>JANPWX010000095.1:691819-710110 GCA_024734555.1 Trochalopteron elliotii
TGAGCCGAGGGACTTGCGGGTGCGCTCACGGGAGCCGCCGCCGCCGCCGCGCTCGGGGTGTTCTTGGGGCCGAGCGCTCGTCCTTGGCCAGCTGCTGTTTGCTCACGGCGGAACGGCACCGCCCCCGAGTCCCCGCCTGCCCATGCCCAGGGCCACATCCCACCCCCGGAGCCATACCAGACCTCCGCCGGGTGCCCGCGGTGCGGCGGCGCCCAATGTCACCCGAAAAATCACCCCACGCTGCCCGGTTGTGGGGAAGGGGGTCGCCTGGCACAGGAGCCCCCCTGGTGTTTGCAGGGGCACTGTGCCAGCAGCGGTGACATGCACACTGCCAGGCAATACTGGCGATTGCATTTCAGCTACGGAAATGTCACTTCTTCTGTCCCCCCAGCTGTGGTTTCCTGGTAAACGCCAGGCGCAGAGTACCCCACTGCCTCCCGGTCCTGCCGCCAGCCACCTCCTCCTGCACCAAATCACCCCTTCCCTGCTCATGGCTGGGAAATCTCCATCCCTGGCTGTCTGCAAAAATCGAAGGAGGGAAGAATGGCCCCACCTTGGTCCCCTAGGACCTGCTTTAGGAGGGAGGTGCTGGCCAAGGCTCTACAATGAGCACCCATGGGGCAGAACCCGAGCTGCCACGATAACCTGGTTTTCCCCCCAATCTTCTCTTTGCCTGCTGCAGACACGGATGAGATGCAGGCTGGGTCTTTCCAGGATGCTCCTGGCAGGTTGTACCGTTTCCTGCAGTGCCCCGAGGGCATTTCCTTCCCTGCCTCACCCACGTGTAACAGCAGCTCCTTTGCCACCACCCTTTGCCCAGGCAGCACAGAGGCCTCAGCAGGGCTGGAGGGGCTGGTGGGGCTTCCCAGGAGCCATGGGCAGTGGTGTTTGACACCAGCCAGAGCAGATAAACCCACGGACCCCGGAGATGCTGAAGGCTGCTGCTGTGTAACCTGCATCCTAGCCCTGGTGGTACCCACTGGCTTGAGCATCTTTCTGGGGCTGCTCAGCCCTGCCTGTCCTGGGGCAGGGTGTGACATACTGCATGGCTGGCATGCAGCCACAGGGCTGTACACCCCTGGAGGAGCCTGACAGAGTGAGACCCTCATGGCCTCCTAGAACTGGCTGCTCCTTCCTGCCCTTTTTTTCCCTCAGGGCAATGTTCCCTTGGGCTGGCATTGGTATCTGGAGACCTCGCTCATGTGAGATGGCGTGGGTGACAAGCACGGCTTTGTTCACTCTGTGCTGCAGAGAGGGACAACAGCCCTGCTCTCCTCCTGGTGTGCCCCTGGCTCTGCCATGGTGTGTTGAACCCCCCTGCCCCAGAGGTGCTCACAGTGCCCAGCATCTCACAGGGTCTCTAGATATGGGGCTGCCCCACAGAGCCAGGACAAGGCAGCCTTGTGGTTAGAGTGTACATCTATGCTTTAGATGCTCTGGATCTTTCCTTGCTTTCCTCCTGCATGGCTCCTGCTCCCTCCCTCTGCTCCTTGCAAGATGAAAGCCAGAGGATGGGCTGAGCCATAGCCTGAGAGTTTTTTGTCACAAAATACTGTAAGCAGATTCAACCTGAGTGCTACCTACTAAATAAAATCAAAGTTAGCTCTTCATGCCAAAGCACCTCTCCCAACCTCTCCTCAGAGCCCAGACTTGGTCCTCTTCTCCCAGGATGCTGATGACCAGCCAGGTGAGCTCATCACTTCCTCCATGGCCTCTCCTTGCCAGGAGCAGCCGTGCAGAAGAGCCATGCTGGTGCCCAAGGACACTCGTGCCTTACTAGCCCCAGGGACCCCCATCCACACAGCCCTGTGCCCTTATTTAAGCCCAGCCCTGGATTTAGTCCTGCCCCTGCTTGCACTCTGCTGCTCAGCCTCTGTGAGCTGTGCCCCAGGAATGCCCAGATACCAGAGAAGTGCAAGCAGCCTCAGGATTTTGCTTCGAGGAGTTACAGCTGGACATGCTGCTGTAAACATCCCATGGAGCTGGGTCTGTGCTCCTCTGCCTTGCTGCTGCAGTCCATTTAGAGACCTGTTCACCTCCCTGTGCTCCCCAGGGGCAGCTGGGGTCAGTCATAGCTGTAGGTGCACACACCCCTAAACCCCAACCCAGCCTTGCTACTGCTCCTCTCTGCCTGAATTTCCTCCAAAACCAGCTCCACAGACTGAGATGTGGGTCCTGGTGCGAGGAGCAGGGACAGAGGGAAAAGGTTCCCCCTTCCACCTGCCATGGGAGCTCGGAAAAGTGAATTAAACTCCCTCAATAATGCCTCTGAGCCTATTAGCATTGCAGGCTGTGTGTATGATTTGGAAGGCGTTGTGGGAAAAATATTTCTGCATAGATTTCCCATTGTGCAGCCCGGCGCGGTGGTCAGCGGGGGGAGGGCCGGGGTGCTCCCAAAAGGGATTTAAGGGCAGAGTGTAAGGGGGGCTTGCCTGGTGCTTCTTGTCCCCACCAGCTCGCCGCTGGAGCAAAGGATGGCTGGGGTGAGTGTTTTGTTTGCAGGAGAAGGGAAAATCACCGGGGTGAGGTGCCCTGGGCGGGGCTGGGGTTGTGCAGTGGGTGGGCGCTACTGGGGGGACGGGAGGGCGGCGGCTCCTCACCCCCAGGGCACAGCATTTGTCCTGGAGATTGGAGCTCCCTGTTCCACCAGCAGCACCTCATCCTGCGGGTCTGGGTGCCAGGCAGGGTTGTCCCTGTCCCCTCTAGTTCCATGCCACAGCAGGGATCATATGTCCCCTGTGCCACAGGGATGTGCCACAGGGATGTGCCACAGGGATGTGCCACTGGACAGGGTTTCCAGCCAGCTCCTGTACATGTAAGTAGTAGATTACAGCATTTGGAGTGTGTGGCACGGCTTTTGCTTTGCTGTGGGGTAACCTGGAGGTCCTGGCAGCACCATGGGATATGAAGACAGGCTCTCCAGTCCTGAAGCTCCTGGGAAAGGATGTGCAGGATGGGGGAAAACACAAATCCCAGGCATGTCATACCAAGCACACCTTCCCCCAAGCACAGATGTCACACAATTTGGGGTTTCTGCCAGGCTGACATCCCCATTGGTGCCCCCAGCAAGCCAAAGCATTACTGCACTGGCTGAAGGCCCAGGGGATCCAGTCTCCACCTAAGCAGTGCCATTGACCCACAGTTAAAGCATCTCCAACTGAGCAGGTGGGCCCTTCCTGGTGCACTTCAAGACAATTTCCAGGAGCAGAGCATCTCCCATCCTTCCTTCTCTGGCATGGGTTCTGCATTTTAAATAGTTTCAATGTCAAAGCTGGGATAATCCTGACTGTGTGTCCCTGCTGGGGAGGCTACTGGAGCAAGAGGACTTTCTGAGCTGGTAGGGAGACAAACGTGTGTCCTTGTCCCCTCTCACAAATTGGGCAAAGCCAAACAAACCCCAGTCATGCATGGCTCCACTTGTCACTGGGGTTGAGAGAGCAGCACAGCTGCTTGAGATCCATCTTGCTCCAAAATGGGCTGGTTTTGAGAGAGAGAGAGAGAGAGAACAGAGGACAGGCAGCACCCAGCAAGTCCAGGAGCACTGTGTGGATGGTGGGAGCTGCGAGCAAACCACTGAGGCTGTGTTTGTGTCACATCCCCAGGGTGATCAGTGCCTGTGGGGCAGCAGTGCCCTCACTCCTGCTGCTTTCCTCCCCCACAGATGTCGTGCTGGGGCCACCTACGCTCTGTCCCGAGGCTGCTCTCCCGCAGAAAACGAGTCCCAGGCAGCTCAGAGGGCTCCAGCCTCCGCCGCTGCCTCTCCACCCTGGATCTGGTTGCCCTGGGAGTGGGCAGCACGCTGGGGGCTGGTGTCTATGTCCTGGCAGGGGAGGTGGCCAAGAGCAGCTCTGGCCCCAGCATTGTCCTCTCTTTCCTGATTGCAGCTGTGGTGTCTGCCCTGGCAGGGCTGTGCTACGCCGAGCTGGGGGCCCGTGTGCCCCTGGCTGGCTCTGCCTATCTCTACAGCTACATGACAGTGGGTGAGCTCTGGGCCTTCCTCGCTGGCTGGAACCTGCTGCTGTCCTACATCATTGGTATGAGGCCCTCTTGATCCCTCCCACCACTGTGTTGGTGGCTTTGCTGGGTGTCCTTTGAGACCTCCCAGGACCACACCACCATCATCTCTCCCCAGGTACAGCCAGCGTTGCCCGGGCCTGGAGTGCTACCTTTGACCAGCTCCTTGGCAAGAAGATGGGGAGGTTTTTGGGTGCTCACGCAGCCATGAGCTCTGTGGGGCTGGCAGAGCACCCAGATGCCTTTGCTGCTGGCCTGGTGGTTCTGCTGGCAGGTAGGATACCTCCCCCTGTGCCACCCTCCATCAGGTATGATGAGCTCCTCAGCCCACTGCGGGCTCTTTGGGGTGGGGCTGACCCCTCGGAGGCTTTGCTATTTCCCTGAGCAAAGAATGGGGAATGAAAAGGGAATCTGGGGAAACCTGCAAGTTGTCCTGAATTTACCACTGCCCCCCTTTTCCACCCTCCCCACTAATATCTACCCTGGTGTCATCCAGGGGGCTCATCCAGTTTTGATTTTTTATTCTCCAGGGCTTCTTTCCTTTGGAGTGAAGGAGTCCACCATGGTCAACAAAGCCTTCACAGCTCTCAACATGCTCATCCTGCTCTTTGTCACAGTGAGTGGCTTCATCAAAGGCGACACGAGCAACTGGAAGCTCAGGGAGGACGACCTGCCACAGACAGCTGCCCATGAGGCTGGGTATGAGGGGCTTCACTCTCCCTGTGCTGCCTTCAGAGTGGGGTGGGGAGTCAATATCTCAGTGCTTTATCCCAGGAGATACCATTTCTGCATTTCTCAGGCAATGTGTCAAAGACACAAAGTCCTAAGCCCTGCTGGGTTGAAGCTGTGGGTTGAGTGGGTTGGATAGACTGTTCAGCTTGACCCCATCCTGGGATCCTGTTGCACTGACCCTCCTGCAGTGCCTGACTCTTCTTCCTCCTCCCAGGAACTTGTCCACGGCTGACAACATGACCAGTGCCTTTGGGGTGGGAGGTTTCATGCCCTATGGTTTCACTGGGACCTTGGCTGGAGCCTCCACCTGTTTCTATGCCTTTGTTGGATTTGACTGCATTGCTACCACAGGTAAGTGAGGTGGGGGTGCTGCTGGGTGGGACTCTCCCTGTGGGCTGGGGGGCTGTGGCAGTGACTGTCCCCACAGCTCTGGGAATTAGTGTAAGGCTGGGAAATGGGCACTTCCCCAGCTCTGTGCTGCAGCCACACTCTCCTGCCCTAAGAGTCTATGTGAAGTGTCTGGCCTAATCCTGAAGTGAAGACATTCTCTATCCCAGTATCCCTGGAGCCCAGAATGTCTAGTGGTTCTTGCTAGAAAGTCTCTGTCCTCTCTTGGGGGGATATAGGATCTGCTCTTCAGCCTGAGCTGGGCTCTTAGCATGCCATGCACATTAAATGAGCATCTGTTCCTACAGCTGAGCTTGTCCTCCCCAGGGGAAGAAGTGAGGGACCCGCAGAGATCCATCCCCATGGGCATCATTCTCTCCCTCCTCATCTGCTTCCTGGCCTACTTTGGGGTGTCTGCTGCCCTCACTCTGATGATGCCCTACTACCTCCTAGACACCATGAGCCCACTGCCAGTGGCTTTTGAGTACATTGGCTGGAGCAGTGCAAAGTACACCGTGGCTGTGGGGTCACTGTGTGCCCTGACCACCAGGTGAGGGGCATCCTCTGATGGCGGTTCTGGGGCTCAGGGCAAAGTACTGGAGCTGTAACATGTCCAGGAGATATCCCCAACCCCTTCCTCCTGAATTCCTCCTTGCCTTTCCTGCTTGGCCAGAATGCCTTCCACACAAACCCTGGTGTTGCCACCCTGGCCCTTTCTGTAGAGCAGCCAAACCCCTTGGCATGCCACTGGAGGAAGTGGTCAGGTGGCAGCATGTCCACAAGAGTGGGCTGGGGTCTTCTGGCATGCACAGGAGACTGCAGACATCTGTTCTCTGGTGTTGTCCCTCATCTGATGGTGAGGAAGGTAATGGTCTTGTTAGATGGTCTTGAGAAGGTTATGGGCCGTACAGATGAATGGGAGCTCCCTTGGAGGGGCAAAAGGCAGGATGGCACCTCCTGGATTCCTCCCCTCTTCTCCCCCATCTCCTCCCCTCTGTCGTGCAGCCTCCTGGGCTCCATGTTCCCCATGCCACGGATCCTGTATGCAATGGCTCGAGATGGGCTCCTCTTCAAACCTCTGGCCAAAGTCAGTCGCCGTCAGTGCCCGGTGGTGGCAACTCTGGTGTCTGGGGGAGTGGCAGGTGGGTGAGTGTTGGGTTACCCTTGACTGTGAGCAGAGCTTGGTGGGTGTCCTCTTTCCCTCTAGCTTGACTGCAGCTGTTTGAGCAATGTCTGCTCACCCAGAAACAGGTCTCCTCATGGTGGGTGAGGACCGTGGGGCCTCGATGGTGTCCCAGACACTGGTTCAGCCTCTCTGCACTGCTGGGCAGGAGGTGACAGGATGCTTTGTGCCAGTGACCAAATCGTCACCAGTTCATTGAGGTTCTGTTGCAGTGGGTGTCAGGGGGACATGGGGAGGCCAGGAGAATATGACTGAGGTGGGCACAGCAGCACTGCCAGCTCTGCTCAGAGGCTGAAAGGGCTTCTCTTCCCCACAGCTCTCCTGGCCCTTCTCTTTGACCTGAAAGCCCTGGTTGACACCATGTCCATTGGCACACTGCTGGCCTACTCGATGGTGGCTGGCTGTGTGCTGCTGCTCAGGTGAGACTGCAGGGACAGAGGACAGGGCTCACCCAGCTTCTGATGTGGGCCATGCCTGGGGCAAGGCTCTGGCCTGGGTGCACTGCAGGTGCAGGTTTATGTGTGTGTGTGTCTGCTCCTCAGGTATCGGCCTGAGCCCGGCCCTTGGGACACTCCTGCAGGGAAGGTCCCAGCTGTGCAGCTCTGGTGGCATCAGCTGGTCCAGCCACCCCCCCATCCCACCCCTGGCTCCTCTGCTGTGGTGGTCTGGGCTCTGACAGCTGTAGGTATGTCTGGGAATGATGGATGGGCTCTACAGGGAACTGGCATGGGGGGATCCATGGGGGACATCCCTGCTGCAGCAAGGGCTGGCAGGTTCCTGCCCAGTGAAAACCACCCAGCAGCAGAGGCAGGCTCTTTCCTACCCTCACCTCCCTGCCACACAGCTGGCTGCCCCAACAGGGCCTCAGGAAACCTCCTGCTCCCTCTGCTTCCCAGACTGGAGAGAAAAGTTAACCCACCATGAGAAGCCACCCAGCTGTGTCCCCTGGTTGTCATTTGTCCCACCATGGCAGCCTGGGAGAGGGATGGGCCCAGCCCAGGGAAGCTGCCCTGACACTGTGGTCCCTCTGCAGCTGCCCTGGCCTGTGCCCTGAGCTGGGTGAGCACTGCTGGGCTGCCCTGCCTGCAGGCTGGGGGTGCTTGGTGCATCACAGCTCTGGCCCTGTCTCTCCTGGGGATCCTGGCAGCAGCTCTTCTCATCTGGAGGCAGCCTCAGAGCCAGGACAAAGCATCCTTCATGGTGAGCACCCAGCCCAACCCTTGGGATGCACCCAGGAAGAAGGACCTGGGGCACAGAGAGCAGACAAGTGCTGCAGCCCTGTGGGGAAAGGGTGCCATTTGGGGGTGTTCCCTCAGCTTTAGGTCAGGCACATCTTTGCTGCATCCACATGAATAAGGTACTGCTGGAGGCAGCACGTAGGTCGTGGGGCTTTCCATAGGGACCATGAGGGTTCTTCCCCCCCTGACCTGAGGGCTGAAGGGGCATCTCCCAGCTCAGCCTTGTGCCTGCTGGGGAACCAGAGCTGCTCTTCAGTGAAAAGATACTTGGCCTTAACACCTTGGCTTAGTTTTATGAGTGCTTTGCTGCCTCTCACCTCAAATCCTGCAGTGCCTCCTGCCCCAGTGCAGGACCTGCCAACCAAAACACCCTCCACAAGCATCCCTCTCCAGCACAGGCTGCAGTCCCAGCTTGGATCTCTGAGCCTCAGACAGGATGGGCTTCCCCTTGCCTGCGGGCTACTAGCCAAAGCAGAAAAGAGCTGAATTTAGCCGTGGAATTCACTCTTGTGCCCCCTGCAGGTTCCGTGCCTGCCCTTCCTGCCTCTCCTCAGCATCTCCATCAACGCTGTGCTGATGGCCCGGCTCAGTGCAGCCGCCTGGCTGCGGTACCTGCTCTGGATGGCTGTGGGTAAGCACAGTCGCTCACGAGCTCCCAGAGCTGGCACCAGCCCATCTGGGTGGAGCTCTGGAGGTTTGAGAGCCCGTGGCATTAATGCTGCTCTGAACGGCGGTGGGGAGGGAGGAGATGCTGCCCTTTGCTGCCCAGCCGTGGTGGGAGCACCGTGTCCTCTGATATGTGACCCAAAGGAAGGGGCGAGCACTTGGTGGGTGGGAGGGGAAGGAATAGAAACAGTCCATACACACCCTATTCTGCCCTTTCCCAGGTCTCTTCATTTACTTTGGTTATGGGATCTGGCACAGCACTGAGAGCCAGTGGCCAGAAGGGACAGGTCCCCAGGAGCTGCCGGGAAGCAGAGCTGGGGAGGTGGCACTGGAGCCCCGTGGGACTGCCCTGTGCCCATCAGCTCCAGGGCAATAAAAGAGGGTGGCCAGTTCTTGAGTGCCTGGCTCCCTCCATCCTGTGCCCAAGGAAGCCCCTTGGGCTGTGGGTCCTGTCACACAGAGGGGGTCACTCCTGCCAGAGCTGCAGGAGCTGCTTCCCCAAGTCTGGTGAACCTCCCTGAGCAACCCAAATCCTCAGAGTGAGCCCCTGCAGAAGGAGTTCTGTTTGGAGAGGATAAAGCACACAAGTGTTTTTGCTGCTGTTACTGGGCTGTGGCTTTGTTTTTTTTTTCCTTTTGAAACCTTTCCCTGCAGCCCCCACAGGCCCCCTTGCCCTTGCCCACCCTGCTCCTTCAGCTGCTCACAATGGGATGGAGGCTTCTCATGCTGCCCTGACCTTCCATATTTCCTGGGCACCCAGCCTGAGCTGACCTATCATTCCCCCCATGACTGCCAAGGTACTGCCTGGTCCAGGCTTTTCCCTCTTCATAGTGTGCAAGTCCTTTTCTGCACTCATTTATTCCTCCTCCTCAGTTCCCAGTGTCCCCTTTCTCAGAGTCAGGCACATTCTTCCAAGTCCCACGCAGGATCTGCCTTTGGGGCTCTGGGACATGGTACCAGGTGTCCAGAGCAGGATCCCAGACCCCACCAGCTTCATATCCCTTTGCCCAGAAATCCTGACCCCCTGAGCCATAACCAGGCAGGATTTGCTGGGGCATCCCCTGCTTTGGTGCTACAGCACCTGGGGGAGGCACAGATGATGTGTGGAGCAGAGGATGCCCTGGAAGGACACGGTTCTGACACAACAGGCTCTCCCATTTCCCCCTCTGGCCACCCCATGGAGGTGTGTGGGTAAGAGCTGGACCCCACATCCACGTTGCCTTCCTGGCTGCCCATTCAGCTGCTCTGTTCCTGATAAGGGTGAGCACAAAGGACGGAAGTGGCTGTTGCAGTGGCCCTGATGCTGGGAGGGTCTGGGTCTGCCCTGAGCTGGGAGCCCATTGAAATGTAGGAAAAGAGGGAAGGAGCAGGAAAATGGGGATCAGCCTTAAGGGCCTCATCTGGAGCTTCCTTGTTGAGTCTTTGTGGTGCCAGCTCCCACCCTTCCCCTTCTGCATGGGGTGTGGAGCACACAGCCCCACTCTGGGACACTCCTGCACCAGTCCCCCAAACCACTGACATGGGATTCCTGAGGCTGCTGCTTACAGATTTGTAATCCTTACAGCCAGCAGCACACACACACAATCACACACACACATACAGCCCTGGCTAAACAGCCCTGGGGAGGGGACAGGCCTGTGACAGCCCCAGAGCAGTGACTCCCACCACACTCGTGCACCCAGGGGAAAGTGCTCGTGTGCATCCAGCCCTGACCCCCAGCCATGCTGGCAGCACCTTCCCTGATGGGGATGCATTGTCTGGAGCAGAGGGATGTGACCTGCCAAAGCCTGATACCCCCTGGGAGGATGGTCTGCTCCCTGAATGTGCAGCTCCAGCCTCTGTCCAGCTTTTGGGGGAGAAGATGGGAGTGGCGGTGCTGCTGGTGGGCAGCAGGGACAAGTAGGGCTTAGGGTCTTTGTGGCAGTGAGCTGGGACATGCCTGAGCTGCAGGAGCAGCACCTGGCAGACATTTGCTGAAGGCGGAGGAGGTGATAGGAATAGGAGGGCATGGGTGAGAGCCCTGCCTGCTGAGGTTAACACCATGTCCCCAGTGCCCTCGTCATCCTCCTGGTGCTTGTCCCTGTCCTTTCCAAATGGCCTCCTCGTTGTCCTCATGCCCTGGGGCAGCACTGGTGCTGCTTATATTCAGAGCCAAGCGCTGGGTCAGAACCTGCCCAATGCAAGTCTGCATGTTCTGGCTGACCCCTTTGCCCCCCAGACAGCCCCTCACCACAGGAAGGGGTGCAGGGACTGCACGGGTGGGAGGCCAGAGTCCCTCTGTAGCCCCACTCGGGCTAGGAAATGCAGGGGCAAGTGTCCCGTGAAATGCTCCATCCCTCCGGTCCATGAGGCGCTCCGAGGGCTCGGCCAGCCCGCAGCCCTGCCCCGGCTGGGGGGCACTTGTGAGAGCAGCCCTGGGCTCACACGGGCGCAGGGAAGCCCCCGCAGTCCCCCGGCAGCGCACGGTGCCGCCGGTGCTACGTGGCGATGAGGGGCACCTCGCCGGCGACCACGGGGAAGGGGGTGCCGTCCCCCGCGTTGAGCACACGGTACAGCAGCTCCTCCTTCTCCCGGCGAGCCTGATCCAGCAGCTGCTCCTCCTTCTCCAGCGCCCCGCGGGCGGCCTGGAGCTCCTCGGACAGCTGCCTGCGGGCAGGAGGGCACAGGCTGCCGGAGCCGCCGGGCAAAGCGCCCCCGGCCCCTCTGCGCCCCGCAAAGCCCCTGGTGGCAGCACACGGGTGTGTTCCTGCACTGCCACCTGTCCCCAGCATCGGAGACGCCACCCGTGCCCCGCGGGGGTGGGACCAGCACTCACCTCGCCATGACCAAGTGGTTCTGGGTGCGAACTTGCAGGTCCTCGTTCTCCTGCTGGAGGGTTTTCACCTTCTCCTCCAGCAGAAGGTTCCTCTCCTCCTGGAATGGGGTATGAGGATGAGGAGAGAGCTGGGAAGCACTTCTGAGCCCCCTGCCTGCCCCATTTTGGGTGAAATTCTGGCCTGGGGGCATTGCTTCCACATCCCCTCCCCACACCAAGACAGGAAATGGGCTCCATCCACCTTTGCTCCAGCTGCAGTTTCTGGGCAGAATTTAGGTGGGTAGAGGAGCTGAAAAGAGGAAAGCCCACCTGTGACCCCCCTTTCAACCCACCACGGTCTCCAGGTACAGCAGCTTCTTGTCCAGGCTGTGGATGTGCTCGTTCTTCATCTCAATGACGAAGTGCAGGCTCTCCAGCTCCTGCTCCCAGAAGGGGCTGGGGCTCCCGTGCTCCTGCAGGGCCATCACTTGTGTCCAAGGGACCACAACACCTCCCCAGGACTGGCTTTTTTTCCCCTTGCTCCAGCCCCACCCTGCCAGAGTCCATCAGAGAGGCCCTTGGCTTTGGGTCAGCACCCCATAGCAGGTCCCCTCCCTGAGACCCTGCCCTGCACCTGGATGTGCTTCTTGTAGTCTGTTCTCAGGAGTGACTCCTCCACCCGCTTCATCCTCTCCTGGAAGGATTTCAGCTGGGAATTCAGTGCCTGAATTGTCTCCTAGGAGAACCAGGGAAGAAGCAGAATGAGAGGTATTTGGGATTTCTTTCTGAGCCTGGGGACTGCTGGGCTGTGGTACCCAAATAACACCAGGTCTGGAGGAGCTGGCATGGTCCATGAGCACACCAGGGACTGAGGTGGCCACTGAAGAACACAGGGCACCATGGCAGAACCAGCAGATGGTCCTCAAGCCCTCCACAAGCCCCCCCTTCCCCAGAGATTTCTCTGCTGGTACCTGTAAGGCTGCTTCAGACCTGTGGTGGGACTCTGTCAGCAGCAGCTTCTCCTGTTCATGTGCTCCCTGGAGCTCTGTAGGGGAATATGAGCTGAGTGCCACCACCAGTGTGGGGACAATGGGGCAGGCCCCACCTGAGCCCCACAGGGCTGGAGAGCAGGGAACAGCATCCCAATGACCCCACAGGCAGCCAAAGGGACATTGGCAGTAGCAGGAAGAGGGGAGGGGAATGCAGGCAGCCCTGGCACACACCTTGCAGGGTTTCTGTGTGCTCTCTCCTCAGGGCATCAAGCTGTTCCTTCAGCTCCAGCTCTTTTCTCTTTTCCACCTGGGAAGGAGTCAGATGAGAGATCCCAGTGTAAGGGATGTAGAGCTTCACTGCTCTGGGCTTCCTCACCCTTTCTTACACCCGTCCTTCTCCCAAAAATGGGAGAGCCCCACCCAGCAGGTGCCAGGGAAGACCTGGCTGGTGACACACTCCACGCCCAGGTGCTGCCTCCAGCTGCACCAGCCCTTCCAGCTGACCTGGATCTCAATGTCCTGGGAGATGCTCGCAGTGCCTGCCCAGCCAGCATCCTGCAGCTGCTCCTTCTCCTCCTCCTGGCCTTGGAGGAATCTTGCACTGTCTGTCCACTCCTCTGGCCGTGCTGCCTTCTCCCCATCCTCAGGAAGCAGGGAGGCATTGGCTGCAAGACAAACACGGCTGAAACAGCACTGGCTGCCTCCTGCTGTCTGGGCTATCTGCACATCCTGGATAGTTGAACCTGCCAGCGCCAGAGCTGGGTTCTGCACTGCCCTTTTCCCACTAGAGAAATACCTCCCTCCATCTCAGTGGTCCAAATTAGCACTAATTGAGATGGTGCTGGCAGACTCAGAGAGGACATAGCTTGTCAGGTCTCCTGTTCTGAGGATGACCTGTCTGACTGAGAGGAGGGGATACCCTGTTTGCCCTCCTGCACCAGCATGCACCTGCATTATCCCCACCTCCCTGGTGCCATGCTGGGGCCTGTCCACTGCTTCCTTAATATCACTCTGAGAAAGCAAAGCAGGGGGAAAACATGTTTTTTGCTCACCATTCTCTGTCTTCAAGGCCGAAAGCTCCTGGGTAGCTGGTCCCCTCTGCTGCTGGGCTTTTAGCTGTCTCTGGCAGAGAGAGAGGGGGCTGGAGCAGGGGGAACAGAGAGGGGCAGGTGGCTGCAGGCAGAGAACACCCTGCACTGAGCCTGCATAAGCTCTGCTAAAACACAGATATTTGGGGAGCAGTGGTCCCTCCCCAGCCCCCTGCCCTCTCCCAGCCCTGAGCACCCATGGGTGTGCATGTACTGCCCATCAGGCAGCCTCAAGCTCCTGCCAATTCCCTGGATCCCAGACAGTTCACCATGTAGCATTCAGCTGGAAAACCTGGGTTGTGCTCACAACATCCCACTGACATGGTGCTGGTCCAAAATGGGCTCCAGCAGCAAAACATTTGGTGGGGGAGAGCAGACAGCACTTGGCAGGGCTCCACCTTTGGCATTCCCTTGCCACCCTCCTCCTGTCCTGGGATGCTCAGCTCAGTCTGGTCCCTGGCACCTTGCAGCCTCCCCAAACACACACCTCTGCCAGGGCCTTACACAGATGGGCTTTGACACAGCTGGAGCTGGAGTGAGAAATGAAAAATAACCATAAATCCGAGGCGATCCAGCCCTTGTGCAGGGCTGGCAGCAGGCGGGAGCAGGCGGCGGCCAAGCAATGACCTCAGGAGTGCAGGAATGCACTGCACGGCCCCGCGCTCCCGCACGCTCCCACTGCTGCCACGGTGCTGAGATAACCCAGAGCCGGGAGCTGCTTCCAGCAACACAGCTCTGTGGGATGCCTTCCAGCCCTGCATGGGTTTAATTTAGTCACTTGGAGGGGAGAAAAAAAAAAAAAAAAAGAGCGGATATATTTTTATCAGTTGCTGAAAGATAGAAGGAAAGCTCATATGCTCTCAGGGCTCGGCCTTGCTGGCGCAGGGCAAATCTGGTCCCTGATCCCCATCACTGAGCTGAGCTTCTGGGTAGGGCATGGATGCGTGAGGGGTGAGAAAATTCACCTGAAGACACGCTGCTGCTCTTCAGAGCTGCCCTAAGAACACTGATCCCTGAGTAAAGCAGCCCTGCGGGGAGCCGGGGACCCGCTGTGCCGGCCGCTCCCCGGCTCGGCCCCGCGCACAGTGGCGCGGCCAAACACAGCCCGGATTAGGGAGCTTGGCTTGGGAAAAAAGCACGGGAAAGCAAACAGACGTCCTTGTCTCCGCCTCCCCTGCAGCCCCCCTTCATGAGCTGGAGGGAGGCGCAGTTCCAGAGAGCAGGAGAACTCCAAGCCTCTGGGAAGCCACGGCTTTATCTTCCCTTCTATGGCATGAGCAGCCGCGGCATTGAACGTGGCCCAGGCGAGGGGGCGAGGAGGCACCCGGCAGTCAGAGTTCTCAGGGCTTGTTCTCCTTGTCCATACAGCTCACCCTGAAAGCGTGGGGTGCCCTGGGATGCTGCTGAATCCTGGCACACCTGACTGTAAAATGTCCCCAGGAATCCCTGCCTGTCCCCTGACACACCTCATGCCACTGTGCATCTCCCTGGTATTTAACGTGCCCATGTCCTGTAGTGAGTTTTGAAGTCAGGGGGTAGGGGGCAAGGGGAGAGATGATTGAGACAGTTGAGGGTCTGCAGTCCTGAGGGCATCATAGGAGTCCCAAAAGGCCTCATCCCCTAGACCCACACCCCATATCCCCCCCCTTTTTTCACTGCAACAAAGCAAAGACTGTGTAGGACGACCCTCCTGACACAGGGGGTGACACAGATCTCAAGGGTTTTGGATGTCTCAGCAGAGCTGAGAGGAGGATGCTGTCACCACCTCCAGGAGGGAGGCCAAAGCCCCAAACCACCTCTGCTGCATTTGTCCTGCTCACTGGCAAAAGTGATGCCTAAGGACTGAGAGCCCAGGGCTGGTCACCTCCATAGCACAGGCAATGTCCCCAGCACAGACCCAGGGAATCTTCACCTCTCCCCCGCACCCCAAATCCCAAATCCAGCAGGATAGGGCCTCAGAGCTCCTCAACCTCTAAAGGAAGATGATTTGAGACACCTGCACTGAACTCAGAAATAGCTGAAGTGAGCAACAGGCTCACCAGCATCAACAGATAAATCTAAATACTTGCCCTGAGGCTACGAGTCAGGCACCTTCCTACCTCTAGGAGCAATTAAAATAGCGTCTAGAGCTTATTTTAGTCATAAGCACTCAATTGTCCTTTGGGATAAAAGCTCCACCTCTGGGGTGAACAGCAAAAATTTGGCCCAAAGCTCTGAAATATGGAGGGACTTTCCGCTGTCACTTCCAGAGAAGCTTTGTGGCACCCGAACCTCTGGTATCGCCTGGCGCAGTTTGGAGAGCTGGAAAATCATCCTGGAATCCACTGTGTGTGGAAGGAGCAGGTTGGGAATTGCTCCAGCTGGAACAGCTTTGGCCAGGGGAAGAAGCAGCCTGATACATCCTGCAGGTGGGGGCCATCCAAAGTGTAGCTTATCCTGTAAGGTCTGGGAAACCTCTGCCAGCTATGAAAAAACCAAAAGTATCTACATTCTTAGAACTAAATATTTCTAATAGTCCGGAGCAGAAATGTTTATGGATGGATTAATAGGGATTTCCAGCAGGACCTGAGTCATCTCCAAGGGTGCTGGGGCGGGCAGCACCAGGGCAGAGCAGCTGGCACAGTGTGGGCAGCCGAGGTGGCTGCAGCCTCTGCTTCAGCTCTTAGCGTGAGGTGTGGTTTTGGGCTGTATTTTTCTTCCTCTTTTCCTGTTTTACAAGTACATTAAGCAATTCAACCATGCAACCTAGCAAAGGAAATCACAAAGAGTCAGGAAATGAGTATTTAAATCCTGACTCTGCTCCTGGGGAGGAGGCTTTGCTTTGTGGCTGTGGAGAAGGGGGCCAGGATTTGGTCCATTACTGTAACACCTCCCAGGACCTGCAGCAGATGCTCAGTGCTGCCAGAGCAATGCTGGCACAGGTCCGTGGGATCTGTCTTTAACCCTGCTGCTGTCTTTCCTCCAGTGATGGTGATGGTTGTGTTACGAGGTGATTATCACCTCTCTTACAGTCAGATCTGTGCCGAAAACGGTAGGCAAACACTTCACACTGTTGACAGCCGAGTTTTGCATTCTGACCCTTCTCTGACTCCTGGTGCTACCTGAGTTCCTAGCACTTCAAAATAAATTCCCCCCAACCCTGGAAAGCGGCCAAACCTCAGCCCTGACCTTTTGGGAAGGCAGCTTGGCCTCTCTCACGCCAGGTCACACGAGTGGTGATTGTGAGTGGCCAAGCATGGGTGGATGGAGCTGAAGGGGAAGGAAACCGCAGGGACAGCACCCGTAGCTCAGGGCTGGGTTCTCTCTGTGCCTCCCTTATCACCCTGCTGCCCGCAGACTGGTGTCAGGGAAGGATGAGGCTGCCAAGGCACCTCCCCCAGGGCACACAGTGGTATGTCATCCAGCCAGCCCAGCGACAGCTCCTCAAGGTCACCTCAAACCTGGGACTAGCCTCAAAAGCCTCTGCAGCCCCCAGCCCCATTAGAGTCCCCAAACCCATGACCTGCACATGGCTTCTGGCTGGGCTTTCCCCTGAGGTTTGAAGTCTCCCCTAACCCCAAGCAACCTTAAGGGACCAACTCTGCAAGTCCACCCATCAGCAGGGGGAGGTGAAGGTCTCCCATCCTGCCTTTTGGCACTCTGGACTTGACAACATGGGCAGGAGTGGCCCCATGCCTGACCTTATGCCTTTTAGCCATAACGGGGATTTAAGTGCTACTTTCAGAATGACTTTCAGTCACGGAAGCAGGGCTGTCTTATGGGTAATGACTGCTGGTGAGCAGTGACACAGGGCTGAGCTGAGGAGCTCGAGAGCGGGCAAGTGCAGGAAGGGAGGCATCTGCAGGCAAATGACAAATTTCCGTGTTTCACTAAATGTGGGGCTCTCAACACCTGGGGCCTTGGGGCCATTGTTTCTTCCTGTCCTACACCCGTTCTTGAGAGCTCTCAAAGTCACAAAACAGCTCAGAAATATCTGATCTTATGACATAGCAAAGAGTGGGATTTTTTCCATTATGTGGAGAAGCAACCAAGCCTGCAAGTGCTGTAAATAAAGGCACTTGTTGGCTGCAGGGCTGTGTGAGCTCCATGCCTGCTCCCCCCACACATCCAGAAGTGGGTTCTGTGGTCCCAAGTGGCTGGACTCTCACAGCTGGATCTGCAAAGGGCCACACATGCTGGGGGCATGGCAGTACCACGGGGCCTTTCTGCCTTCCCTCCTTCCCCTGCCACCCTCCAGTGATCACGACCCCCAACACCAGCAAGCAAAGCACATCCAACAGCAAAAACATCTCCCGAGGTCGATGGTGTGGCACTGGGGCAGCATGAGCACATCAAAGAATAACAATAATAATGACAATAACAATCAGCAGATAATTTCAGACCTAGCCAAAGAGCTTTTCAGTACAGAGGAACGTGCTGAGATCTGGGGGGACTCAGAGTATTCCCCTACAGGAGTGTTCCCCTACAGGAGTGATGCCTTCAGCACAAGGGGACACAACCTTTGGGACGAGGGAGGATGCTGTGGGAGGCTGGCAGAGGTCTAGCTGGGGTAACCCATCCCTGTCTTCTATGGGACCAGCATTTCCAACAGGCATCATCATCCCAGATGCTGCACCCCCTTAATTATAGAATTCCCCTGATGTCGGGGTGAGCCTGGAGAGAAGCAGGAGAGTGCAGGAGGATGCAGGCGGGCGGGTGGCTGCCAGCTTTCATTGTCCCCACTGCCACCTCCCCCACCACGACGCCGGTGGGGTCCCATGCAGCCGGGGACAGCCACACCGCCCGGCCCCACCGCTCCCCCGGAGCGGGGGGGAACCACCGCCGGGTGCCCCCACACCCCTCGTGCCCAGCAGTGTAAGCAAAACTCCCCGCAAACATCAGCCCCACGCGAACCCCAACTCCATCAAACCCCGACAACGTGTACACTCGGTCCCCCGATAGCCCGACCCCACGGAGCCCCGACCCCACGCGAACCCCGACCCCGAGCGAAGCCCAGCCCAAGCCCAGCCCAGCCCAAAATCCCCCGCAGCAGCTACCTCAGCACCGACGGGGCAGCAGCGCAAGGCGCTGCCGGTGCAGCCCATGGAGCCCCGGCGGGACCCGCTCGCTCAGCCGCGGGGCGCGGGGCGCGGCATCCCCCGGCGAGCGGCACCGGTCACGGACGGGACGGGATGAGCCGCCCTTACCGCACTAGGAG
>JANPWX010000095.1:722343-860900 GCA_024734555.1 Trochalopteron elliotii
GTTGTCATCAGGGGCTGTCAGCCGCCTGTCAGCCGCCTGTCAGCCCGCGGAGTGCCCAGAGACCCGGGGGGCGCGGTGGATGCGCGGGGTGCCGGCAGTGCCGCCGTCCCACGTGGGTGCTCGGGGCGGCTTGGGCGCGCTGACAGGACTCGGGGCGCCAGGGCCTCGTTGGCAGCCCTTGTGCATGGGCGGGTGCTCAGGGCCTGGGGGTCCTGACAGCTGACATGGGTGCTGGGCATCCCTGGGGGTGCTGGAGGCTGACATGGGTGTTCCGGGGCCTGCTGGCGGTGCCCTGCATGAAGGCCAGAACCCCATGGGGCTCCTGTCGGAGTGTCCGGGCGTGCCGTGCAGTGTAGGGGGCACAGCCCCCGATGTGAGGTGCTGGGAAGGATGCGAGATGCTACGTGGCACTGGGAGGGTGCAGGGAGCCCCACACTGGGCAGCACAGCCTGGCTGGGGTGGGAGCTGTGGAGGCTGGTGGGGTTTGTGTCCAGCAGCCTCCCTGTGGGGAGAAGCCGGGCTGTGGGAACCAGACCATGCTTTGAAACATTGGAAAGGTGAATCTGGGGGTTTTCTGGAGCTGTGGGAGCACAGGGACAAGAGGACTGATGCTGCGACTGGGAGGTGTTAGGCTGGCGTGGACATGGTAGCCTGGGGAAAGGGGCTTGTCTGTGGCCTCCCTTCAGGCAGGGCAGGTGGATCTGGCAGCCCTGGCTCTCCCTTGTGTCACGCTGAGGTGGGTTATTACAAGTAGTGCATTGGAGATGAAGGATTCAACACGCATGGTGTGAAGCTGCAGTGAGTTTTGCTGTGAAGCTCACTTTTCCAGAAGATTTCCTGATTTACACACAGCCCCAGCTCAGCTGGGGAGAGCTGTCAGGGTCAGCATCAAGTCACATTTTGCTTTTGACTTCTGGCATGAAGCAGTCATGGTAAGGGACAAATTGCTGTCACTACTCCGCTCCCCCCCCACCCCAGCTTTCCTAATGGGATGAAATTGCTTCTGTGTGTGGGTGGCAGAAAAGCACATGAAAGTGGTTGAGGAGTTGGGTTTGAAGTGGAAACCGAATGTAGATGTTCCCGTGTTTGCTGTCTCCAATGAAGAGGAAATGGCATGGTGGGGTTTTGCTTTGGTTTTAAATGTTTGTCGTGTGGATGAGACAAGTTTTGCAGGACTTGGTTGCGGGAGAGCAGAGTGCTCGCTCCATGCTGCTACGCAACCTTTAATCCAGACACAAGGCAGGCAAGTCACGATGAATTCATTTCCCTGGTTCTTCAAAGCAGAAAGCAGACGGGCCTGCTTGAGAGGGGAAAAAAAATCCACAGGGAGCGATCAGGCAGAGTGATGTCACCACTTTGTGTTCATCTTGGAATCGTTGCTCTTGGGTGCTTCTGATGTTTTGTGGGCCATCTTTTGGAAGGGTACCCATTCCTGATCCACTCCTCCACCCCCTTTGCCCGCTCTCCTTGTCCTCTACCAGCCCGTGGTGCTTGGCAGAGCCTCCCAGGTGTCTGTCCTGCCCCTTGGGCCTGTCATCCATGACAAATAGCTTCTAACGCTTTCCTTGTGTAAACTCCTGCTGCTGCTCTTCCTGGTCCCTGCCTCGCTGGATCGCCCTGCCTGCGGCAGAGCCGGTTCAGGACACGATTGCGTGTCCCAGCTGTGAGGGAGGAGGCTGGGCAGGAGTGATGCGTGCCCTGCCTTTGGCTCTGGAGTGCCTGCCATCCAGCCAGCCATCCAGCCTCACTGCTCCTCCAGAGCCTGGTATTCCATGGGACACACTGCTGCTTCCTGCTGCTGGTGTTGCCTGGTGCCGCAGGAAATGCAGCACTGCTGTTGTGGCCTGGATAACTGCTCCAGAACAGCTGGGATCTGGAGCATCCAGACCTGAGGAAAAACCCTTGCTCCCTGCTACCCTTCTGATCTCCAGGCTGGATCCTCCCAGTGGTTGCAGCTCTTGTCTTGTTATCTGTGTAGCAGCCAGGTTTGCAGAGTGGTGCTCTGGGGAATGCCCTGGGTGCTCTGGGGGTGAAGCTCCGGGTGGCCTGGGCTGAGCATTCCCTGCACAGCCAGATGTGTTGGTCTGTGCTGAGGCTGCATCTGGCAGGCGCTTGTTTGACTCGGTGGGTGCATGAAGAGCTCTGGCAGGAAACGAGACAGTTTTTTGCAGTAGCAGCATTTCTCTGCAGCTTCCTCTTGCTCCCAGTTCTTTAGCAGTGCTGGGGAGTGGAATGGGGAGCACCAGGACTGCTGGGGTAGGTGTTGGTGCCTGGGGCATGACAGCCCAGAGGAGCTGTAGGGCAGGGGCTGGGTCACCAGTCTGTGGCGCAAGAGCCTTACACATAATTTCCCTGCCTCTGGTGCTCCTTCCCAGTGGGTGTTCGGGGTGCTGGGTGTGGCATGTGTGGGAATTGAAACAGCTGACTGTTTTCCAGGTAAAGTCATGAGGTTTGTGCTGGTGCTCCTGGCTTGCTGGACACTGTTGGAGTTTCTGATGGAGCAAGAGCTTCAGGCTGTGCAAGTGCCTCATCCTGGGAAGTCTCTTTTTCCCATAGGCACTTCCTTGGCTGTGAAACCTTTAGGGCAGGTGTTTTGCTGTCAACACATGGTCTGTGCTCCTCTCTGATGGGAGTATAATAAATTTTGTAAAAATTCTCTTCAATAAAAAGTCTTCAATAAGGAAAAAAAAAAAGGGAAAAAAATAAGAGAAGTTAGGAAACTTTCCCTTCCCTGGCAAGAGCAAGCTGTTCCCTTGTAGCACACTGTGTGCAAGTTAAAAGCAGTTACACTTTCCTGGCCTGTCCGTTTGACAGCCCTAGTCCCGAGTGCCTGAGCAGGGGACACAGTGCCAGCACGTCCCCTCCTACCCCACTGCCTGTGGTGTCACACTCACCACCCTTAGAGCAGGGGCACGCAGTTCCCTCGCCTGACATGGAGTGTGTCACATCCAGGCTCTGCCTTCAGGATCCTGACCCCGTTTTGTCTGGGTGTGCCCAAAACATGGGCACGAGCCTGAAGGGAGAGCCAGTGGGAATGTGCCATGCGCCTTTGACCTTAGGACATGCCAGCTCTGTGATTGCTTGGGCGTGAGCATGTGTCTGTATAAAAGCCCTGCAGGAGACCTCACTCTGGCAGTGCGGGCCGGTCTCTCTGCACCATGACTGACCCCAAGGGGCCTGAGAATGGGGCTGTTGAGCTGGGCAGCCCTGATGGCACTGTCCCCACAGGGACCATGTCCACCCGGCGCCTCCGCAGCGAGGACTACAATGACTACAGCTCCACGGATGTCACACCTGAGGGGAGCCCTCCTGACGGCATGAACGGCTTCGCGCACCCCGAGTCCTACCAGCGCTTCGGGGAGACCAATGGCACAACGTGAGTGATGCTCCCCTCTATCCTCTTCCCTGGGCTGGCCTGGCACTGGGGAGGGTGGAGGAGGTCATGGTGGCTCCCTGCTGGCTTTGCTAGAGGATGGTGAAGCTGTGGTTTTATGGGGAGTTCTCATGAGGGTGATGGGGGCACAGCTGTGGTCCTGCATCTGTGGGGTGCTGGCACCAAGCGAGCAGCTGGCCCAGTGTTGCTTTTTGCTCTCTGGGTAAGCTGGGCTTGCTGGCAGTGGGCAGTGATTGATGCTTTTCCCAATATTTTCCCACTCCACCTTTGTTCAGTGGGGAACTCTGGCAAGTGAACAGCATGCCCAGATTCAGAGGATATGTGGGCATGTTGCAGCCATGTTTTGGGGGCTTCCTTCTGCCCAGGTGTGTAGAAGAGGCTGTCTTTGCCTGGCAGAGACTGGTCCCTTCAAGTCAGAGACATTCCTTGTGCAGCTCCTTGGTGCTGGGCTGTGCTTTTGCTGGGTTTTGTAAATGCCCACCCCAAATCTGTTTGTTCAGTCTTTGCTTTCACACCTAGCTGGGTCCCAGCTGGCTGCACTGGGTTCAGGGCACAGGATTGTGACCTCCACGTGCATTCCCTGCAGCAGTTTAGAGCTGCAGTGGACCCTTAGCAGGATAAACTGTGTGTGGGTGTGGGCACCTGATGACAGTGGCCTCTGCATCTGCTCTCCCTCAGGTGGTACCAGACCCTGATCCATCTGCTGAAGGGGAATATTGGGACAGGGCTGCTGGGGCTGCCTCTGGCTGTGAAGAATGCTGGCATCCTGGTAAGGCAGCTGAGCCCTGCTGTGCTGGAGCTTGTGGGGCAGAGTGACCCCATAGGGGCAGCTCACAAAGCCAGTGTTGGGGATGTTGGGGCTTGAGTCCCTGCCCAGTCACCTCTCAGTGTTTGCTGACTTGCACCTGTTTGCACCCCAAGCTCTGTGGCTTTGTTTCGCTGCTGAGACTGTTCCTGCTGCTCCTGCATTGTTGCTGCCTGGTGTGGGGGAGTTCAGTGTGTGAGCTGGGCCTGTGGTTTCCTCTCCTTGGGGTGAGGCAGGATGCTGTGTCCAGGCCATAACCTCTTCATCACCTGCGTAGTAGAAATGTCAAGATAGTTTGGAAAACAATTCTGAAAGTGCTTTGCTACACCCAAACTGCCCCAACTTGCTTCTTTTACATAATTTCTGCCAAGCTTGTGGCTCTGTCAGGTTACTTGGTCCTGGGGGGCTGGTTCCTGGGAGCTGCACCAGAGCTCTGGTTCAGCCTCCAGCGGTGTTTGCACTCACCCAGCCCGTGGAGTTCTGTCTGGAAGTAGAAGGTATGTGCAGCTCTGCCTTTGGCCATCGGAGTGCAGCCTTCCCCCTCTCTTCCCTGCAGCTGGGTCCTCTGAGCCTGCTGGTGATGGGAGTCGTGGCTGTGCACTGCATGAGTATCCTGGTGAAATGTGCCCATCACTTCTGCAACAGGTAAGGAGCAGCTCCCCTTCCCGGTCCTGCAGTTCCTACACTTCTTCCCTCTTGCCCAAAAAGCCCTGGGGTTTTTCTGAAGCCCCTCAGCAGCAAGTTGCCCATGCCAAAGCCTCAGCTGGGAACCGCTGTTCTTTTTCACAGGAACTGTTTCCTTCTAATATCACTATTTGCTTTGGGAACTAGCAGACAGGGCTAATGTGATGATCCTTCTCCCTTCTCTGGACAGGTTCCAGAAGCAGTTTGTGGACTATGGAGGTGCTGTGATGTATGGGCTGGAGGCAACTCCCAGTGCCTGCCTGAGGACACATGCCATCTGGGGAAGGTACTGCTCTGCTGCCCCAGGCAGGGACTTGTCTTTGTGCCCAGCATGTGCTGCAGCTGGGACAGAAGAGCCTCTGGTCACTGGGCTGTGTCAGCAGATAAGCACAAGTGACATAAAATGTTGTTTGGCTCACCTGCCCTGAATGCTCAGTGTTCCCCAGAGGGTAATGCTGAGATCTTTGATCCAGTACTCTCCCCAGCCAGATGTGACTTATACTAAATGCATGGGATAACTAAGTCTCCACAGCATAACAAAAGGGTGAATAGGGTCTTGCAGTGCTGGCCCATCTTGCTAAACATGGAACATGTCCAGTGGCTGCTCCCTGCCCTCTGGGTGTCCCACATTACATCACACAGATCATTGCACTGATCATCAGGGGATGGGAGCATTCACCTCTTCCTGTGTCCAGGGAGTATTGTCTCCAACTCTGACAATTCAGCAGCAGACTCTGTGCAGATGCTAAACCCAAAAAGGAAACTTTTCTCCTGAGGCTGATCCTGACCCTGTGGAAGGGATGGGACAGGGAGGCTGGAAAGCCTGTGAGATTGGGTGGAGAGGAGATCCTCTCTCTTGATCACAGAGAAGTGAGCTGAGTCTGCTCTGAGCTGTACACCCCAACCTTGAGGAGAGCAGCATCCTTGCACTGTGCAAGTGCAACCCAAAGCAGCCCAAGTAGGCTCATATTTCTGTATGATCTGGCTGACAAATGGTGTTCTTTTGCTTTGCAGGCGCATAGTGGGAATTTTCCTGATCATCACTCAGCTCGGTTTCTGCTGTGTGTACTTTGTCTTTCTGGCGGACAACCTGAAACAGGTTGGACTCACACCTCCTTCATGAGCTGGGGGGAGGTGAGAGGGTGTGAAGGTGCTTGGGTTGCTCTCAGCTCCTGTGAGTGTCCTGTGGCTGTTTTCCACCAAAGGTCTGGTTTCTGTAGGATATGCTGCTCAGAAAAGTCCACTCCTCTGCCCAGATACATGGGAGGATTGGTTTTCCTGTTCAAGCAGAGCAGGTTTTCCTGAGAATCTCTGATTTTGCAGAGGTGCTGCAGGTGTCCTGTGTTGCCCAGGAAAAGTGGAGCCATACTTAGTGAGGGAACAACAGGAAAGGGATGAAGGCAGAGGGACTGTGCCCTTTCTGTCCTGTCCCCCTCAGTTAATTGGTTTATTGGTGTCAATGGCAATGTGTCAGTCCCAGGACCTGCTGTGAACTTCTCTTCTCCCTTCCTTGGATCTGTTTGCATTCCAGTTTCTTTCCTCATCCTGTGGCTCTGAAGCTTAATTACATCTTTAGAGAAAGAGTTTCTTCCTGCCAGGCCTCGGGAGGAAATAAACAGAAACCGTGAACCGCTTGGCTGGCTCCTGTTCTGTAAGAAACTGGGAATAATGAGTCCCCATTCCCAGCCTCTGCCAGTTCAATGCCTTGCAGGCACTGCTCAGCTTTTTTCCCCATGTGCTCCTGCTCTGTTCTTGCAGCAGTGGTCTGGTCACTGCCACCATGGCTGTGCCCTTCATCTGCTCTTCAGTAATGGCCATCAGCTTCAGAGGGGGCTCCTGAGGAGCAAGGGGGGCTTCCTCCAGTGTGAGACTCTTCCTCTGCTCCTGGAGCAGCAGCTGAGGAGATTCCCATTGTGGGGTGGCAGGAGGAGTAAACGTGTCAGCACTGGTGATCTGACACCACCAGCCCAAGAGCAGGAGGGACCAGGATGTGTGCAGGGGCCAGGCTGCTGCTGGCCCCCACCCCTGGGAACAGCCCCTGCTCCATTTTAAGGTGGGCTTCTTTCTCCTTAGCCTCTCACAGCAAAGACTGAAGGCTGTCTCAAGCCTCAAGGGAAATTAGCAAAAACCTGCAAATCCACACCATGTTTTTTTGGCCACAGGTGGAAAACCCCTTGGCTTTGGAATTTTTTTTTTGGGTGAGGAGAGGGGAGTGTTGCTTGTTTCTTTTTGTGGTGAGGATTAGCCTGTTAAGTGGGGAGTCATGGTGCAGGTGGTACTTTGGGCAAGGTGCCACTGTGTTGGGCTGGGCTTTGGTTTGGAAAATGGAGCAAGCCATGAAGTGGCAGGGCAGGTTGGGGCTTGAGCAGCACTGCCCCATGGGTGCATGGCCCTGCACTGCCCTCTCCCACAGAGGATGCTGGTTTACACAGAATTCTTCAGCCTCTCCTCTGGGGCAGGACTTGCTCTGGAGCAGGTTAAAACAATTTTCAGGCCACTCTTTGCTGCAGTGATTGGACAGAACCTGGTGTCTGAACCAGCTTGGACATGGTAGTATTGGTGATTCAGTGAGTCCATGCTCTTGGGAGGGATGGCTCAGCCACCTGGTTCCTGGGCCTGAGCTACCTCTAGAAGTGAGCACATGGCCTGGAGTGCCTTTGGAATGGAAGACCCCAAGGAAAGGATGATTTGTCATGAAGAAAGTGAACTTGGGGGCTATCAGTCATTTCCAGATGTCCTTGCACATGAACAGGGTGCTGGGTAACTGAAGGACTGTGTGACTTAGAGCAGAGAGCACAGGCTGCATGTTTGCACTGCCCACGAGGTCAGTTGAGATGAAAGGAAAGAGGCACTAACTGCTATTTCCAAAGGTCCTTTTCCTCTTGTTGCACCAAGTTGTTATCTCTGTGCCTGGCTGCTGAGTTCTCCTGCTTGGTGAACCTGGGCTCAGGCAGGATTTCCTGTCCTGGCTCAGGTGCCATAGCCAGTCCCACCCCTGCCCCCTGCAAGATAACAGGGATTTGCTTCAGAACTATCTGAAAACACGTATTGATTTGATTTCAATCAGCTAGCTGTGTTTGAAGTGAGCTGTGAGTACTCTGACCCACCTGGGATGGGCTGCTAAGACCTGTGTGATGGGGCTCACCAGGGCTTCCTGTGCTTCCCCAGGTCGTGTCTGCTGCAAATGGGACCACCAATGACTGCAGCTCAAACAGGACAGTGGTGATGACCCCCACCATGGATTCCCGCCTGTACATGCTTTCCATCCTGCCTTTCGTGGTGCTGCTCACCTTTATCCAGAACCTCAAGGTCCTGTCCATCTTCTCCATGCTGGCCAACATGGCCATGCTTGTCAGCCTTGTTGTGATCTACCAGTACATTGTCAGGGTAGGTGTCTGTGGCTCCCCTCTCTCCTTTCTGTGCTGTCCTATGTTTTGGCAGGTGGAGGGAGCTCAGCAATGGGGTGTTTGGATGCTGTGGGGTACTGCTGTGGGGTACTGCTTGTTCCTGTGGGCATGGTGGTTCCCTCTGCTCTGCAGGGCTTTCCCTGCAGCATGGGGCTGTGACAGGGAGTGATGGGAACAGGCCAGGTCTTCCCCATCCTCCTTGTGTCTGAACTCTGCATGGGCTTTTTTCCAGGACATTCCTGATCCCAGAAACCTGCCCCTGGCAGCAGCCTGGAAGACCTACCCTCTGTTCTTTGGCACTGCAATTTTTGCTTTTGAAGGCATTGGCGTGGTAAGTCTGGGCGTGTGGCAGGGGGGCTGCTGCACAAGCCCTGCTCGGACTTGCTGCAGCACCTGCTCTGCTTTGCAGCTGCAGACTGAACTTCTTTGCAGCTGAACTTCTCTGACAATAGCCCAAATTCTGGATGATGGTGTTATCTTTGGCTCCAGGCTGTCTCCTGGGTCAAAACTTGGTGCTTCCATCTGGAGGAGCACGTGCTCCAAACCTCAGGAGGTTGGTTGCTGCCTTAGAGGTGGCTTTATCTGACAGTAGACTGGGAATCACACCAGCCTCTGCCTTGGGCTCTGCTGGCTGATCTGCAGATGAGGAATTGTCCTGAGTCTTGTTACCAGGCTGGATTGAGAAGTTGCCTCAATGGGAGGCCAAAAAGTGTGGCATGAAAAGATGTGATCCCTTCCTTCCCACCCTGCTGTGGAGGCACCAAGATCTCCCTTGGGCAGCTATGTGGCCCCAGCCTGCCCATGCAAATGGGCCTCTCATACAGGATGCTGTAAATAGACCAACTGTGTCTGTGAAAAAAGCTGGCTGGGTGGGTGGAGGGCTTAATGACTCCCTAAGATGTTGTGGGTTGTTTCCGGGAGCTCCCTTCAAAGGAAGAAAAAATGTTTTCATCTCAAAGTATAAGCTGGCTGTGTAAACACAGGGCTGGAGAGGGCCAAATCTGTTACAGGAGCTGTGTTTACTGAATGCTATGCCCTGGGCAGGGGGCTCTTGCCAACACTGAGGCACAAATGCTCTCTTCCTTGCATGACTTGGAGGTGAGGGAGCAAATAAAAGTTATTCCTGTCCTGCCTTCTCACCAAATTATCCACTGTGTCTCCTCTTGAAATCAACACCACCCAAGGACAGCTATAAAATTGTTTGCTGAAGGCCAATATTTAGTGTTAGTAGTATAGAGGTGAGATAATTACCTCTGTCCTTCATCTTTTTATTGTCATGCATGATTGAAATCTGTCAAGACAAACTTGATAGCAGAAGAGAGTGTGTTTTGGTCTTTCCAGGATTTGCTGGGGAAAATAGAACAGTGTAAAATAGTGGCCATGGCTGTGCTGTTTTGGGGTGCAGAGTGTAATGCACCCAAGGTATGGGGTGGTTGGCATTGCCCCAAGACCCAGCACTGGGTACAGCTCCTGCCAAGGACAGGGAGCAGGTCCCATCTTTAAGACAAGGGTGTGGGTGATCTGTTGGAGACTTGCTGTGCCAAGTGTGAAGGTCTCCAATGATCTCAGAACTCAGATCTCCAGTATAGTTTTTTTTCAGCTGGATTCTCCAGGCTTCATGTGAGACTATCTCATTCCCTGGCATGGCGGGCTGTGCTTGGCCACGGGGCTGCCCCTCCTGCTTTTTGGGGTATAGAGCAACCTGCTGCTCTGTCATCTTCCTCCTCCTCTTCTCCCAGGTGCTGCCTCTGGAAAACAAGATGAAGAACCCGCGGCAGTTCCCCGTCATCCTGTACGTGGGGATGAGCATTGTCACCATCCTGTACATCAGCCTCAGCGTCCTGGGCTACCTGCGCTTCGGGGCAGACATCCAGGCCAGCATCACACTCAACCTGCCCAACTGCTGGTGAGTCCCTGGGGCCACTGGAGGGGCTGGGGGGTGAGGAATGAGGGGCCCAGGCTGGTAGGTGGGAGAGGGGGACCTCGCTCCTTATGGGAACTGATCTGGGTAAGCTTGAGGAACTGTGCCATAGGCAAACTTCAGGGAGTTTGACAAGGATTGTCAGATGCATGGGCTGGAACAGGCTTGTTGCTGTAGGGTCTGAGCCTGGTCTTGGAGCTCAGGCTGCTTCATCAGGGTCCCTGGTGGTCCCTGCCTGGGTAGGTGCAACTCTTGTCTTTTTCTTGGAGCCTTGTGGCATCTTTTTGGGGCTCAGCAGTACTCTGGCTAGCAGATGTTGAACACAACCCCCATGCAGCCATACCAGAACATCACTGAATTGTGGAAAACCCACTTCTCTTCCTCAAATGCAGCACATGAAAAACCAGCCCAAAGCTGTGAGCTCCCAGAGGGAGCGAGATGTGACATCTTCATGTGTGGGCTGTGTTCCTTGTTAGCAGCCCTGGAGCTCAAACTCTCACTTCTGGGCTCTACATTGTGCCTGGATGTGGCTCATCTTGAGCCAGTGCTTTGCCTATGAGCACTGGTGCCATGAGGATACCCCTTCCTTCTGTTGGAGCTGAGCTCTGCAGCAGCCTCCCAAACCTGTCTGTCCTTTGGGATCTGGTGAAGCCTCTTGAGATGCTCCAGGTTCTGTCTGGAGCCCTGTGGCCTGACTCCATGCCTACCTGCTTGGAGGGGTTGTTTCTCCTCCTGCCAGGGCTGGTGGCTGCTCAGTGTCATGGCTCCATAGTCATCCACAGGAGAAATGCAAGCAGTTCTCTTTGATGGTCTCTGCTGGCTTGAAATCCTGCAAGAGACCAGAGTGAGACCTGGAGCTGGGAGTGCCTGTCCTCCACTTCAGCCCATCCTCTCTGCTCCTAGTAGCACCCAGCACCTTGCAGTGTGACTCACTGTCTCACTCTTGGAGTAAATTTGGGCAGGACTCAAGTTTTGAGTCACTGAGGCTTCCACATGCTGTCCTTGTAGAGCTGTGCTGCTGGGGCTCTGGAGACAACAAAGAATTGACAAAAATAGAGCCTGGTTTTGCTTTAATTATTGCTGTGTGGGTTCCTTTTCAGTTTGAGTGCATGGATGTGAATGCCTGCAATGACATCTGCTGACCTGAAATGCTGCAAATGGGCTTCTGCAGGGAATCTCAGCTCTGTTTGCCCTGAAGAATGACATTCCCTTAGAACAGGTCCTGATCTAATCCCAGAATGGGATTACTATGATCTGCTAGGCTACAGAGAGAATAGTGCAAATCCATGTTTCTAGGAGTATCCACACCTTCTGTCTTTTCTTAAAGTTAACTACTTTTCTGAAGATAAAGTATTCTAAAGTTACTTTTCTAAAAGTAACCATAGGGGTTTTTGGATAGTGAGAAGAGAATAGCCCTTTGGAAGCAGTGTTTGGGGAGGCCTGGGCACATGCAGGGGAGGTGTGCTGTGTTCCTTGTCACTCAGCATGCAGGACTCCTTGGTGTTTGTCCATGCTCCTCTTGGCAGTGGATGTTGGACTTGGAAATGGGTTATCTCAAGTAAGGGCTGTGACAGTTGAGATAAAGTCTTTGCTACCATTCCTGTGGATTTAACCACAGGTGTTGGGTGAAGACTTGCTCTTGAAATGAATGTCTTGCCCATCCTGCCTTGCCTGTGGGTTTTCTTCTGGCAGTAAAAGGCTGGGCTGCAGGAGCTAGTCATAAGGGCTGTGGGTGAGGAGTCATGTGTGGGGTTTGCCTGCAGCTTGGGAGACAAAGCAAGGATTGTGGTGGAGGTGCTGCAGCCTTCCTTAGCTGTAGCCATTGCCTGGAGGTCTCTGGAGCAGATTTGGTGAATGTTTCAGGAATCGTTGAGTTACAGGATGACTAAGGACTTTCAGTCCCATTTCTCTCAAACCACAGCTTCCTCCAACGAGGAGTGCTGTCAGTTCCCAGTGCTCAGGTCTAACCACAGTGCCCAGAATATGGTGCTGCTGTGCAGAAATCCCTCCTTGCCTCCTAGGAAGGGTTGCCTCACTGCACCATCTGAAGGGTGAAGAAATGCTGTAGTGAGGGGGAAGCTGTTGGGTTGCATATGGCCAGTTGAAGGTAGGCAATTACAGAGCTGGTGGTCCCAGGAGGATATTTCACTTCTTGCAGCCCTTTGGGATGGCCTAGCATGGCAATCTGGCTGAAGCAGGCGTTGCTGTGGGTGGCACAGTGCCTCTCCAAGGCCCTCCATGGGCATTTATTTTCTGTGGATCAAGGGTAATGCTTGAATTCTTCTTATTGGTATTTAAAAATGCCCTTTGATCTTATTGTCCTGGTTCCTGACTCGTGCAGGACAGGTACACAGCCTTCTTCTGTACTTTTTTTTTAGTAACAACTATTAATCTTGGATTGCCCTGGAGCACTTTATGGCTTTTATAGAATCCCTTCCTTGGGAATACAGTGATAAGATATGGCAGCTGTGGGTTGGTGGCTCCAGGCTCCTGTGCCCGCGTGTGGCTGCCTGGGCACACTCTGGACTCTGGACATAACTTTGTGCTCAGTTTGCCTCTGGAATCTCAGGGTAATTCAGGTAGGAGAGGACACCATGGCATTGCTGGGTCCTCTCATCTGCCCATAGAAGGGCAGCTTAAATGTTGAGTATCAGTGAGGACAGTGATTCCCTACCAGTCCAGGCCCTTCACTGTCCTTTGGAGATGCAGCTCTGTCCCATTGCACCTGGTTCTTCTGCTGTGCTACTCCAAGAAGAGCCTGTTACTCTCTCCTCCATGCCCTCCTATTAGGCAGCTGAAGACATTAGTAACATCCCCTTTTAACCTTCTCAGCATGCTGAACGAGCCCAGGGCTTGCAGCCTCTTTTTGTACATCATGCTCCAGCCCCAACCATCTTAGAGTAGCCTACACTCAAGGTGCTCTGCAGAGTAAGTCAGTGTCCTGTCCTGGGAGTGTCAGGGCTGGACACAATACTCAAGATGCACAAGCCCCAAACAAGAAAATAATCCCTTGATCCCTATCCTTAACCTCCTGGCTGTGCTTTTGCTAACACAGCCTGCTTTGTGATTGACCTTCATCACTGCAGGGTCCTGTTCTCCTGGCCCCAGCCCTTCCCACGTGTGGGAATTTCTGTTTGAACTTGAGCTTTGCCTGTGACATCACGTTGTTGCTCCGAGCTGTGTCAGCCATTTCCTCCAATTTGATCTTGCTTGGAATTTGCTGAGAATGTGCTTTGGGTCACTGAAAGCTCATCCAGGTCACTGATGAGGATATTTCCATGATTGCCCTTTGGCAATTCCCTTGCTGGCAGCTCACTGTCCAGTATGTTCCTGGAAATGGATGCCAGGAGAACTTAACCCATACTCTTCTGGGGATTGAGGTGAGGCTGATTAGCCTGTACCTTCCCTCATCCTTCTTGAAGGTGGAAATTATCCTTCTCCCAAGGCAGCAGGAGCTCTCCCTGAGCACCCTGCTCTTTTGAAGATGATAAGGTGGCTTTGGGCTCCTGTTGGCTGCAACCTTGAATACATCTGGTGTGGTCCCATAGACTTGTGTAACATTCCATTCACTTAGGTGATCCCTAACTCCATCTGTGGGAAATGTTTGACTCTGCCAGACTCTGCCACTAGTGTTCAGAGCTGTCTTGCATGGGAATACTTGGATTTCTCTGATTTAAGGCTGTTGTAGAAGGTGGATGCTGAGACCCAGCATGCAGAAGGGCACAGGCCCAAGGAAGGTGGGTAGAGGGAAGGCAGGAGCCAGATACATTCCTCAGCTTGGATCCACCCCATATTTACCCAAGTGGTATGGCCAGGACCCATGTTTCCTGCTTGGTTAGCATGTCTTGAATTGGGGAAGGGTTAAGACCATATGTGAGGCAACCAGATGTTACTTCTCTTTTGGAGAGGCTTTTTCTGCTGCTGGGAAGCTGAGGGCAGAGATGGGGCTGGGAGGTGCCTTTTGGTCACCTTGAGGGGCTCTCTCCTGCAGCCACACTGTATCACTTCAGGGTCTGGGACATGGTGAGATTTCACTTGGGGTGAGCCCAAGGTGCTGCGTGCAGCCTGTGTGCAGTATGCCTTCCTCCTGCTCAGCCCAAATTGCGCTTTTAACTCTCTTTCCCCCCCCAAATGTGTATCATGCAGCATTCCAAAAATAACTGCTCTTTTTTGTTTGATGGAGGAGGCTGAGTTGCCTGTTCACATTGCTTTGCTTTTGGAACACTGTGATCTTCACTCTGCATGGACACCCAGACTCATCCCAGCAGTGCTGTCCTCTTCCCCCTCCTCAGAAGCCAGGCAGTAGCTGGAATGTGTAATCATGGCTGCAGCTGATACATGTCTTTGCTGTCTCTTGCTCAGTAAAGGTCCTTGTGAATTAAATTTTCTAAGAGTGTTCAGGAGTTAAGACCCCTGGCTCACAAAAGTCCTTGCAGAGCATTCCCCTTCTGCTTTCTGCTGTTGATGTTGCAGGGGCTGGAGCAAGAGCCTGTCTCACTGTGTCCTTGTCCTTTCCAGGCTGTACCAAGCTGTGAAGCTGCTCTTCTCCATTGGGATTTTCTTCACCTACGCCGTGCAGTTCTACGTGCCCGCCGAGATCATAATCCCTCCGCTGGTGGCCCGGGTGTCGGAGCGCTGGGGCTGGGTGGTCAACCTGCTCCTCAGGGTGGCTCTGGTCTGTGTCACCTGTGAGTACAAACCACCTTGGCTGACTTTCCCTATGAGATTGTGGCACCTCCTTCCCCACTGAGCCTTCACCCCTCGCCCCAGCACCTCTGGCCCTGCTGCTCAAGCCCTCACAGCTGGCAGTCCCTGGGCCTGGCTGATACATACCCATGGGTCAAGTGGCCTCCAAAGAGCAGCAGCAGTGGTCCTTTGCCCCCTCTGTATGGGACCAGTCTTCTCAGTGGAGGAGCAGCAAACTGCATTGTTTGGAAGTGGCAGATCCCCGTGGAGCCTCAGGCCTCTGGGGATGGCAGTTTTGCAGGAAGTGGAATCCCACCAGGGTTTGCATGAAAACACCCAGCAGGGTTCAGTGCCAGGGCAGCCTAGCCCAGAGGCTGTTTTCTGTAGGCAGTGTGCAGCCTGGCTCCTCGTGCCTATGTGATGGGGGCATGACTGCAAAGGAGTCACTTGACTGTGAGGGATGGGGTGTTCTTGTGCCCACACACTCATTGCAGTGTGAGTCACACCAGGAGACAACTGACAGGGGTAGGTGACCCATAACCAGACCCTGGAGTGCTGCAGTGTAGAGTGTGCTGCTGGGGAGGTGTGCCTGGAGCAGCCCCACAGGCTCCCTTCCCTTTGTGATGTGTGGTGCCTGTAGGGAGGTTTTGGTGGAACAGGCTCCTGGCTGGAGCCTGGTGGACCTTTGGGAGAGGTGTGGAGTGAAATCAGGTGGTATCAGATTTTGGCTGGCTTTGATTCCTGAAGACTAAATGCTTGCTGTTGTCAGCACAGCTGAGATGCTTGACTGAGCTCCCTGGTGTCCCCTGCTGAAATGGAGCTTTGCTTCATGGCTTGATGCTGCTGATGCATCAGAGCTGAGCATCAGGGGCCTGGCCAGCTGCCTTTGGTTTGGGTTTGAGAGGAGTGTGGTGCTAACTCAGGGCTGGTGGAGCTGGCTGAGAGCAGGGTGCTGCTGTTTCTGGCTCTCACTAATGAAAGGCCAGAAGCACTGCATTTACAGAGGTGGGCAAGGCCCATCTCCTCTGTGCTGAGTTCCTGAAGCCTTGATGTCCTCAGAGGCTGCAGGGATGAAATCCTGCTGTGCTGGGTGATATGCTCTGGCCACCCTCATGGTGTGGGTGAATTTGGAATTAGATTGTGGGGTTGGAGCCTCTCCTGGAGAGTGTTGGGCTGTGCCAAGCCATGGAAGTGAAGGTTTGGAGAGATAAGATGGTTTTAGGCCATCGGTAGTGGCTGTACCCTCCTGTTTGGGGGTAGGGAGGCAGCAGAAGTGTTGGTGGAAGGATGCAGATTCCTTTGTACCTCCTCCCCTCACCTTTCCATGTAGGGGATCTCTGTGACTCCTGCTGAGGATAAAAGCATTTGGGGGGGTTGCATGAATATTCATTGGATGATTGTGAGCCCCCACCAGGGCTTTGGCTCCCAAAGAGAGGATGCAATCTAGTGTATGGGTGTCTTTCAAGCTTAGACTTCAAAACCAGCATGCTTAAAACCCCTTTGAATTAATACCTGCAGAAATCAGACCGTTTCCCCGGAGGCTGAGGACTGCAGCTGCTGCTTCAAATCTGCTCGTTTTAGAGGAGAGTTAATAATTTTGTTTACTTTTGAGTCCAAAGAGCAGTGTGGGGTGGGCTGAGGATGCTGTTGGAGGGGAGCTGCTCTGCTCTCCTCAGAGGTTGCTGGAGCAGGGATGCTGTTTGCAGCAGTCACCTGGCAGAGCACTCCTTTGGCTCTGTTCAGGGCTGAGCACTAGGATAAACTGGCTCAGGACTTTTGTTGCTATTTCCCTCGGTGAAGGTATGGTTTACCTCTAGACTTATTCAGATGACAGCAGTGTTGCAGTGGTGGCACAGTCAAGCCTTCCTTCTTCTGCAGTTCCATGGGTGATCTTTGGCTCAGGGAGGCTCCAACAGCCTCTCTTGCCTTTAGCTGATGTCCAGGGAGAGAATAAATCCTTCCAATAAGGAGCCCTGAGATGTCCCTTCTCCACAGAGGCTGCACCCACCATGCTGTCTCCTGTTTCTAAGCAGAAAGGCTTTCAAAGCAATAAACCAATTTATTTCTCTTGGTCTGGTTAAGCACTGAAGTCTGCTTTGCTTGCAGAGGGTTGTCGTTTCTTGTGCGGAGGTCTGGTGACATCCCTCTGTCCCCTCCTGGTGCTATGCAGGAGGAGGAGCAGGAATATCCTGGAGCTTGAGCTGCTAAGCTCGAGCTGTCAGGAGTCTCCCAGGGGGATTTTCCTTGGCTGCAGTTCTCACCTGACAAATGAGTCCTAACAAATGTTCTCCCCCAGGCTGTGCCGTGGGCGTGCTGCTGCTGGAGCAGCTCTAAACACACGCAAACCACACGGATTGATTTGGGGTGGGGGAGATGCCTTTTTCTTCCCTTCTCCTGCTTTTATGGGGTTTCTGAGGCTTTATGGCTCCCCAGGTGTGGGGAGCAGGAGTGCTGGCTCGCACAGGGGGGTCGGGAATGCTGGCAGCCAGCGGCACCCATCCTGCTCAGCCCTGGAGCCCGATCTGGTGGCGCCCAGGGCGACAAAAAGGGTTGTTAGTTTAACAGCTTAATTGCTTGTTGGGGAAGAGTTGCCAGTAAAATATGCAACCTTGTCTTCTGTCAGGGAGGAGGGCAGAGGTGTGACTCAGCCAGTGGCATCTCTGGGTGGGGTTTTGCTGGCTTTGACACAGGGAGGGGGCAGCACTGATGCCGTGTGTCCGTTCCTTCTCCAGGTGTGCTGGCCATCCTCATCCCGCGCCTGGACCTGGTCATCTCCCTGGTGGGCTCCATCAGCAGCAGCGCCCTGGCTCTCATCTTCCCCCCTCTGCTGGAGATTGCCACCTACTACTCCGAGGGCATGCACCCCCTTGTCATTGCCAAGGACATTGCCATCAGCCTCTTTGGCTTCGTGGGCTTCGTGGTGGGCACCTACGAGGCGCTGGTGGAGCTGGTGGCACCCGCGGCCACCGTGGTGAATGCCACCACTGTCCTGGTGCAGTGACCGTCCCCTCGCCCCGCTGGCCCCTCCAGATGCTGAGCTGGGGGTGCAAGGACACTGGGCACTGCTGTCCTGGGAACAGCCTCCCCTCTCCTCCTTGGGAGTGTGGTGGGTTTGGTCTGTGAGGGGACGGGATGGCCCAGCACTGCGGTTTCCCCGCTGCAGCAGGATCCTGCCCTGGGCTCTGTCTGCAAGATGGGATCCAGGCTGGGGCAGTGCCTTCCCTGGGGGCTCTTAGGGCAGAGCAAAACAGTTCCTCTGTAAATAAGCACTTGGACAGGTGCGGAATCCCAGGGATGTAGATTTGATTTTATTTTATTATTTTTTTAAATCCCAACCTTTCCATATTTCCCCTGTCCCTTCAGTCAGGGTGAGGGAACAGGGACTACTCTTTTTTTGTGCCAGTTTAATTTTTTTTTTTTTCCCTGAGCACTTTATTTTTTACAGCAACAGACAAACCTCAGCTCAGGTTAGAGAGCGTGGAGCTCCCTCCTCACCTCGGCCTTGTGGGGAGGGTGGGCAGAGCCTGAGGTGTGGAGCATGCCAGGTCCACAGCTCTCTCTCAGTGGGATCCCCAGCCATGGGCACTGGCTCCTGCAGTGCTTCAGCTCTGTTTCCTTGAGCAGGGAGTCTGAGCAGGCCCTGGAGCTGGGCACTGGGCATGGCACCTCCCTGTCCTGGGAGGGTTTGCTGACCCCTGGCCCACGCTTTCAGTAGTGACACTTCTTTATCCCCATCCAGCGCACAAGCCAAGGCTTGGCTTTCAGAAGCTTTACAGAACTGAGGTGTGTGGGGAGCAAACAGGCTCTGCCATAAATGAGGGGCTGAGCTGGTCCCCTTTGGGTGGGATGGGGTGTCCCCAGGGTTCACCACATGCTGCCCACACACCACAAGGATACATCACCTTGTTTACAGTGCCTGAGCTGGCCCTGGCACGCTCCACCTGCTTCTGCAGGCCAATGCTGAATGTCAAATCACACACAAAAACTCCATAATATTTCAGTTTTTAACTCTTCCTCTCCTCGTTCCACTCCCTCTGCATCCTCTGCTTCTGCCCAGCTCCTTTCCTCCTGTAGGATCAGCTCTCTGGCACTTCTCCCTGTGCTCCTGTTGCTTCTTTTGTCGTGGCTGGTGCATGCCTGGCAGGGATGGTCCTGTGGCGCTGCTGCTTTCCTTTCTCTGAGAGCCAAGCTTCCTCTCTAGAAAGTTTCCTTGCCTTTCTGCTGGATTTCTACTTTTTTAAGACAAGGGAGCAAATGCATCCTCCAAAGGACAGGCCAAACTCATGCCTGCTAACACAGCATCCCAAATGCTGGCTCTCTGGAGAGCCTTCATCCCTCAACCCACTGCAGCCATGTCTCCCTGGGCGTGGACAAAGGCTGCTGGTGGTGGGAAAGGAGGATGAGTACACACACCAGATGTGTTCCCATCTTTGGTGGAGGGTGAGGTTAGTGGTTATTTTCGGTGTTTGACCAGGTTCTGTGAGGAGAAGGCTGTGTGGAGCAGTGTCTCTGCAGCCTGCCTCTCCCCGCGTGGTGCTTGTGTCTGCACTGTGTCCCTTTGCTGTTCTGGGTGCCACATGCTGGTAGGTGGACCCATGGCCAGGTGTGGGGTGAGTCTGTGCCATGTCACTGCCCCTTTCCAGCCCCTCTTCTACTCCCTGCATCTTTTGGGGCTCACCTCGTCTCCTCCAAGGCTGTGCTGGGGAAGGTTTTGGCATGATCAGCATCGCTTGGTCAGGAGCAGAGCAAAGCTTTAACTCAAATCCTCCCTCTGGAGGGGCACCATGGGGATAGAGAGGAAGCACCCAGGGCTGGGAAGGGGCTCTAGGGCATGACACAGGCGGGACAAGTGCAATATTCATGTCCATCTCTGTGTACTGACCCCAGCGTGGCCCTTGGGGTTGGGTTTGAGTCAGAACTGTCAAGCAGAGGAGGGAGTGCTGTGAGGAGCAAGGGACATCTGATGCTTCCCCTTGCCCTGCTAGAAGGCTGGCCACATTTTAGGGACAGCTGTGTGCCAAGGCATGTCCCCAGCCTGGCACTGGGCATTGGTGGGTTTGCTGATGAGGCTCCTGGCATCCAAACTCATTTTGCAAGCAGCAGTGAAGACCTCATTTCCAAGGGTACTGGGATATCACAAAAGCATTAAATGGGTTTTACAGCTCTTCCCTTTTATTGGGGTGAGCAGGGGTGTTTGAAGATGGGGAGAGACGTGCTGGTGGCACTTGTGGTGTGAGGGGCTCTGCTGAGCCAGGGGGAGCTGGCACAGGACCCAATGGACACAAAAACTTGACACTTGTGTATTGTAGGCTGCTCAGTAACCAAGAAACTTGTCTGTGTAAATATAGCAATGGTCACGTCCATGTCTTGTGCCTATGGATATTGTCAGTGTACAGCACAGGTGGCTGCCTGGCCACAGAGCTGGTGCCACACCTGAATCATGTATCTTACTTTAATCAATAAATATGATCTATTTTTTATGTGTAAAGGCTTTGGGGTGTGAAGTGTGGGTTTTTCTTCCAAAAGAAGTGAGAGCAGGAGATGTGGAGCCCAGCAGGCAGCCAGGATCCCATCCTGTGCTGCTCCCACCCCCACACAGCACACATGATTTCCCCTCCTAGTGAGGGTTTCAAATAAAAGCATTTCAGCTTTGCTGCTCGGAAAATTTAATTTTTCTTTTGACCTCATTTGTGCAAGTAGGTTGTGGGCAGAGCTTATGGGCTTGTAGGGCTGAGCTTTTCTCTGCCCCACCAAAGCTGGGCCTTGGTTGTGTCATCTCCCTGTTTATGCCAAAAGTAGGGCTGCAGCTGAAAAAAAGAACCTGGCATGTGAAAAAAGATGGGGGATGCTGAGCTGCTGCTGATCTGCCCTAGAGATCAAAGAAGCAAAAGTCAGCCCACACAGAGACTCTGCCAGCACTGCTGCAGCTCGGCTTATCCTCACTGCTGAATAATTCATATCATTGCAGTGTGTCATTACAGGGCTGTTGGAGAAATCTGCTATAAAAAGTTCACCTTTAGAAACTCCGGCAGAATTTTTTTCTTAAACTAGGAGGCTTTTGCAGGCTGATGGGAACTGTGGATCTGAGGTCACCTGAACGGCAGGGCAGAGGGACAGGTGAGCACAGCCACTCCTGGTGTTTCAGAGTATTTCTGACTCTGCAGAGTCTCCATGGTGGGATCCACAACCATTCTTTCTTAGGGTTGAGCACTGCAGGGCTGTCCCCATCCCATGAAATGGCTTTACTGAGGCTACTCCTTCCCAGGTGTCACTTAGTGCAGCTTCATCTCAAGCTGCCTTCTCTGTGTTGTGACCACTGGCCAAAGGAACCCTGGGTAGTTAAAAAGTCTGAAGGAAAATACCACTGGGTTTTGTGCTGCTTCTGCTGCTGGGAAGAACAATTTGTGTTTTCCTTATGGGCAAAAGTGGTGCCTGTTGCTGAGACACCTCAAAATTAAATGTCCTCAAAACAAAGTACAGAAATGCACTGTTTTAGGATGATGTTCAGAGGCATTTACCAAGCAGAATAAAACCAACTAGATAAAGTAGTTCTAATTTAGGCAGGGACTGCTTTCTGCTGAGCAGAGCCGGTGAAAAAGTTTTGTGGAAGTGCATGAGAGTTTTGAGAGGTAAAACAGGTGATGTTTGTTTGGGATGCAAATCAAAGGGCTCAGTTTGGGTCATTTCAACCCCTTTACTCCTAAGCTAATAGATCCAGGAGGCTCATGGTTTCCCAAAGCAAGAGAGAGTACTGTGGATCTGTCTGCCTCGTTCCTCTGGCACTTACAGAGTCCTCCAAAAAGCATTAAACTTGCCCTCTTGGTACTTCTCTGAAAGCTTTTGGTGCCCAAACTAAGCTGTTATTCCCTTGGCAGGAGCTAGGCAAGGATATCCTATTTATTTACAAGAGAATCCCTGAGATACTGAATAAAATCGGAATAGTAAAAAAATCCAAACTCTTTTAATACTTTCCAAAAATTCAACAACAAAAAAGTTACATCAAACAACCAACCAAAGAAAACCTCTCACAAAGAAACGATAACATTTCCAAGCACAAGGACAAACAGGCAAACCCATGCTCAGTAGCCTTGGTGCCCCTCTCTGGTCAGATTCCAGGCAGTGCTGGCCAGTCTTTCTGGGATACAGCACAGAGTGCCTGCTGCTGGCAGGACCATGTGCAGCTGTATTCAGTGTGGGGCTGTGACAGCCACGGGGACAAGGCTGTGCACACAATCCTCGGGGCAGGGTCCCCCTTACTTGTGTGCACACAGCCCAGCTGGGCAGTGTGGTTTGAGTCTGTGGGCGGTTCCTGCTGTAACAAACCTTGTTGCTTGGTTTTTCTACAGAAATTGACTCTTTTTTTTTTCTTTTTTTCTTTTTTTTTTTTTTTTTCCCTTGGACTTCTGTTAGCCAGTGAGGGCTGTGCTGGTGGGACCAGCTTCATTCCCTCTTCTCTCTCCCAGTGCCGGGGAGCAGAGATGAAGAGGGTTTGCACCAGCTGATCCATTCCACGAACAAACGGTTGGCTTGATGCAAGCCCTTGGAGCCAGAGCTGGGAGCATGGGGCCTCTGTACCCCACATGGGGCGCTGCCAGGCTGTGCAATGCTAATCCTTTCACACCTTTCTCCAACATGACTGCTGCCACACCTGCAGTGCTTGCCCTCCTCCTCCCCGTGGCCAGGAAGCCTGGGGTGGGAGGAGGTGTCCTGCTGTGGTTCTACATGGTGTTGGAGGCAGGTTAGTCACTGGCATCCCAGGAGCATCCTCCACGTCCCAGCAGTGGCTGGAGCATCTCCCCTCCATTTGCAGCAGGAGCACCGTGGACGGCAGCGAGGGGAAAGATCCAGCCAAAAATTACAACCCAGCCATGCGCGGAGGGGACGCTGCAAGGTGAGGGAGACACACACAAGCCTCCCTTCAGCAGCGTGTGCCAGCCCCCTGCCCTCTGTTCTGCGTGGAGATGCGCCTCTCTCCTCATCCCACGAACAAGCCCCGTTAGAACATCACCTCCTCGCAGCTCCCATAGTCACTCTCCACCATGTCGGAGCCCTCGTAGTTGGGCGGCGGGAGGGGCTGGGCTCGGATGCCGGGCTGGTGGCCCAGCTCGCAGTCGGCGTAGGAGGGCTGGGCCACGCTCAGGCGCATGCTGACCCTCTTGTAGCCCGGCTCGGGCTGGTACGGGACCCCCTCGCCCTGCACCAGCTGCGCCGGGTAGTAGCTGATGGCCGTGTACTCGTTCTGGCACTGGGATGCTCCTATGTCCACGGGCCCCAGCGGCAGGAAGTCCTCCAGGTTCTGGTTGCTGTAGCGGGGCGGGATGGGGGCTCGCTTGTTGCTCTGGTCCAGCGGGAAGGGGAAACCCCCGTAGAGAGCGACCGGCTCCGTGTCTGCCGGGGGAGGGGGTGGTGGAGGGAGAGGAGGGTGAGAGGAAGAGGCAGGGGGGCCTTGAATGATTTCGTAGTGGGAATACTCCTGCACATCTGATGACACGTACCGGGGAGGCCAGTAGGTCGTTTCTGTTGGGTAGACTGGAACAAAAGAAAAGTCGTGTTAGCTGCAGCTCTAGTGGTTGTTGCCTCTCTCCTGCCCTCCTGCCAATTCCTTCTGCGGACTCTGAGCCTGTAGGAGATGTGGCAGACTGGGGAGGAGAGGAGACATCAGGAGAGGAGAGGTGTAGTTGCTAATGTGGGATTTGTGGGGACCTGAGATCACCCCTGGCTGTGCTAAGGCAGTGGCCCCACAAGCCTACAGATATCCACTACTCTAGCACCCAAAAGACACACTTCATCATTATGTTTGGATGCAAAAAACTCATGTTATAAAGGGATTGGGGCAGTGATCCAGTGATCCCCTGGATCTCCCCCTTTCCCTGCAGTTAGTCATGTGAGGAACTCCTGCATGGGGTAACCTTGCTGTCCAGAGCCATTCAAGGCGTTTCCCTAAAAATGAGATCCCTCTGCTCAGCAGCACGGATGCAAACATCTTCACTAAAACTCCTACTGACTTCTAGGATCTTATGGTTTTTTTTCAATTTTTCTCTTTTACAAAGTTTTTTGACCCAAGATCACAGCCTGCTGTGCACCAATGGTTTTCCTGCGGATTGTGTACAAGACTAAGCAGGTCAAAGCAAAAAACTGGGATGTACTGGTGAACCAGGAGGAAAGAGCCAATGAAGGCCCTATAGCAGGGCTGGGGCAGTATTTGCCCCTGCTTTTGTTTGCTTTAGCCAACACCATTTGTCCCTCATGTTCGCAAACCTCAGACCCACTTCCCAAGGGAAAGAGGGATGTGTAAGAGCAAGAAGAAGCTGTGGCTACTGACCCATCTCCTCCCTGGCCCAGGTGCACTTGATGAAGGACTCGTTGTCAGAGTTGGACGGGGGTGCAACAGGGGGCAGGTTGGGGGCCACGCTGCACACGATGGTGCCCCGGTGCTTGGGGGCGTTGGCCGAGTTGAAGGTGACAAACTCTGGGGTGCCGGCGGCTTTGCGCTGCTCCGGCGTGGCCCGGTCCAGGTTGTTGTGCGCCACGTCGCTGAGGATGTTGAGCTCGATGGGGGGCACGGGCTGGGTGCCCACGCCCACGCTCTTGGAGAACTCGCTCTTGGAGAGCAGGTCGGGGTCCTCGCGGGCCACCGGCTTGTGCGCCTTGGCGCGGTGGCGGCAGCGCTTGCGGGCGAACACGAAGGCCACGGCCAGGATGGTGGCCCCCAGCACGCCGGCCGCGATCTCGGCGATCTCCTCGGGGCCCAGAGCCCACTGCGTGGGCACGATGGCCGGGGTGATGATGGGCTGGGTGCAGTATTCCCCCTGGTAATCCGACGGGCAGATGCAGTGCACGGAGCCCTGGCGGCTCACACAGCGCCCGGCGTTGCGGCATGGGTTGTCCTGACACTCCTCCGCCGGCTTCTCACACCTGTGGGGGGAAAGGGATGGATACGACCCCTGTCAGTCTGGGATGCACCAGAACTGCCTCGTCCTGTTCAGGCTCTGGCTCACACATCCCAAGGATGCTCTATCCTGGTCTGCTCTCCCTCCCTCGCTGGATTCTTGCTATCTGCTTATCTTGCCAGAAGATCCTTGAGTATAAAATGGTGCTTTTCAAGACACCATGTTTTAAAGGGTGGTCCTATTTTTCAGTTGTATGCCCAAATTTAAATGGGGAGCTTTCTGCCTCAGAGGAGTGTTTGTAATTCGAGGGCTAACGCTGCATAGAGAGATGCACCCATCCTGTTAAATTAGGGAGCCTAGGGTCAGTGTGAGGTGTGTTAACCTCTTATGAAGTCTCCCATGTCCTCCAAGCTCTGTGGAGCCTCTGGATGGTCTGTGGTTGTCTGCAGGTTGCAGCAAACATTTGGGAATGGTCACCCTTGCTGGAGAGGCTTTTTGACATTTTATGGAGCATCTGCAGAACTGAGATGATTCTCTGTCCTGCTCCACTCCACACACAACCTAAATGTTTGCCAACAGTACAGGGGACCTTTCCTTTCAATAACAATGACCTCCTGATGCTGGGGGAAATATACAGTGCTTTAGTGGCTTTCCTTCCCTTTTTTTTTTTGTTCTCATTACTGAACAAATGAACAAAACCTCTGTGAGGTTTCCACTGCTCTTGCTGTGGTCAGTGATTTAGGATGTGTGAACTGGTGTGTGCAATGTGCACCCACAGGCTCTGGCTGATGTCAGGTACTACACTGCCACCTAATGCTCAGCTACAGGCTTTTGTTCCAAGAGCTGAACAGATAATTTCTCCCTTTGCCTTGATCCACGGGACCAGTGTCCATCCTGGCTAAATGGGCAAGGCAGAACGATGAACTGGGTGTGATGCTGTTTGAGCCTGCGCTGGGAATCTCTGACCAGGCTGGGCTGGAGGCAAGGTGGGGGTCTTGGAGGGGCTGCTGGGCTGGGGTGGTAATGCCCACTCTCTTGGGCTGGGATTTGAACTGGATGAATTGGATGAATCACAGCTGTGAGCTGGGACAGAGATTTCTTTTTCATGAAGCCTGTAGAGCTGGTCCCAGATAGAAACAGTCCCTTTAGTACCCTGCAGGATGGGTGTTCAGGCTACTGAAGCAGGGGACACCTCACAACTCTGCCAGGCAGGTTCCCCCAGCCTCAGGGCACCCTCCTGCCACCCAGTGCAGTGTCTGCCTGTGCCCTGCTGCCAGGCCCCCCATCACAGCTGAGCTTCCCTCACCACAGCCAAGGTGCTCCCATGACTGCTGAACTCAGCTCCTGTCACAGGGAGCAGCACTGTGTGGGGAGAGACTCTCCCCCAGCAGGGAGAGGCTTTGCACTGCCCCACAGCACCTGCAGGCACCAAAGCATCTGTAAACAGAGGGGTTGTTTCCGTTTTCCCTCCTGCTCAGAGGAGATGGGCAATGGCCACACGATGGCAGAGTTATTTGTGTCCTGTTCTGCTCAGCCTTGCCCTCCAACACCTCCCGGCTGCAACGCTCATGTGCCTGCAGTTTGCAATTAATCCCGGAGTGTGGGGGTCTGGTGAGCTCCAGAAACGTGCAGTGCTCATGTTTTCAGCCCATCATGGGATGTCACCTGTCCCAAAGCCCCCCTTTCAGGCCTTACCTTTCACCCAGGTACCAGTCAGGGCAGTGGCAGGAGTAGCCAGTGGCTGAGAGGGTGCAGGTTCCCCCATGCAGGCAGGGCTTGGACTCGCAGGGACTGTCCCCAAGCTCACAGTGCTCACCAGAGAACAGCCCGGGGCATATGCAGGTGTAACCTGGAGAGGGTGAGAGTAAACATATCCGTGTGGAAAAATGGGCAAGAACAGGGAGGAACAGTGCCTGGTGCTGATGGCCCCCACAGAGGGCTCACACAGCTACCCAAGCTCAGGTATTTGCTGCTGCAGCATGTGCTGTGGGACACCCAGGCCATCCCTGGAGGCTTGGTGGGTTCATTACAGGACCTGGTGGAGGTTGCTGGAGGCTGGGTGGCCACTCTGGGGCAACACATTGGCACTAGGGAGCAGTTTGAGCAAAAAGTCAAGCCTGTCCTCTCCTGTCACAGATCAGAGATGCAGTCAGGGCACAGCCTTATTGCATGGAAAAGCTGAGGGACAAATCTGGGATAAAGGAAGGGGAACTTGGCTGGCTGATTCACAGTCTCTGACTCTGTTAGGTGCAATCCCCTGTAATTTGTTGTTCTCAGGAGTCTTTGGTCCTGGGAGTTCTTGTGGTATGAAGTGCCTGTCTCAACATGCCGAGTTTCTCCTGCTTACAGGAGATGTCTGCTCACAGAGAACCCCAGCACAGCCAGGGACTCAGAGGGGGCTCCTGCTGTTTGTGCTTTTGGCTGCTGTTTAGCCTGGCCCTAAGCAAGGGAATGTCCCTGGCTGTGCTGAGCTCCTGCTCGTCACCTGGCTGGTGCTGCTGTGTGGGAAATTCAGAGTTTCCACCTTGCAGCACACTTGAAAAGTCTTTGCTACTCATCCACAAGCTCAACAACCCTGTTTTAGAGCATGGGGCAAACAACCTGGGCCTGTTCCCACATGTGTGTCAGTGGCTGTACCAGAAGGACGTGCTGACACTGGTGCAGCAGGTGCTGGACATTGCCCACAGGGCTGTGTGTGCCCAAACACATGTCCTGGATGTGGGGCCCACTTGTGTTTGTGGTCCTGAGTGCTGTGGTTGGGGTGGTGCTGGGCTCTCTCCCCACAGATGTGTTCTCACAGGGCCACGTGGTTCCCCGGGCTGGTCCCACAGGCGAGTCCCTGCCTGTGCTGTAATCCCACGCCTCAGATCCCTGGGCACAGCTTTGCATGAGCTCGTGCTGCCTGCCTAGGGTCCCCAGGACTGAGCCCGTGGCACTCAAGGAAGCCAAGCAACCAGGACAACCTCACAAATAAACATCCCTTGGGCAATCCCTTCCCTGCAGCAGTGTCCTGCTTGGGGCTGTGTCCCACAGGCTTTCTCGTGGTCACTTGGGCCATTTGCAGGAGAAATTGTTCATCCTGGAAGGAAACTATGGGAAGGAACTAAGGGAGTGATTTTTCACCTCCCTTTCCCACTGTATTCTCTCTGCAATGAAAGCAGGGGATACCTTGACTTAGAGCAGAGATGTATTTTCCCCTCATGGATTTTAAGCCCCTTCCAGCCCAGCCAGAGAGGTTTTCTGTGCAGAGGGTCTGAAGGCTGAGGTGTGAGTGCCAGCCAGACTAACTGTTCTGTACATTTACACCTGGTGTCAAACAAGTTCACCTGAACCAGGCAGCTGCTGAGTCGACAGGGCTGGGAATCTTGTTCCCAGAGGCAGCGGGCAGGGCAGGAGAAGGTGGTGCCTCCTCTGTCCTCACTTGCTTGCCAGGCAGGGTGTGCTTTGGCAAGGGCCCCAAAGAGCACAGAGCTGCAGGAGCAGCTTCTGCCCCTTGCAGCAGCGTGGGAAGCACCCCACTGCCCCTTGGAGGGGCTGAGACACAGGCAGTGCCCATCTCACAGACAGGGTGTTACGGGGTGTAACAGTCCTGCTGTGCTGCCAGCTACAACAAGTTGTAGGGCAGTGACACATGGGTGGACATCACTGGCAGCAGCTCCTCTCCTCACAGCCCCTGTCCCTGTGATTACAGCTCACTGCAAGGAGCCCCTGTGATGGCAGGAACAGGACAGCAGGGACACTGCCTAGGGCAGAGCCTGTATCAAACCTCTTTTGGGTGTGTGCACCCCACGTTAGCCTGGGACTCTTGGATTTGAGCTTATGGTTTTCCCATATCCCTTTGCATAGCCCTGGGGAGTTGCTCACTGCAGTGGGAAGAGACCAAGATCTTGGCTTGTTTCTGCCCAGATACCATCACTGCATGATCCCATCTTGCCTGATTCCAGCCTTGTTAACAGCTCCTTAAGCAAAATGGATGCAGAGGGGTGGGTGGAATTTCTATATGCATTTGAGTTTTTGGCAACACTCTGCTCTCCTATGTCATGCACACTCCTTAGAAACACCTTCCTGCCCTCTGGGCCCATGCTCCACTGGTGAGAGCCAGGATGATGATCTCACACCCTGTAGCTGCTGCTGCACTGAGTCACTTGAGGTCCCCTGGGATAGAGGACCTCTGCTTCCCCTCTGGAATAGCCCCTCCATGGGGATGAATAAAGTTGTTCCATCTTTCCCCCCTCACTGCTCACCGCTCCCCTGTAGCTCTGTGTGGGATGTTCACATACCTCCTCCATGAGTTTCGGAGCACATCCCGTTGTTGAGGCAAGGGTTGCTGCTGCAGGCACCGGTGGGGGAGCAACACTGCTTTATCCCCACCTCCTCCAAGACTTCCTTCGATTGCCCTTTCCCAGGAAGGAGAACCACTTCTCTGCCATTGATTGCAACCACGTCCAGGCAGCCCCTGAAGCCCCGTGTGACTCTCTGGGACTGCAGCGACTGCCGGAGGCCCCCAAAAATCAGGTCTCGTCTGCCCTGGGAGACACTGCAGGTGCCTGGCAGCTGCAGAGAGGCGTTTCCCAGGCCATCGATGAGCAGGCGGACAGAAGTGTTCTTCACCTCCAGGAACACCGAGTGCCACTCGCCGTCGCTCACAAACCGTGAGGAGGAGACGTTCCCAGAGGGGCTCCCCTGGCAGCTGTAGCCAAGCTGAGGCACTCCATTGACCATCTGTAAAACACAGAGGTCACAGGTAGCTGTGACACGCTAGGCTACTGTTTATGAAGGGTTTCAACATTTCTCCTGCTGCTTGTTCCCCTCTCTCCTGGCCTTCACACTGACTCTCAACTTTCTGATACCAAGAAGTACCAAATGCAGCCCCTTTCACCTTTTTTAACACATGCCTGGATTAATTAAGTGACTACAACTCCTTTATTTTGCAGAACACCCTTATCTCTCTGGCATAATTTCATCCGTGGTTCCTCCTCTCAGCCTTTGACCAGCATGCAAGGACGGAATCTCATCTTTCCATGTAGCAGGGATCACACAGCTACTACTGCAGCTGCTTGCCCTTTCTCCCACCTTCCTGAGCCTGATCAGAGCCCTGAAATTCAGACTATCCATAAGTGCATCACCAGTCACAGATGGACTCTTGTTCTGGGCCACGTGGCTTTTGTTCTGTTCTCACTGTCTCATTAGTGGTGGGGAAGGTGCTGGAGCAGTTGCCCCTTTGGCAGTGGTGAGGGTGGTGAAAGAATCTTATTGAGGAGAAGCACTGGCAGCTTTCTCTGGAGGAAAAAGGAGGACTTGGGAGGCAGAGAAAGGAATTACTGTTGTACCCATGCTGGAAAACCAGGCCAAAGTTGCTGATACGTGCTGCAATCCAATCCTTGATCTCCACAAGACTGGAGAGAGACAAGGTATTGAGCTGCTAAAAAAACCCCATATCAACATCTTCTGCATTAAACTGGGACATCAGAAATTCCTATTTCTGCCCCAAGTTTCATCTTTAAAAGTCATGTAGGACAGAGAAAGGAAAAGTTAGCTGTGTTATTTCAGGGTAAAGTCAGGGTTAAACACTTTTTCACCATTATCTCCCTAGTGCTTTGTTGATAAAACCTCTCTCTCACAGAAGCCAAGAGCCTATGCAAAAGGAGAAAAGAGGTGGAATCAAGTGTTGGTGGGAAAGCTGCAGAGCCTGCTATGTAACATCAAACAATTCATCCCAGGCAGGAGAGATGTCCATGGGGGACATTAGGAGATTTCTTGGAAGGGGTTAGAAGAGCAGGAATGATTATGGGCTACACTGACTCCAGAGAAACCCACATACAATGTGAAGGGGCTACTCTGGAGCAGAGCAGGACAACAGTTAACTCTTAGAGAAGCCCATGGTATAAATAAATACCAGTGGGAGAAGAGAGCAACTGCTGAAGGAAGAAAGAACAAGAAGCAGCTGGCACATGCCATGGAAGGGCCTCAGGGCAACACGTGTGTAAATCCCTTTGCACAATTGGCAAGTACACCAGAGAACTTTGTCACTTCACTTCATCTGCAGGAACATGATTTCACTTCAGATGGGTCTGTAGATTTGGCTTATCAATTTCTGGGGCTGGGAGACAGCTGAGAACTCGATTCCCTGGAGCAAGAACTGACAGGCTGCCAAGCCTTTCCCAGTTTGCCTGGTCTGCCATCCTCTTGCTGAAACCTATTTCTGAACATCAGGAGAGTTTAGAGACTGGAAAAGTGATGATATGCATGCTCTTGGGAGAGCTCATCCTCTTCATCAAATCTACAAATCATCACGTATGGTCCTTTCAAGGCTTTGGCTCATATCTGCAGTAATTCAGTCTACAAAGGTTAAACTCTTGAGGGATTTCTTCATTTTTGTCAGGCCAGGTGGTTTAGAAGCCTTTTTATCCCTAAGATATTGCTAATAAAGTGAGTCAGGAAAGAAATGATTCACAGGCACTTTTATGGAGGAGGCTTTATGAATGTTTCCTGTTGAAAAGCTTGTGGAGACAAGCTTGGGCACAGGAGATAATGTGCTCACTGAACTCCACCAATAATGAGGCTTTTCTCCCTTGACTCCCTATGCTGGCCTAGATCAGTGGAGTTTCTTGTCATCTTGTACGTCCTGAGCACCACCTAAAGTGCTGGATTCCTTCTGATGAACTCTTTGGTGACCCTCCTTCCAAGAGATGTGGCAGAAAGCTTGAGACACTTGAGAAGTTTTTCTCACTGGCCCTTTACAGTTCAACCTAAAGTCACTTTCAGACATGGGTACAGGACATATGGATGATATTTCTCTGCTCCTGCTCTTCAGGAGTGATGGCTGTGGCAGCAGGAGCTTAAAATATGTGCAAAAGGCAAGTGTGTGGGGGTTGGCTGCTGTGCAGCTCCCTGTCTGTGTGGGTCTTTGGTAACAGTGGAAAGAAAAGTGTTTCACAACAGGAAGATGGGGTTGTGAAACCATGAGAAGGGATGGGGGCATCCAAGGACAGGATGAACACTTCCAGGTAGATCATAGTGTGTAGATCTCAATGTGATCAGTCTCAAGGACAAATCTCTGTAAGCTGGTAAGCAAGTCCTGTGATCTTAGTCTCCAATTAGTCTGAATTCAGTTGATGAGGAATATACAAAACTGCTATTCTTTAGTCATTTGCTACTTTCTTTCTGTTGCCATAGTGGAAGAGGGAGATGATCTTTGAATGCTTTGGTAAATTAATTGTTCTGTAGAAGGGAGGAGAGTGATCAGAATGAAATGTTCCTGTCTCTGCAGGTGTCTAAAATAGTGAAACCATCTGAAGAAAGTGGTTGAAAAGAGGGGTGTGTGTGTGTGAAAAATATAGTTTAGGAATCCTGTTCTGTCTTTTCTGTTCATTATTGTAAAGGGTCTTTAATTTGAGGTATGGGAGAAAGTTTGCCCTTTGCTAAAGTAGAAGCAGACTGATCTGTGCACAACTCCACCTGATAAATTCTTTGTCCTGAGAGGTGAGATGCAAGAGAGGAATGAAGAAACAAGCTGGAGGAAAGAAGGTGATGTAAACCTGCCATGAGTGTCCGATGACTTCACCAGAAGTCACACCAGAGACCAATATGTGCATTTACATGTACACAGGACAATTCCCAGTTGTGATTGCAGCAATTGCCAAACTGTGCTTGGCTCTCATTTGGTCTTCCCAAGTCTTTCAGCTACACGAATTACTAAGGGTACACATTTTTGCAAATTCTTTCTGTGATTCCCTTCCCTGAGAGAATAAGGCTTTTGGAAGTGTGCAGAGAATTCCCCCTGCACTGCCATACACACCTCCAGTGTGGCGTGGTCAGTCCCGTTGGCGTGGAACACGACTGCGTGATGCTGGTGGGTCTTGAGGCGAAAGTGCATGTGCCAGGAGCCAGCCTGGGAGTGCTGGTACCAAATGTAGCTGTGGCCCCCAAACCTCACAGCTGTTCCTGAAAGGAGAATGAAAGAAAGGTCTCATCTTTGTGGCACTTTGAGGCTATGGACTGTATCAAGCCTTGCCTCTTTTCCTAGCCTGATGCCACAACTGTGCAGGAGTAGTCCCATCCAGAGGAACCCATGGATCCCTGCACTGCAGCTCTCACAGTCCCACTGGGAGCTCCAAGTATTTCTTCTATGTACTCAACTGTGAAGGAACCCTGAAATATCAGCCTGGCTATTTCTATCCTTCAAGGTGCCCTCAGCATGGTCTACAACAGCCTTGAATTTCTTCATCCTTACATTCCTGTCCTAGTGTTACAGATCCCTGCTCCCTCCAATTATTTCTTGAAGTATCCTACAGCCAGTATAACAAATATACTTTATTTGGAATTCCTCAAATTTATCAGTTACTCTGTGCTTTGCCAGGTCCAGGATCAACACATGAGATCATGGATAAAAAATTCTGATCACTGACCTTCATTTCCTGCTAAGTATGAGTGACTTTTCTCAATGAGAGAGACAGATGTTGCTGTTATTAAATGCTACAGTGTTGCTCTGATCTTTTTCAGCCTTCCGATGTTTGTATTTTTGTAGTGGAGTTTCTCACAAATTTCATGTAAACAAAAGTGATGAAATGTAAACTGTCCTTCCTGTTTATCACTCCTCTCATGAGGAGGGACAACTGATGGACTTCTAGTTTGACCAGTGTGGTTGGAGAGGTGGTAACCTCATCCTCCAATCCATGGTCATTATCCAAAATCTATATAAACCTAAATAAAAAAATAAACTTCTCTCTTTTGCTCTGACAACTAGATTGTGTGCGTGTCGTTCATTTCGTGTCCTACAGCAACACTACAGGAGATTAATTTTAAAAAAATAGACTGTATAAAACTTTCAGACTCCAAGAGTCTTTGAAATTGTGGGCAGAGGTATTGGTCACTGTGCAACCTAATTCCACGGAAAATCTAGGTGCTCTATAATATACTGAAGGAAAACACAACATCCTCATGTTTACAGGGTCGGACAGTGCCAGGAAGGATCGCTCACCGTTGCAGGAGCAGATCTGCTCCAAGCTGTGCCGTGGGGTGAGGACGCTGAGCCGGGCAGTGCTGTAGGTAGACATCATGCCTGGATCCAGCTGGATGGTCTCCTTGCAGACACGATGGGCACAGTCTGATCCGTGACAGGGCACGTGGATTGCTTTTTTCATCCGCAGCCCGACCAGCTGGTCCATCTCCCCAGCTGACCCAGTGAGCTTGCTGGCCAGCACCCGTGGCTCATACAGGGAGCCGTGTGGCTCTCCAACAGCCAGGAGCAGATCCACCCCATCAGAGGCAGCTGCAGGCTGCAGGCTGGCCATGTGGATGTTCTGGCGCCGGGTGACAAGGACGTTCCCCAGAAACCTCTGCAAGTTGCGCCAGTGGTCCCCCACAAACTCCTCGGGGGAGAGGTGTCGGAAGTGCAGCACCACTGCCTTGTCCAAGGCCTCCTGCGTGAAGCACCAGACGTGGACACTGACACTCGTGGTGGCTGTGAACGTCCCGTCACTCACTGTCACGTTCAGAAGGTAGTGGCCGTGGGGGAGCTTGTCCCCAGCAATGATCTTCCCATCTGCAGCCCCCACAGAGAAGAGCCCCTCCTTGGGCACTTGTGCCACCAAGGTGTACACCAGCGTGTCGTGGGGGTCCCGGTCCGTGGCATGGATCTTGCCCAGAACGCCGCCCCGGAAGGCTTCCTCATTAGTGGTGATGAATATTTCCAGGGGAAGGGCTGAGGGGGCATACTGGCTCTGCTCAGTCACTTGGATATTTATAAATGCAGATGAAGAGAGAGGAGGGATGCCGCTGTCGGAGACCTGGCAAGGAAAACAAGGATCTGTTATAGCCACACGCTGACTTACTGTCACCTCACCTGACTGGTGAGGTCTTGCAAAGGAGAGTGCCTTTCAGGGAGCAGTGAGTGGAAGCTCTCAGGCAGCAGGCTGGGAATGAAGAGGGAATGGGAAAAACTGGCAGCAGTGTTGGAGCTCTGCCTGGAGAAGGACCTAGGGAAAGGGCAGCATTCCTTCCAGCATGGAGACTGATGGAGGCCTTCTACTAGCAGTGGGGTCACGCTCACTTCCCTGTGCATTCAGCAGCAGCTGAGGCACCTCTGAGTGGCTCTGAATTCCTGAGGGTTAATAATTTTTTGTGATGTTGCCAACCTTTGTGGTTCCGTGCATAACTGAGTGCGCAGAGATGTAAAGCAGTTACACACATCAACACATTCGCTCACCTTCCAGGGTGTTTAAGCCCCTGGCCCACCTCTGACAATGTCTGTCTAGCATTGAGTCAAGGAACCTCAAACAGAAAAATGCGAATAATCAGATTATGGGATAAATTTCTCCCTAATGCTAAGCAGTTAGAGGTTGAGGTTTGTAATATAATAGCACCCAGCTTTTACAACAACTGCCATTACTGAAGAAGTATGTACTTTACATGTTATTATCCTTTTGTTTGTAATGGACTACCCCTACTGATAACATTGAAAAACAATGAATTCATTCTGCAACAATAGAAATCCTTTTTGAAGAGGAACTGAAACCACTTCTTAAATGACAGGGATAATTAGAGAAAGCTTGTAGGACCAGATCCAGGACTCACTTTAAATTGGAATTCACTAGAATGATTATGGAGAAAGCATCTGTCTAAGGAAACTGCTGACAGAGTATTTTTCATGATCATATTATCTGATTTTATCAACACAGAAGCTGGCCCCCTGCTTCTTGTGGGCAGACTGTGTGGAGAAATGAGCTCTGGAGCTGGCTCCAAGCTGCACAATTCGTGCCTGGATTGGATTTCTTCAAAGCCAGAGATGTTTTCATTCAGCCGGGCCATGCTAATCACATTTTATTGCTACTTAAGCTGGCTGGGGAATTCAAACACCAGGACAGAAACATATGCTCTACCTGGACTTGCAATAGGTATTGTTCTTTCATCCTTCTGTTCAGAACAGATGATGTCACCAGCAGACCATTTTGTGTGACTTCAAAGGCGTTCCCATCATTGCCCTGGGTGATCTGGAACGAGTATGGTGGTCCATTTTCTGGAGAGTCTCTGTCACTCATAATCAGCTCCAGGACACTTGTTCCCACGGGAGCATTCTCCTGAAATGGGGAAAGATGCTATTGGAGGAAGGAACAAAGAGAAATGGCTCAGGAGAACCTACAGTGCCTCAGGAGCCGCTGGGTCAGGAACAGGAAAACAAATCCCACCCCTGCCCTAGAACACACAGAGCACAAAGCAGCAATGTGATTCATCACTGTCTCCCCACTTTGCTCCAACAGCAGCCTAGGAATGAGATCCTTAGTGCAATGAGGGATTGTGAGAACAGCCTGCCTCCTGGCTTACCTGCACCACCACACTGTAGTTGAGCTGGAAGAAGCGAGGAGGGTTGTCATTGACATCAGACACGTGGACGTGCACAGGGACATCACTGAACTGAGCAGGGTGCCCGTTGTCCATGGCTCGAACTGTCAGCGAGTAATTGGGAATCTGGAGGATTTGCAGAGCAGGATTACTTGGAGAAATGGCAGAATGGTGACTTTTTCACATTGAAGGTTTATTCTGCTGCAGCTTGTTGAAATGCCCGAGGCCATGCACCATGGCCTCAACAGCTTTGCCCTTGGCTAAGGCTCTCCATCCATAAATCTCACTCAAAGCTCATCACTAAACCAAATCAGGCTCACAACAGTTGCAGAGAATAGAAACAACTTGGCAAAGATGGATGAAACTAAGCTGGGCAAACACCTGCCAATAGTGGCTTAAGAATCATAGAATCGCAGAATAGGCTGAGCTGGAAGGGATCAATCTGAATCAGCTCCTGTCCCTGTGCAGAGCATCCCAAGAATTCCACCATGTGCCTCAGAGTGTTGTCCAAGGGTTTCTGAACTCTGGCAGGCTGAGAGAAGCTGCTGCTGTTTTATGAATGAGAGATGGTCCAGGTGACCCACACCTGTTTTCTCTAATGCAGAGAAGCAGAACCCAACTATGTTTGTTTCCACAATGAACATTCCCAATATTGGCTGGGGCTGACTCTCACCCAGCCAGCCTGAAGCACCAGTGGGGCAGACCAAAACTCAGAGCTGTGGAAGGTGTGCCTGCCCATGGAAGGGATTGGAACTGGATGGTCCTCAAAGTCCCTTCCAATCCAAACCATTCTATGATTCTACACTGCCTTTCCTAAAGCTCAGCCTTCCTACTGCAGTATCTGTGAGTCTAGAAAACAAATTAATGCCTTGTCTTCTACCTACAATATTATGAGTAAGTAATTCAGAAAACAGGTGGTAGCTGAGTAAGCTGTTCTCCCTCAGTCTTTTGGGACACATCTGTTTCAGCCTTCTCATTCACATTTTCCTGAACTCACCTCCTCCCTGTCCAGATGCTTGGCAATGCTGATCTGCCCATTTTTGGGTTGAATGGCAAAGTGTCCCAGAGGGTTCCCTTCCACGATAGAATATGTGATCTGATTGTTCATTGACCCATCCAAGTCATCAGCTGACACCTGTTTGGAGAAAAAAAACAGAAACCTGCTAGGACCCTTGGGTCAAAAAGGACATGCCATGGAGAAATGGGCCCACTTTGCCATTGAAGGGTATTGGTTTGAGCTTGTCTCAGATGAGGAGGGGGAAAGGAAGGTGGTTCAAGTAAGTGTAATCCCACAGTTTTTTCAAGACAACATAGTTTCCTCACGTTTCTCCTAGTCCCTTTCTTGACTTTACCACCCCTGTGATGGTAAAAGCCTGGACAGGGAACTCCACATCACCTGGGGCTCTGCTATTCTGCCCAGAGGAGCCTCTGCCTTCCCCAGGTCACAAGGGCATTGTCCTTTTTCAGGCATTTTTGGTTTTTTGGGATGTTCTCAAATCTCGTGAGCCCACCCTTAACTTTCACTTAAAGGTATGTTATAAGGCAAAGTGTTCTCCATGTCTGTGGAGTCTCAGGAATTCTGCCAGTTATCCTTTTTTAAAGTCATGCTTTAATCTTAGATGCTGAATGTCACAAGCCCACTGAGGTCACTGTGTCCAAGGAAAAGTGAAGTGCACAGGAGGAGTGAATATTGCACAGCACAAATAAAGAAGGGGCAAAGACAGCTGGCCTGGTTCAGTCGTACCGTGAGGATGATGTCTCCAATGGCAGCATCCTCCCGGATGTCAGCAGAGTAGGGATCTTGGATGAACTCTGGAGCATGGTCATTAATGTCAGTGATGTTGATCACCACCATGGTCACATCACTGAGAGAGGCTGAGCCCTTCCTCGTGCCCTCAATGGACAGGTAATACTCGTGACTGGCCTCAAAGTCCAGGCTCCCATTGATGTACAAGGCACCTACGTTGGCAGATGGGGAGGAAAGGACAGAAAATACTTTGAATGAATGGCACATGGGATTTCTTGGAATACTGCAGATATGCCAAGGCAACTGCCAAACTGCCAGCTGAAACAGTGTAGTTGACCTAATTTGGACCACCTTGATGTGGAAGAATTAGCAAGAGCCTGGTGAGCAGAGAGGATGAGGATGTTACAGCCGAGGGCAGAAGGCCACTGCTCCACTGCTGACACAGCCACAGGCTCGTTTCAGGGAGTTAATACTGGCCTTCTGATAACAGCTCTTATCACATCATTGTGCAAACAGAATAGGGCTTTGTTTGGCTGGTAATCATGGCTCCAACACCTACCCATGCTTAGGGTGCTATTATCCATGTTCACTGAGTGCTACTCAATAAAGCTGCCTGTTACCCTGGGCTGCAGGTTCCTTGTGGGATCTTGATAGAAACACTTTTTAAATGAAACCACTTTCCCCTGCATTTTGAAGTGGGAAAATTTCCTCATCCTGTTCTCCACACATCCCTCATTCACATGGACCTGTCTCAGGTCTCAGACACATAGAAGGCCTCTTTCCATTAATTTCAGTAAGATTTGGAACACTTCTTAAGTGACTTGGATGGCAAAATTTGAAGTAGAAAAATAAACTGTATTTGCTACCCTTGTGCTGGGTAAAGACAGTCGTGAGCAGAAGTGGGAGCCAAATGGAGAAGAACCAGAGAAGATGCACACAAAGACAGCCTTTGATGTTGGATCAACCTGGACCTGCTTGGGCACAAGATCATTTTACCTGTGTTTGAGTTGAGCTGAAATTTCCCGTGGTCATTGCCGTTCACAATTTCATACTTGATCTCTGTGTTTTCTGCATTGTCCCTCGTCAGGGCTGACAAGTTGAGGACCTCGGTGCCCACAGCCACGTCCTCTTTTACCATGGCCACATATTCAGGGGCCAGAAAAACAGGCAGGTATTCACTGAGATCCACAACAGAGACAGTGACAGTGCCCAGGGAGGAGAGGGGCTGTGGGGTGCCCCGGTCGGTGGCACAGACTGTCAGCTCAAAAGCTGAGTGCTGGGAATCCTTCAGAGGCTTTTCCAGGCGGATCACCCCTGTGGTCTCCTCAATTGAAAAGTGTCCATTGGCAGAGTCAGGCAGAGAATAGACCACCTCAGCGTTGAGACCTGGAAGGGTAATGGACAGGCTGCAATAATTCATGGGTAGGGATGCTGCTGAGTTTATTTATAATGCATTATTTATAATGTATTAGGACTATATGAACTGAATGACCTTCAATTCCCAGGGAAAATGAAGGCTGTATGAACATCATACAAACATCCAGTGTGCCCCTGCCCATTTGCAGGTTCAGTCATGTAGCCACCCTCACCATTATCCACCAGTGTCAGCTGTCTGCAATTACTAGTGTTCCCCATTTTTAATTAGCTTGTTTTCAAATGTAATTCCTCTTTGTATCTGCTTCCAAAGAAGATAAATATGATAGTGCTTCTCTAAATTCAACCTCTGCTCAAGAGATTTATTGAAAGATCCTTTCTTAGGAGCCTTACCTATATTTCTGAGAAGCTCTGTGTCTTCAGGAGGACCTCTCCATCCATATTACCTACTCTTATCTAAAACTCATTTTTTCCTTTATTACACTAATTCTCAGTCCCCATCTTTGAAAAGGTTTCTGTCCAGTTTGGATCCCAGTGTCACAGTTTGTGCCATGCATCACAGCTACAGTTACTGAGCACATTCTCAAAGAAGGTCTGCATGTTTCTACAGATGCAGCTCTCCCAACAGGGTCACAAAAATGCTGATGCCAGAGCCCAGTAGTCAAGAATATGTCAGCAATGAGATCCAGGCACCTCTTTGCCAAGATTCAATCATCCAAGCCCATTGCTGCAGCACTTCCTTGGGTTTCAAAGGCTTCTATTCAGAATGAAAGATGAAGTCTACCAACACATAAATCCCATTCTGACTCACCTTCGTCAAGGTCCCTGGCAGCAACCACAGCGATGGGTGTCTTTGTTGTGGTGTTATCGAAGACGGCCACGGCGCAGTGGCTGGGGAAGAACCGCGGCGCGTTGTCGTTGGTGTCCTCGATGATCAGTGTCACATCAGCCTGGCACGAGCGGCCCCCGCCATCGGTGGCCTTGGCCACCAGGTGGTAGGTGGGCTTCTGCTCACGGTCCAGGGGTGCAGATGTAGTCAGCTCCCCTGTGGGAAAGAACAGGAGGTTGTCGCCATGTATTTGCAGAACTTAGGCCACTCTGTTTACCAGCCAAACTGTTTGTGAGAAAACTTATCGAACCACCTGCAGCTTTTGTTAGCAGAACTCTCAGGAATTTATCAAGGTTACTGAGAAAAACAAGACTAAAATAAGAATCAAGAGCCTGAGTAACTGTCTACCGAGAATGTTAAACCTAGACAAAGGAGGCACAACGTGATGATGGATCCTGACCAGTTAGATGTCCTGAAGGATGTGTGCCTGCCTTGTGGACAGGCAAGCCGGCCAATAACATGATGTGTGAACGTGTGAACAAACAATTTAGAATCTATAATTGTAGTTTAATGTAAACAATAAATGGCTTCTGCTGAAATCATACTGATTCTGTCATTCAGAAGTCCTGAGCTCCCACAGGAGGTGGTTGTGTCTCCAGCAATCAGCTGCAGCCTGCAAGACCTCAGAGAGGTTCAGCTGTTTTCCTGGATGGACCGTGGGAGACAGTAATTAGGCTAATAGTGGTGGTGTGTCCACGCCACACTGCCCAGGGCTATCCTCGGATCATTGCCAGCCAGGGCACTGGCAAGGCTTCACATGGGCAGTCCTGCAAGTTCAGCTGAACTTCATCCAAGGGATGCCATCATGGGCTAGAACTGTTCATAACTAAATTGTACTTCTAAACCCCACTGCATTGAGCTTTCTGCAATGTGATGAACTCCAAGTGATCTCTAGAATGATCATCAAATCTGTTTGGGTAATTACACTGCCCAAGACCTGATAAGAGGTGTTTTGGGATTTAGAACTTGTGTCTTTGGCTCAAGGCAGGTACTTGCTGCTCTTTCATCCTTGAGAACTGGCTGCTAGCAATAGTGTCTGCCCTTCATTTTAACGACATTTGTAACAAGAGCAAACAGGATGATGTGGAGCTCACTCTCCTCTATGCTGTGGCCATTCCTTCCTATCTTGGGACAGCTGGAATGACCAGCTCCTTGTGTTGAGCCATGCTGGGAGCTTGCATCTCCTGGGGGTGGGTGAGGAAGAGGATAAAAGCATCCCATTGCCCTGCCCTCACCTGTGTGTGGGCCCAGGCGGAACTCCTCTGCACCAGGGCCGTGCAGGCTGTAGGTTATCTGGGCATTGCTGCCCACGTCTGGGTCCGTCGCTGATATTTTCAAAATGAAAAGACCTGGCCCAGCATCTTCAGAGACTCTCCCAGTGTACAGTATCTGGACAGAACAGAAGAAATCATTGGCATCTGAGCCATCTCCAAAATACCTCCATCCCGTATGGGGGGAGAACAGACCCGCAGAGGCTTCACAGAGAAGGATAAACCCTGTGATTTATAGGGGAACACAATGTGCCTCCCATTCTTGGCTGCTGGGGTGTGGACTGGGACGAGTGAGCTCATTTCACACAAGCCTTTGAATCTCCTTTGGGAAGTAACCACCTCTGTTCGTTCTCACCACGGGTGACGTCCACACCAGCGATCAGCTCTCTACAGCAACAAACCTCCTGATGGGAATCTCCCAGCTTAGCAGGATATAAAACTCAGTAATTTACATGCCCCTTCCCAGGAGGCTTCCTGGCATTGTTTATCTCCAAAAATTACTCTTCATAATGCTTAGGCTCTCGCTGCTGGCAAACATGCTTGGAGGCTAGATTTAATATTCTTGCCTGACATGCAGCTTAATTAAAATTGTTAAACATAATCAAAGCAACAGGATCGTGTGAGAAGAATTATGACAAGCCAAATCCTTTAACATGTTCTGCCTGTTCTTTCTTTTTTTCTATTGTGTTCTTTCTCTCCCAGGATCTCCCTTTATGCCCCTGATGTCCCAGAACAGATGTCTTACCTGGCCACACTCAGGGCTGTTGTCATTGATATCCAGTACAAAAATTTCCACTTCGGTGGTAGCCTGAAATTTCCCATCAGAGGCCATAACCTTGAGGAGATATTTCTCTGTATCTTCTCTGTCCAGAGGCTTCTTGGAAGAAATTGTCCACTCGCCCTCAATTTGATCAACTGTGAACTGTCCCAGTACATCTCCTTCTAGAAGGGGGCAGGGAGCAAGAAAAAAAAGGCATTTACTAAGTGCTGAAAATCAGAAATTATAAGGAAAGGGAATATAAGTGTGTCCACTGATGGTTCCTTAGGAGACCTGAAGGACCTGGATGCTCTCAGAGATCTTTTCTGACCTAAATGATTCCATGACTCTCTGACTCACACTGGTGATGCAGAGAGGGCACTGATGGTGCATCCAGCAGGTGAGGAACTTCTGGTCAACCTCACTGCACAGCTTTAGTTTTAGTTATTCCCTGTCTGAACATTATAGTGGGAGAAGGAAACAACTGACTGCAGAAAAGTCAGTGATGTTCTGCAGATGTGCATATTTATTGCCTCAAAACCACATTGTCTCACCTTCCCAAAGCCTATCAGTCTTTCTTGATGCATGTTCCTAAAGGGATCCCAGAGTTGTAAATACCCTGCAGACATGGTTTGGATCTTACTGTTATGGTACCATGTACAGTTGTACTTCCCCTTAGCCTATAGAGGTATTTAACATATAGCTTTGTTTTCTGGGGCTACTTTTTGTTTCTGTAAGAGCCAAATGATGAGCGACAGGTAAATCCAGACTAGGAAGACTCTCTGATTCACCAGATTCATGCTGCTCCTACTGTTGTTACATCTGTAGGATTTTAAATGGGCTGGATGCTGCCACTGGAGAATCCCCCTCTCCTGGGAAGGAGCTGGTGTTCTCTGCTGACCCAGGAGGAAGCAGTTCAGGCAATGCGAGTCAGTGAAGAGAACCAGCTGTGGAATCTGTTTGTGTTGGACTCTGAAGGATCTCACACAGTGGGATAAATTAAATTCACTCCCTTTCTGCTTTCATTTGTGCTGCAGTGATGAGGTTGTGGAGGCACAATGACACCTGTACTAGCTCTTCTCCTGATGTTGGGAAACACCAGCCTATGCCTAGATTTAGTTTCTGTGCATTTGAAAATAATTTGGTCAGGGGGAAGCTGGGCTCTGTGTTCACCTAATCCTTTCTTTTGCTCCATTTCCATGTTTATTTGTACAGTCTGACCTGTGTTTGTACATGCAGAGCAGAGAGCACAAGGTGTTCACCCCTAATATAAGTGTGCATCCTCTCAGGTTTAAAGTACTTTAGAGGAATTTTAAAGTACTTTAAAGGAAGTTACTACTACCTTTAAGAAAGGCAGAAATGTGAATACATAATGGATTAAATCTTTCCTCCCAAACGCTTGCAAATACCTAGGCATGCCATAAACCAAATGAAAGTACCAGCATTCTTCCCCTGTTTTGGATGGTTACAATAATAGATAACAGGCTGCGGCATGATCTGGCCTAATGTTTTGACCCTGAAGCGTCCTTGTTTGAGTCTGAACAAACATTTTAATTTGAAGTATCTGCTCCAGGTCTTAGAAAGACCCTTTAGGGTCAAAAAATACCATAAGAGCAAGCTTCTACTTGTGCAGATGCACAGCAAACATTCCAGTGTGACTTTTTTGTTATTTTGCAGCAGTGGTTAATTTCAGTTGGCACATGTGATGTTTCAGGGATGCAAGAGTAATTTTTAGTATTACTTGTTAGCTAAAACCTTTACTAAGATTGACATGACAGTCTTAAATATCCCCAGTGCAGAGTGACTAACTGCAGCCTTGTTATTAAACCAGCCTCCAAGTGGTTTTGTAGGAAACATATTTAATACCAAAAAGTTATATATAGTTATTAAAAAACACAGAGAGTCTACAGGTATATGTGTGATGTGTAAACTGACCACAGTGTTGTCAGGAGAAAAAGATGGGTCAAAGAACCTAAATACAGATCACAGTATCCATGTGAGAAACATCTTCCCTCCTGCTGTACTGCCTCTCCTGTCCTTCTAATAGATATTACAATTACACTGTCTTAATTATTCCTCTGCTAAGAAAGTGTAAATAAATATTTCTACAGTACAGTGTAATTACTTATACACATCTTATTTATTTATTTATTCCCAGAGAAATAGGACGATTCAGTGGTGAGATAGTTATTTTAATGATCATTCCACTGCAGTTACTAAAGGGTTTTGTATTCCCCAGATTTGAGTTCAGCTCGTGACAGAGCTCAGCCTCCATCTCCTGCTTCTGACAGGACTGTCTGACTCTGTCAGTGTTTCTAGGATTTTGTTTGTTTGTTCGGTATTTTTGTACTACTACATTTGTATTTTTAATATACCTAGTAAAGAACTGTTATTCCTATTCCCATATCTTTGCTTGAAAGCCACTAACTGCAAAATTATAGTAAATTGGAGGGAGGGGGTTTACATTCTGCATTCCAAGGGAAGCTCCTGGTGGACACCTGTCTTTCTAAACCAAGACACACTATTTCTGTACTGATAACCTGTAAGACAAGGGTACCAAATCCTCATTTGAAGGTGATACACTCCTCCTGCCCACCGGAGACTCCAGGTCAGGAGGAACTCACCGGTGATGTAGCAGGTGACCCGGCGGTTCTGCTCGGAGATGTCGGCGTCGATGGTGCTCAGGGTGACCACGACCTGCCCCGGCTCCGCGTTCTCAATCACCGACCCCTTGTAGAAATCCGAGGTGAACTGAGGGGCGTTGTCGTTTTCATCAGAGACAGTGACCTCCACCAGGGTTTGGGAAGAGAGCTGGACCTTCCTGCCGTGGTCTGTGGCCACCACGTAGAAGCGATAGATCTCCTGGTCTTCACAGTCCAGCTCCTTCAGGGTGGTGATCCACCCGCTCTCACCGTCGATGGTGAAGAGCCCGCGGAGGCTGCCAGATTCTGATTCCAGACTGTAGGTCACCTGCCCGTCACTTCCCATGTCCTGGTCATTAGCTGTCACTTGAATGACTGTGGTTCCTGAAGGCATGTTCTCCATGACAAAAGCTCTGTAGGGATCTGCCTCAAAAACAGGTCTGTTGTCATTCACGTCCTGCACTTGGATATTCACAGAGACCAGAGAGACCAGCTCAGTCTCCAGATGTGAGCAGTGAGCCATGACATCGACCTGGTACCACTTGGTGGTCTCATGATCCATAGGCTTTTTGATTTTCAAAGCCCCTGTTTGCTGGTCCAGTGTGAACACCTCATCCTTGTTACTTTCTGTAGTGGTTCCCTTTACCAGGCTGTATATAATGGGATCCTCTGCAAAAGCTTTGACTGACCCTATTTCTGATCCCTCTGGAAGATCCTCAGATGCAGAGAACGTATAAAGGGGCTCAGAAAACCTTGGCAATGTCACCTCCCTGGGGACAATCTGGAGATTCACTGGAACAAGGGAGTTCCAGTGAGGGGGTCTGCCATCTTCAGCTTTCACCTTGAAGTTAAAGGCTCTGTTTTCTAAACCAATAAGGCTCTCCTTGACCTTAACAACCCCAGTGGCAGCATTGATCTCCACAAGGTCTTCTGCCACATCTTCCACAGAGTCAACAGAGTAAATGACATCTGCATTTGCACCTTCATCAGCATCGTAAGCCAGTACCTGTATGACAGGGGAGCCTTTGCTGACATTGGACTGGATGGACAGTGTGTATTCAGAAGCTTTGAATAGAGGTGGGTTGTCATTCTCATCTGTAAGGATTATTTTGACAGTGCAGAAGGCCACCTTCCCACCCCCATCCTTGGCCATGACTTTAATGGCAATGACTCTCTCTGTGGAATTTTCCCTGTCCAGTTTTTGCAGTGTGGCAATACAGCCTTTATTGTCTATGGAGAACTTCTCATGGGCGAGTTTATTTATGATGGTGTAGTCTATGGTGCCGTATGGGCCACCATCTGGGTCAATAGCCAGCAGCTCAATCACTTTGGTTCCTATCTCAGCATTTTCTGCCAGTTCTGCCTCGTACACATTCTGCTGAAAAGAGGGGCTGTATTTGTTGGCATTTGTGGTGTTGATATACACAGGCACAGTGCTCTTGAAAACTCCATCTGAAGCAGAAACTCTGAGACTGTAAGATGGCTCCAAGTCCTTTTTGCAGCGGTTGAACATGGATATTATCCCAGAAGTGCCGTTGATGGCAAAATGCCTGTTGTCATTACCCGAGAGGATCACGTATTCCAGCCGGGTGGTGTCTCCACTGTCGGGGTCCAGGGCCTGGACTTTGATCACGATGTGCCCACACGTAGCCATTTCACTGACCTTGGCTTCATACTGAAGCTGGCTGAACTCAGGGGGATTGTCATTGATATCTGTCACATCTACGATCACCAGGGCATCGCTACTGAGTGGAGGCACCCCATGATCTGCAGCTCTGACTTTCATGCGGAACTGTTGATTTGTTTCATAATCAAGTGCTTGAGCTGTTGTTATTTGCCCTGTGCTGGCATCAATATTGAAGAACTTTGCAGCATCTGAACCATCATCCATGATCTGATAGGAGACCACTTTGTTTCTGCCCGAATCCTTGTCAGAGGCAAAGAGCTGGACAACAGGGGTCTGTGGTGGCAAACTCTCCGAGACAGACGCTGTGTAAATGATCTGAGAAAATACAGGAGGGTTGTCATTAATGTCCTCTACCTCCACCTCTACTCTGGCTTCTGAGAAAGATCCAAGTGCTGTGTCTGTGGCTCTAACAGTGAATGTGTGTTTTGTCTCTAGCTCATAGTCCAGCTGCCCTGTGACAGTGAGGACACCAGTTTTGAAGTCAGTGTTGAAGAGTTTCAGGGAATCTTCCTCCACAATGTTGTAGATGAGGCGCAAGCCCTCAGGGCTGCGGGCCTGGATGTGGAGGATGGAGGTGTATGGGGGGACATTTTCTGGCACCTTCACTCGGTAGTACAAACTTTGGAACAGAGGGTTGGATCTGTTCCTCACACTGATCACAACCTCCTCTTCAGCATGCAGAGGAGGCTCTCCTTTGTCCTTAGCAATGACCCGGAGGTTGTATTTATTTAGAGCTTGATAATCAAGAGGCCTCTTAAGGGAGATGTCTCCTAGGTAAGGGTCAATCCAAAAGTATTTGTATTCCTCTGCAAATGAGTAGGTAACTGCTCCATTAGCCCCTATATCTTTGTCTGTTGCTGACACCTGAAAAAGAACATCCCCTGGCTCTGTGCCGTCCTGCACCGAGGCGTAGTATGGCACATTCTCAAACTGTGGGGGGTTGTCATTGACATCCTCTACATAAACTCTGACTGTGGCCTGGGACACTCTTGGTGGCTTCCTGTTGTCCTTCACTTCCACGGCTACCTCGTGCACATCTTGCATTTCGCGGTCAAATTTCACACCCTTGGTCTGAAGAACTCCAGAGGCTTGGATCATTTTGAACCTTTCCTTTTCATTCAAAAGTGAATAGGAAAGGGGTTCATTTAGCTGATACCCTTTGACCCCAAGAATGGTTAGAGTCTTCTCATCTGTTGAGTTCTCCATCACAGTTGCTGTATATACATCTTGATCAAATTTCAGGCTGGTACCTTGTGCCCGAGTTAAATTTAGCTTAACCAGAGCAGTACTCTTATATAAGCCATCACTAGCTCTGACTGTGAGCTCTCGGTTGCTTCTCAGGCCAGTAGTGTTAAGAATGGAGATGAGACCAGTTAGTGGATGGATATGGAAAGCATTATCAAGGTTCCCTTCCACGATGCTGTAGGTCACCTCCGAATCTGCATCTTTTGCCTGCACTGACAAAAGCTCCATCCCTGGGTGAGCAGGTAGCAAGACAGAAATGTCATAAGTGTCTCTGAGAAAGACTGGAGGTGAATCATTGACATCTTTAATGTGGATTGTGACCTTGGCAGGCTTGGATGCGAACAAGCTGGGACTTCCACTGTCGTGCACATGTACACTGAAGTGGAAAACTGGGGTGAGCTCATAGTCTATATCAGCACGAGTCGTCAGCGTCCCTGTGCTGGGATCCACCGTGAAATATTTCAGTGCCTCTGGTTCCAAAATCTCATAGACCAGCAAAGCATTGGAGTCTTGATCAGCATCTGTTGCATAGGTCACGAGGGGAGCATTGCTTTCATCCAGAACCATGCTTTGTGATGGGGCATTCTCCATGATCCAGCCAACGAAGGAAGGCTTAACAAAGACAGGCACATTGTCATTCTCATCTATGACATAGATGAGCACCACAGCATCCATAAATGCTCCAGCCATGTTGGTACCACGGACCTTCAACTGGTAAAAAGACACCTGCTCAAAATCTAAGCTCTTCTGAGTGGAAATAAGGCCTGACTGATAGTTCATGGAGAACACTCCATCTCCATTTCCATCTTTTATTTCATAGCTGACTGGTGACAAGCTTGTGGCTGAAACCTGGATCAGAGGAGAGCCAACAGCAGTGGATTCACTGATCTCTGTGATGTATTCAGTCTCTGGAAATTTTGGAGGGGTTCGATCTGAGGGTCTAATGTGGACATGTACTGTAGCAGAATCTTTAAGCTGAGGAAACCCCTGATCTTCTGCCTTTACAATAAGAGTAAATCGCTCCTGCCTGGATGGGTCCAGTTTCTGGGCAACTGTAACAATTCCAGAATATGGGTTGATGCTAAAGAAGCCTTCCCCATTACCTGCAAGAAGAAGAGAAATTACAGAGTGAAGAATGCAGACACCTTACTGGTCTTTGTTTTCTGAAACTCTTTTTCATATATTCTCCTGTTTGCAGACCTGATTAGCATCTGTTTCTTTTACTGGGAGAAAATAATTAATTTCTAAATAATTTTAAGAACAATGAACCCACTGAGATCTGTGAGCTAACATTTGAATCAATCAAAATGTAAATTGGCGATAAACACCCTTCTAATTTAAGCATATTTAGTGGTGGCAGAGCATGTGCTTGAAGCTTTTGCCTCGTGTGCAGAACATGGTAGCACAGACAGTACTAGTTCCTTCAAGCCCTGTCATGCTTGCAATTACCAATACTTCAGGAGCAATTAAACTCCTCAGTCCTTGATCTAAATTGCAGTGAGAAAGATGGAGCAAAGGATGGCTTGTCTCCTGTGAAGAGTTTACAGGCTAAATAGACTGTGTGGCACAGACATAAATACTCAAGTTTTAACCTTTATAGTGAATGATAAAATATTTGCCCACTGACCATGAATGACTCAAAACCACCACCAGTCAATGCAGAGAGGGTTCTCACCATTCCTTGAGGATGTGCTTCTTGGTATAAATAGGGGAATGATGATGACTCCTGTGGGAATTGGGAGTACTTTTGCCTAAGAGCTGAATAGTTCCCATGGACAAAGAGGAGCAGATTTTAGGTTGTTCTAACTCGTCCAGTCACAATTTTTCTTAGACTAGTGACTCAACATTAAGCTGTCTTCTTAAGAAAAGATGCTAATATTCGGTACTATGGAAATTACCTACTCACTCTGGATTTTTTCTGGGTAGGAAGAAAATCACATTTTAGAACTGTACAGCCATTTGCTGCTCTTTGCAACAGCTAGAGAAAGCTGGTCAAGTGGCCACCAGTTAGATCACAGTAATGCAGGTATGATCATAATCTAAACTGTCTTGTTGCATGGCTCTTACCTGCCTGAAGGGAGTAGTGGATTTCAGCATTAGCTCCCTGGTCCTGATCAAGGGCTCTGACTTGTATGACCTCTGTGCCCACCACTGCTGAGTCCAGCACTTCTGCTTCATAGTGGATGCTGCTGAACTGGGGAGGGTGAAGGTTGCAGCTGTCCACGTGGACGATGACTCGGACGAAGTTCCGCTTGATGGGAACCTCCTGGTCTCGCACCTGAATGGCAGAGACAGAGCAGGAACAGTCACACCCAGGGACAAGACAGTCCTGCCTGCACCATCTTCCAAGTAACTCACCAGCACTCTTACCAGAGGTGGGTGTTTTGCAATGGTACCAACCCCCTGGATGGGAATGAGCCTGGAAGTTGCAGCACCAAAGCTCAGCCTTGAATTTGAATTTGAAACCAAACATTAACTATTACACATTGTGCTTCCTTTTATAAGAATCCAGTGGCCCTCCAAAGAAGGTGGTTAGAGGAATGCAGGGTGTTAGCTACATTTAGCCATACAGTAAAGGTTAACACCCTGCTTTCCTCTTCCCTATTGTCCCAGACAAATCCTCCCTCAAAGGCTAGAACCACTTTAATTTCTCCAGTGACCCATATATCCCAGCCAAGCTGGTGGACTCAGCAGGGCTTGGTTAGGACTCACCATCACTGTGAGGGTGTGCTGAGGCATGGGCTGGGAACTGAAGCCTTCTGCTGTTGTCAGGGCTCCACTGCCTGGATCCAGCTGGAAAAGTCTTGTGCTTTTGGGGTCCACACTGCCATGGATAGTGTAGATGAGCCCCTTTCCTTCGTCCTTGTCTGTTGCACTGACTCGAAGGATTTCTCTCCCTGGGGGGGTATCTTCAGGAATCCTCACCTCGTAATGGCTCTCAAGAAACTGGGGACGGTGCTGGTTGATGTCAATCACGTGGATAAATGCCTGTGGGGGAGACAGCACAGTGAGGGCAGCAACTGGACATGCAGCCATGTAAAATCTCAGCTACCAATCCTTGGGCATTGTCATAGCCTGAGTGCTGTAACCATCACAGTTCTCCAACTCTTGGAGCTTTTCCATCCATGATGACCAGGAGCCCTTTTGTCCTATATCCCAAGGAACTCCTGCTGTGCCTTCCCCTTTTGTGTTTTTCATTTTGCTTCCTCTCCTTTTTTAAAGTCTCTCCAGTCTGGCAAGGCATTCAGAATGAACGTGCCTGCACTTGGCACCCGGGGAAACAATCACAGCCTGCCATGGAAAGCAGCAGCAGCTCAGCCGTGGTGCCAGCTCTGCTGCTGCCTGGTGCCTACACAGCAACCCCCACTATTTACTCAACAGAGAGGTGACAGAAGGGGATGTTTGGTAAAAGAAGGGAGGGGCTGGCCTATCTCAAGAGCAGCAAGTGTGTGGAGAAGCAAAATTTCTGTTCTACCCTTTTTAGCCAAGTTTTCCTCTCTGCATTTAACAGCACATGCCAGGAATCCTGAATCCTGCTGGGGAAGTCACTGCTTTCTCCTGTATGGTGTCCCACCCTGACTGTCCTGACCCTCCCACTGATGTGCTTCCTGCATCTTAGGAAGTCCCAACCAAGTGTTATAATTTGCTTCCTTTAGCAAACCTGAGCATGCCATGGGGGTTTTACACCAGCAGGTTTCTTGACATCTGCTAGAGGCCTCGAGTGCCAAAATAAACATAGGGATGAGATGCAAGGTGGCAGGTAATGCACACTAGGCAAGGTGGAGCTTTGTTTGTTTATTTGGAACAATACTTGAAGATAGTTGAGACAAATGGCCATCGTTAGCATCACGTTTCACAGGAATGGTGGAGTTCCTCACTCATCATCCCCCGCAGTGAATTTCCCATGATAAGCATTACTGACAGGTGACTCACGTCCTAGGTCTTCCTGTGCATCGAGGGCTGGATTTTTGGCTGCTTCTTATGTGTGGAGAGAATGACTAGTGAAAGATCATGCCCTGAACACTCCTCCACAGGGTAGGTAAAGATGGGCAAAATCTCATTTTAGCTGTGGCTCAGGGACATGACTGAGAGTGAAGTGCCTCCTTTTACCAGCACTTAGTTTATTATATGTGGCAATTCAGAGCACACAGCATTTCTGTAGTTGCTCCACTCACTCCCTGGGCCTGACCTCACCTCTTGCAGATGGATTTGTGCTGGCTGTACCTGGGCTAGACTACCCCAGGAACACCCCTTGACATGGGAACACAGACCCAACCCTGACCTAACTGTGCATACACTTCCCTTAAGATGTCATCCCAGATGTGTTGTAATTCAGCCTGAGCAGCTGAGACCAAGCTGAGGTCTGAGTGTGTGAACTGCCACCCCAGCTTGGCTGGTGGTGTAGATGTGTCCTTGGGTGCTGCCCAGGATCAACAGGAAACACCCAGGCTTTCCTACACATTAGCAGGAAGACCCAAAATGGGGACACATTTGTGCACAGGGGACAGATGGAGATGGAAGTGCTGGGAGAGGCCATGCTGGGGCTGAGGCCAGTATGCCTTTGTTGGCACCTCATCCTCCCTGCAATGTCACATCTTGCCACAGCTTTCAGTACTGAGAGTGTTTAATGACTTGAGTTCTCTGCAAATGAGAAAATGGGGAATGAGAAAGCAAACAAGTCCTTTCTTCATCCTTTGCATCTCTCTTTGATCTTCAGCTGTGTTTCCAACAACATAAAAACAATCTTAGCTTGGTATAAGGGTCACTGTGTAATGGAGGATCACAGTGTAAGGAGATTCCTGTGCCTGGCACCTGATCCAGAGCTCAGCAGACTCAGAGGAAAGGTTCCCTTTGGCATGTGCTCCCTCTCAATGGGGTCTCCACTAAAAAAAATCCCCAAACATTACCTGGGTTTTCATTGTACTGGACCCATCAGTGACTTCTACTGTCAGGTTATAGCTTGACTTCTTCCTTGCATCCAGGGGTCTTGCAATGACCATGCTGCCTGTACTCTTTTCAATGTCAAAATCCATGTCATCATCACCACCTGGGACAAGGGGGAGACAAAAAAAGGGAAACAGGAGGGCAGTTACAGTCAGCTAGATTGGGGATAGTGCCACAGAAAAGGTTTCTCCCAAATCTGGAAACTCAAAATAACATGTGATAGATAAATGCACACAGGAGATAGGGAAGACAAGGCAAAGCTGGACAAAGAGATAGTCACAGATAGTGACAAAGGACTGTGAAAAGGAAGGTGAGGGGAATTAGAGAAAAGGAGGAGGAGGAGAGAAGGGGAAAAGATGCATTTATGCATGCCATGTCCTGGGTAGATTGGCAACAGGCACATTTGAGCATTGGTTTATTTGGCACAAGGTTTCCAGCCATGCACCATCACTGGCTTAGCATGGACCAGGGACCTGCTGGGTAGAACAGGGCTCTTGCTGGCTTCTGATTCAAGGTCACGCTGTGGGCATATCAGCAATGGTCCTCATCACCATGGCTGGGGGCCTCTGGGCTACCTGAATTCCCAACACTCCAACAGTTGGGGAGGCAGACGGTGCTTCCAGGGTGAGCAGAGCCTATTGCCTCCAACCCAGATGGCTGAGAAGTGCCAGGAACAGCAGGCCTGAGCAGCTCAGCAACAGAAGGCTGTCCCTCACCCTACTGCTGCTCAGCCCTGGCATGGCAGCTCCTTTCTCATGCCTCACTTGCTGGGGCCTGTTGGGCCCCTCTTGCACATTTAACCCTGCAAAGCTGCTCTGAGATATGGAGAAGCTGAAACAGTCTTCTGTAATTTATCCCAGGTCTCAACTTCTTCCCTCCTGGCTACTGGATGCTCTGGATTCTGCTTTATTCTATTACCAGCTGGTAAAATTTTTGCTGGTTGTAAAATTACGTATCTTCCCTTGCTGGAGGAATGCACTGCTCACCAACCATCTCAACCACTGCTCTCCTGCTGGGAAGGAGACAGAAAGAAGTAGAGACAGAGAGGCCCATGGATGTCTTTCCCTGAGAAAAGAGAGAAGAGCTCCATGTGCACAGTGCCAAATGGAAAGAAGCAGACCAGAAAAGGAAAGAGATGAAGAGCAATGTTGCATTGTCAGAGTTTTTGCAGACTCCATCAATCCCAGTGACAGAATGTTTGTGGTGTGGGAAAGGTGAAACTTTGAATGAGGTGGAGAAGGCTTCTGGATCTCTGCATCACCCCCATGGTTGCCAGTGATGCTTTCCTTCCCTTGCCGGGAAAATAAAATCCTTTCCTTTTCTGCCAAGGTAGAAATCAAGAGAGCCTTCAGCATCACTTGGAGCTCTAGGAACTGGGAAAGATGAGGCCAAGATATGCTCCAGTACTCAGCAGGGAAATGATGGAATAACACTCAGAGGAATATACTGTTAATTCTGCAGACCCAAGCAGATACTACTAATGCTGTATAAACCTTTCACTGATATTGTCTTGCTCCTTGTAGTGGTGTATCTCTTGTTGCTTAATTGTATTTATATGCCATTATCCTTGCCCTAACACAGTGAGGGAAAAAACTATTCACTTGCCCAATTTAGGCTTTGTCTGACAAGGGTAGACCCTGCAGGCAGTACCAGGGAAAGGCTGTGCAAGGTAGATTGGGGCACCACTTCAAAACATCAAATTACATGAGCACAAATTGCCCTCATTGGTAGGACCAGTTCTGCACATGCTGCCTGGAGAGTCCCCCGGGGTGACAGCCCACATCCCCTCTGAATTGTGTACCTTAGAGCAGGCCCTAGAGTTCCACATTCCATGTGATGGATGTGGATGATGTGATTCTTAATCACCCCTGGGATGTGGTGAGGAGGAAGGGAGAGCCCCACAAGTTAGGGCAGACCAGGTCTTTGAGTAATGCTTCCTTCTCAGTTCCCTGCTCAAGATTCAACATGAAGGGAGAAACGGGGGGTATCTGTAACACTCAGCCACACACCTGGATCCTTGCAGGCAGTTCTGAGAAAACCAGCAGTGTCACTTGATTCCCAGGAGGGGCTGGCACTGGCATGCCCTGCCTCTTGTGTGACATTGGAGAACACCTCAAACACAGGCAAGTTCCAGATTGTCATTGAAAAAGTACGTTGGGTAATTGCACTTGGCACTGGAGGCCTTGGATGGGCAGCTTTGTCTAATGGCTGTTTAAACCTTCTGGTGCCTGTGAGAAAGCTTTCCCCATAGCTCACCTACACCTAAAGCAAACAACTCCATTATCTCAGGGATGTGAGCGCTGACGGCCAAGGGAGCCGGAGCAAACGCTCCCAGACACAGCTGCCCTGCTCTGATCCCCGTGTCTCACCTGTGATATTGAACCACACTTGGCTGGGGCCCATCTCGGTGCTGATCACTCCCACCATGTGGTTCACAGGGTCTGTCTCCATCACAGCAAAGTTGAAGTGGGGCTCATCAAAAGCCAGGGGCTCTGAGGAAGGGCCGGGCCGGGCAACCCAGCTGATGTGCAGCCTCACGTGGGAGGAGAGTGGGGGGCTGCCACCATCTGTGGCCTTGACCTGCACAGAAAGGCACATGCACGCAGGGAAAAAGCTGAGTTAGCTCATGGGAACTCCATGGAAAGCTTCTTCTCCCACCCACCAGGAGTTTTAGCTCCAAGTATGCCCAAAATCCCACAAAACAAATCTTGAGCCAGTGGTCCATGCTCTGGCTGCTTCCAAGGCAGAGCCATGCAACCCAAATTCCTCTTTACCATCAAGTAAATCTGCCAAGCTCTATTCATAGCAGAGACCTGGATCACAAGCCTTGCTGCAAGAGCTCACAGATTGTGGGAAGGCTTTGAACCTACGTCCAAACTCCATGGCCTGATCAGAATGCCATATAGAGGCATGATAGAACCCAAAGACTCTTCAGGTTTCCAGACATCCATATGGGATTGTGGATAACTGTATTCCTCTCTGAAGGTAGGTTGGACAGTTTAATTTTAATTTTATTGTCCATTTTCAATTGCTTCCTACCTTCTGCATTTCTTATCATTCCCTCCCACTTTCTCACCCTCTTAACACATTTGCCTTATTCAAGCTCTCCTCTCCACTGCTGCATTTTCTCCATCTCTTTCCTTTTTTCTGTTTCTGAACCCTTTTCTCTCTTCCCCTCTCCACCTGTGTCTTCCAACCAGCTCTTTGTGTTTCCCTCTCCTCTCACCGTGAGTATATTGTATTCAGAGGCAGGAAAAGCCTTCCTGGAGAAGATTGTGCCAGTTGTGGGGTTGATGGTGAATATCCCCTCCTCCTCCTCCTCGATGGTGTAGGTGATCTGGCTGTTCTGGCCCTGGTCACGGTCGGAGGCGATCAGCCTGTAGACAGGCAGTGGGGTCTCTGAGGCCTCTCTCTCGGGGAGCTGCACCATGAACAGCTTCTGGGGGAAACTGGGAGGGCTGTCGTTGGCATCCAGGACTTGGATCACAACTCTGCTGGTGGACTTCAGGGCTGGCTCTCCGTTGTCAGAGACAGCCACCTGTCAGCAAGCAAAGGGAGTAGGTGACAGGGCTCCTAGGCGTGACCTAGAGTGTCACCAGCCAGCCTCCATCCTGGTGGGCTCAGCTAGGGGTTTTTGTGTGGGTCTGCATTTGTGTATCAGCATTTTCAAAAGCACGGCTCCTCTCTGCAGGGCAAAGCCTGGTGGCTGTAGCAGGCACTGTGCAGGGCCTGTCCATGCACAGAGGGATGAGTTTGCAGGGCTCCTGCCTCCAGCTGCCCTGGATCAGGCTGGTCATTAGAGATCACACATCTGAAAACATTTGTATTGCAATGGCTTGGCAAGGTACCAGCCATTCTCACCCTGCCCTGCCTGTGCACGCTCCCAGCATGTTGTATTGCAGAGACAAATGATAGACCCTGATAGACTCAAAAACCTCCAGATCCCTCTGATGGGAATACTCATAGCTGTGAGCAGCTGAGGATGGGGGCTGGTGACCAAAGCTACACAGCAATATCTGATACAATAAGATAAATGAGGGGTGGATTTCTCTGGCTTGTTCTTTTCCTCATAATGTATAAACCATTCTGGCTAGAGGACAGTTCCAATTCTCTTCTTGCATTCCCACAGCTTCCTGAACAGAACTTTTGCTCCAGTGTTCAGCAAGAAAATAATAAACCCCGCAGTACTGCTGCAGCTGTCTCTTGGGTTAACACACACCATTTAATTAAGTTTCCCAGCAGTTGGGAGCTGATGGGATGAGATTCTTTCTCTGTGCTCCAACTTGCAAGGAGAGCTCTTTGAGGACTTAATACACTTGTAGGTAAATAAAGCTAATTACAATCATCATTACCCACCTCTAGGATATGTTCAGCCTTGTATTCTCGATCCAGCTGCCGTGAAGTCGTGGAAATCAGACCTGCCAAGAAAGAAACCCTTTGAGCTCCAAGACTCAGCATGCAAGAAAAGCTAGGGCTGATCAGATCCCTGAATGCCCAAGATCAGCCTGCCCACCTGCCCTGTTTCAGGTTCCCTTTGTGATCAGAGGAGAAAGACAGATACCCCCAGAGGGTAACCCATCCCCTCCCAGCGTGAATCCCTCTGTGGAGGTGTTGCTGTTGCTCTCTGATCACAGAGACCACGGAGGAGGGGGAACACCTACCAGATGCCTGCATCAGTTGAGGGTTGGCAAAGCATTAGGTGAGAAAAGCTGCAGGACCATGAAAACAAAACTTTTCTTATGCCTCTAAGTAAGAAACAGTCTGCATGTGCTGGCACAAGTCTGGCCTCTTAACAAGTCTCTACTCCTGTTTTCCCTGTGCTGAGCCTTGCTGTTTGTAATTTACAGTGTTTTGACAAAAGTTTGTCTTGGGAAATACCCTCTGCTCAACTGCTAGAACAAATGCATTTAGGCTAAAAATAAGGTACACAGTCATAAATAATGTTGGTATGTTATTTAAGCCTTGCTGAGACACAGGATGAGTCCTCAAACAATTCAAAAATTTGAGGGATTTCTGAAAAATACACAGTAGTTTAACCACAGGGAATAGGTTGGATGCAGGAGGGAAGAATTGTGGCTAATTAATAAACTAGAGTTGAAACAAAATCATCATAATTGCCTCTTTTGGGCCTGTCCATGACTAAGCTGCGTAGATAAAAGCATGGAAAGGATGGAGTTGAGGCTTCTGTTTCCATGTCTGGTTTCATAACAGTCCTTGCTGAGTGCCTCGACTCTTCACTTTTGGGGAAAAGCAGTTCTAGATCATTTTCCATCTGCTTTGCCAATGATGGAAATTGTATATGTAATGTCTGACCTCCTGAAAGTCATCAAGGCTGACACGTGTGAGTGTTTTTGTCCACTTCCAATTATCAAGGTCTTTCTCTTCCCTGTGAAGGGAAGTTCTGCTTTTTCACACCAATGAAATGCAGGGTGAATTCTCCTGAGCACAGCAGGCAATGACACAGGTTCATGCTACCCTGGGAAATGCTTTGCATGGGATGCCATGTGCATGTGCAGTGGTGTGAGCATGTGTACTTACGTGTCCTGAAAGTCATGCAAATCCCAGCTGCATGAACCCATCTCAACTCTCATTTCTGGTGCAAAGCCAGAAAGCTTTAATGAAGAGTATTGTCTTCAGTTGTACTGTACTTTTTGTCTATGTCTGTCTGAGCATGACAGGCAGAAGGAAATTTCAAATGGCTGCAGGAAACACGAGGCAGCTGAAGGAGGGAGCAAGGAGCAGCTGCTTGGAATGTGACTACTGTTCTCCGTTCCCACTTGTTCTCTGGGATTATTCACATTTGGCACCAGCTAGGGTGCTAAACATTTATTTGATGCCTTTACAATCATGAATCAACATTCCTTAATATGTTATGACAAGATGACTTGAAAAATTCTGTTTGCTTTTCTGTCATATTGTTTGGGTTTTTTTTCTCTCCCTAATCATCCTTTTAACATCCCAGCAGGTGAAGAGGACTCAGCAGAGAGCCCACTGGCTGAGGAGCTTTTAAAACTTTCCCAGGTTAGTGAGAGGCTGTAAGGTTCCATTAGCAGCAAAACTCATGAAAATGCTCTCCTAATGGGGGCCTGGAGAAGGAATTGCAGTAGCAGCAGCTCACTGAGATCTCTGATGCCCCTGTCCCCACTGCCAAGAGATTGGCTATTGAGCTCAGAACTCCAGCCACTACAGGGAATGCTTCATAATTTTGGCCTAAAAAGCCCACAGGACACACAGATATTGACAAAGAGCTGCCTGACACCCATGTGCACACTGGGGATGGTTTATAAGATTGCAAAACCCTGTGTAGCAGACTAACACCTTGTTTGCACTGGATTACTGCAGGCCAGCTGATGGAAGGCAACTCAACCATTCTGAAGTGACTATCTGGATTAGTCTGGCCACACCCTGAAATTCTTCCATGACTTAATGAAAAAAATGAAAGAAAGCAGGATCATAGCTCAGCTTTCTAGTGCTGGAGAAGGAGGACTGTAGTGAAGGCAGATGAACTGGAATTTAATGACACTCTTGAATGTCTGTACCACTGAAGATGCTCATATGTCCTGAGGAGTAAGAGCTCTCTATCACATAACCTGCACTGTATCCCAGCTGAGAGTCTCACCAGGTGGATGTTTTTTGGTTTATCTTCACATCTGCTGAGCCACAAGGCAAAGAGTTGGCTTCTCCTCCTGACCCCAGGCAAACTCTGTCCCTTCCTGCCCAACCACGGCTCCTGCTTCCCCCCTCTGGAGCCAGTTAGCACTCTGCCCTGGGATCTGAAAGCCCTTGTGGTTAATTAATTAGGGTTAATCACCCTAATTCCCGTTTGGAGCCTGGGCGCTGGGCGATGCCGAGATGCACAGACTGACAGCAGTGTTCACACGGAGCACCCGCAGGTGGGAGATGGACACTGCACACGGTTCCTGAGAGAAGCCAGCAGGAATTAATGCACATTTTCATCTGTTACTGCTTGGTTATACACCCTGCGAGACCAGAGGGCTACAATGGAAGGGGAAGCTGTTATTAAAGGGGAGCTGCCATCAGCTTCTGTGGCCTGGAGACACAGTTCCTTGGTTCTCTCTGCTGTCCCCTACAAGGCCTGGGAAGTGCATGCTTAGTCTTAATGAGTGTTTTGTGTGTGCATGTGCATGTGTGTGACTTATCAGTACCCTGCCCTGCTGGAGAACCCCATCCAGCCTGTCCCATGAGATGTGTGATGGAGTTGAGTGGGTGTCCTTTATTTGTGCTCTTGCGTGAGGCCCTGAAGGTTTCTGCTGAATCCTACATGGACTGAACAAAACTGTCAAAGGTCCCAATTGCACCCGGCCAATTAGCCAAGCTCTACATCCAAATAAAGGTCCAGAAATAGTGTCATCTGTTGCCTGCATGCAGGCAGGCATAGACTGTGCTCCAGCAGCCTGTCCGCACACAGCAATGAGAAAGGATTGTCTGCCTCTCTCCTGCTGGCTGCCTGCAAAGGGGGGAGAGGAAGGCTGCTCATGTTGGAACAAGAGCACTAAAATTACCAGGGCATTGCTGTCAGGGAACAAAAAATAATAATAACTTCTGCTGGCAAGAACAAGGCTGGGGTGGAGGTTGCTGGCCCCCTGCCCTTGCTGCAGGGGGGAAAATCTAAGATAGTTAAAATAGCCAGAATCAGGTTTGCAGGCACTTAGGCTTTCACAAGAGCTTGAGAAGGGAAGAGGTGGTTCTCCTGAAATCCTCTTTCTCTAGTCTCACTCCTGCTTCCATTTAACCTTTTTTCCTTCTCCTCCTACCACCCCACCTCTTGTTCTGACCCTGCTGTGCACTACTCCGTGCTCAGCAGTGTGTTATGTTGATTTGGGGAGCAGCCATGCCACCATTCCTCAGGCCTAAAGAGCAGGATGTCTTTCCTTGTAGAGAAATGCAGGGAACCACAGGCATCCTGGGGAAGCCAATGGACACTGACACAGCAGAAGAAACACCAGAAGAACAAGCACTAGATAAGAGCTGGAGACAAATAATCCAAAAAAAAAGGACTCTCCAAAGATTCAGCAGGATGAATGGCTTCATCCTGACTCTTCCTGCCACAGCCTCCCAGTTCCTCCTGGTCCTGTCTGAACTCGAACCCCCTTCACATCAAGCCCAGAACAAAACAAGCTGAAAACTTTTACAGCAGAAGAATACCCCTAATCCTACTATCTGCCCATCTCTCTGTGTAGCTATCTATCCCTGTCTCCCACAAACACTGCTCCACACCAGCTGCCAGGCTGGGCTGGAGAGATTCCATCGCCAATGGCACAGAGCTTTCATCTCAGTGCACAGTTTTGTTCCCTCTTCTCATTAGCCTTTCATGTATTTTCCCCCTTTTTCTCCACCCTCTTTAGAAAACTGAAACCTTGAAGATCTTAGAGCCTTTCTGTGGTAGTTTAGGAGTGCTGGAGGAGTCCAGGACAATTATCATGGCTGTTCCTGGTTCCCCTGCAAGGCCTCAGGAGAAGCCAAGGGGCCTTGTTGGTTATGTCTCCACTGGCCAATCCACCCTCAGGTCAAGCTACTGAATCCAACACACAACCAGGAACTCAATTAGGGTACTTGCAATACCGTGTCACTCTGCCCTAAATGATGATCCAGGGCTATTCTGTGGGGTTATTCTGGGTGTAGATACACCTGTTTTAGCAGTACATCAGGACCTTAAATCCTATTAGGACACAGGATGAGAACAAGCTTCCTCCTCCTACTACTCCTCTCCCTTTCCCAAGAGGCCACTACCAGGAAGGTCCTACCTAGGAGAGACCCAGACTGAACCCTGGCTCTCTTATGCTCTGGCTTATTTCAGTGCCAGTGTGACTTACTTGCCTGTCCTTTGATGACAATGACCATGTGGGATAGGCACGAAGGAGATGTCTTGATCACAGTCTTCTGCCCTGCAGTGGGATAACCCTTTTTTGTTTTTAATACAATCCTGCAAAACGGGGATGACCAGCAGTTCATCTTAGAGTGGTGCACTACCAAGTTGAGACCAAAGATTATTGTTTTATTCTACTTAATGGAGCAACTAGCCTGCAGAATGAAAATATCACTGGGTTTCAATAAGCTGCCCAGGGCCCTGAACAGTTAGACAAGCTGTGATATCCCTTCTGGCAGCAGCAGCAAATAACTTATCTTTAGATACTGTAAACATGAGGGTATAACTGCTCAGTTTATGCCAATGTTCACGGGTAATTATAGATTTTTTGGGTGACATGCAAGTAAAATAATGGATAACTGAATCCTCATCAGGCTTGGAAACAGGACCTTAAACAACCTCCAAACTCAGGGTTTAAAGACAAGACTTCCAGCAACTGTCCAAGAGATAAGATCAGCCCATGGGTTTCTTCCAGAACTGACAAACTTATCACTCTTCTCATGCAAATCACCTGAGTACAGGGAGAGATGGTGAGGAGATGACTCATACTTGAGAGAGCTTTTTTTGTCTAAGATGGGATGGGTTGGCTTAGAGGTGAGGTGTCTCATTAGCAAACATTTGGATTTTGCCAGAGTCACTAATTTTGCTATGGAACATGACAGCCTTGGATCATGACTTTGCAGGGCTGCGCTCATGGGGCTGAAAGCTCTGCCTGCAGCATAAAGGCTGAATTTCCTGCAGGGTGCATGGCTGCCCAGCTGAAAGAGGGATCCAGCTAGGTGTCCTGATAGTCATCCTGCTCCACATCCCATCAAAAAGGCAGTGGTTTTATGCAATGGGTCTTCTGAAGGAACATTTCTGCAAAGCCCTGCATTGTGCAAGCTGCCCTGGGGCTGGGTTGTGCATAGCTGTTTGGATTATGTGGGAAAGTTGGATGCAGAGCAATGTCCTGACCAGGCTAAAAAGCTTCTGGCAGCACAGACAGCTACAGCTGTGGGCAGCAGTGGTCACAGTTAGCTGACATCTCTAGGTGCATTTATACAGTGCCATGTAAATACACTCTGTGAGCTTCTTGTGATAAAAAGATTTTAGTATTTCATAATAATAATTTCTTTCTTTCTTCCATTCCATTCCCCTCCTAGCCAGCTGTAGAGCACTGCCAGGGAGCCATTACACCACTGGTAACATGAAGCTGAGAGCAGCTCTAGCCTTTTCCAACACATCCAGCTCCTCATCTGAGAGCAAGCTTCCATCCCGCTGCAGCAGCTGAACTGCTTTTATCATCTTCAGGAGATCAAAGTCATGCAATTAATCCTCTCCCATACTCAGGCTCTGTGCCCTCCCTTCCCTCTTCTCCCAGGAGCTGATGGCATGAAGGGCTCGGCACAGCTTTCCTTGCCAGACTGGCCCAATGTCAGCTCTGCTGGGATGGTTTGAGGAAACTGTTTACACAAAACATCAGCGGGTTTTTGATGGCTCTGAAAGATCTGGTAAATAATCCTCAGATGAAAGATATAGTCTAGGAAGATGGCAGAAGAGGCTTACTACACTTACTACATTAATAGTGCTGGAGAATGGGTGGAGCCTTTTAGTGAAGTGGAGTTCATTTTTGTTAATCCTGCCTGGGTCTGTGTCAGGAACAGTCACCTCCAGAAGGGTGTTCCCTGGCTCGGGCTGTGCAACAGGGCAGTTGTTTATAAGGGAGAAGATTAAAAGCAACTGTTCAGGGCTTTGAAAGCAGCACATTTGTGTCATTCTAAGAGCCATCTGGATGCAAATCGCAGCCCTCAGGTTGAGGGTTTCAATCCTCAGACTCCCCACAGAGTGCATTTGGAGACTGGGACTTTTGCTGCAGGAGGAAGGTGTGACAAAGGCAGCTGTGTGGGCTGTTTATATTGAATATGTAACATCCTCTGGGCATTTGCAAGCCTCAAAAACAGATGCTGAGCTGGGTCAGTCTTACCTGTAATGAGGTTAATGGTGAAGAGTCCTTGAGGATTTCCAGTTAAGATCTGAAAAGTTAGTTTTCCCTCTGAGCTGGAGTCTGGATCAAAGGCATCAAGCTGAAGGACAGATGTGTTTGGTGGGGAATTCTCCATCACAGAGGCATAGAAGACAGGTCTGGACATCTGAGGTGGGTTGTCATTGGTATCAGTGACTTCAATATAAATTTCAGTCACAGAAGACAAAGGAATTGTTCCCAGGTCAAGGGCTAGCACAGTCAGCCAGTAGTGAGATGTTCCCTCTCGGTCGAGTGATCCCATTGTCCGTATGATGCCTGGGAGAAAGACAGAGTGTTTGTGAGGGATTTAAGGAACTCAGACTGCTCAGTCCTTGAGACAGAGCAGTCTCAAGTCTGCTTCCTGCTCTTTGCTGCACACACAAACCCTCACACCCACCTTGTGTGGCTGTGAGATTGTGTGTAAGGTGAGGGTTTGCTTCTGCTGAGGTTAATTTTTGGTACACAAGTGAAAGAGAAGACCTCGGTGTTTTGGGGGAGGACACACATTGATCTGTTGTTATTTTAGGGAGAAAAACCCCTGCTTGTTCCTACCCAGATCCAGGGATAAATCCTTAGTAAATCCCTGCACAACCAAGAAAGGCTTGAATGCATAGGCCAGGTCAAACACAACAGGCAGTTTAAGCCTTCAAGGTTCACTATTAAATAAAGATGTCCTTACCTGTGTCCTTTTCGATGTGGAAGACAGACAGGCCAGTGCCCTCTCGGAGGAAATACTGAACCTCCCCATCTTTGCCCCTGTCGATGTCCTTTGCTGTGACCATCATCACCGACGTGCCCTTAGGGCTGTTCTCCTGCACCCAGCCTTTGAAGACAAAGGAGGCAAATCGTGGTGGGTTCAAGTTCTCGTTGACATCCATGACGTTCACTTCCAGGTGGCAGAGGGAAGAGCGAGAGAAGGGCTTCCCACCGTCACTGACCTGCACGGTGAGATTGTAGGAGTCCCTCTTCTCATAGTCCAGCTCCTTCTCCAAACGAAGCGCCCCGCTCAGCTTATCCACATGAAACATCATCTCCTCATTGTTAATGAGGCTGTACCTCACCTCCCCCCCAGAGCCAGCATCAGGGTCAAAAGCCTCCAGAAACAATACAATGGTCCCCACAGGCAGGTCTTCGGGGACCTTCACGCTGTTGAGGGCTGGGAGGCACTGTGGGGTGTTGTCGTTCACATCCTCCAGAGTCACAACGAGGTCTGCAACAGAGAACAGCTGGAAGCCTGTTTTGGGCTGGTCCCTAGCCTCTATTTTCAGCACATAGCAAGGCCACAATTCTCTATCTAGAGCACCTGTAACCGTCACTTCTCCAGTGACGCTGTTAATGGCAAACTTGTCCGTGGGGGTTAGGAGGGAGTATTTTACTCTCCCATTGTCATCTGTATCAGCATCTTCTGCTTTCAGTTGAGCTATTGTTGTCCCTGCTGCTACATGTTCTGGTATTGCCACCCAATAGGCACCTTGAGAGAATTTAGGAGTATTATCATTGGTATCCAACACATTCACAGCCAATAGCTTCCAAGATGATTTCTGTGGTGTGCCAAGGTCGTACACAGTAATGTTAAGAATGTAGAAGCTGGTTTGTTCATGATCTAAAGGAGAAAGGACTTGAAGGAGACCCAGTTCCAGGTCAATTGTAAAGCAGCTGTCATCATTTCCATCTGAGATTACATAGACCAATTTTCCATTAAAACCAGTGTCAGGATCAATGGCTGAAAGGTCAGCAATAGTTGAGTTTATGGGAACAGTCTCTATAATATCAATAGATCGTGGAAAGTTGTCATCAAACTTAGGAGCATTATGGTTTATAAGGTGCAAATTCAGAGATGTTTCATCATCCTGCCCATGGCCTTGAGACTGAGACTCGATGGAGTGTATGATGGTTTCTGTCAGTTGCTTCAAGACTCCTGTTTCCTCACACTGCATTTTGACGGGGAGACCTTGGCTGACCACAGTGATGTTTACAGATGTTGGCACAGCATAGTTCTCTCCATCTGTTGCAGTTATTTTCAAAGAGTAGAAAAGTGGCTGTTCAGAAGGAAGATCTCGCAGAGATATTCTAAGGGATATTACTCCAGAGATGGGATTCAGTTCAAAATGCTGTAACTCATTGCCAGACTTGATTTCGTATTTGATATGCTGCAGCTCATCGCTGTCGATTGCAGAGACCGTGGCCACAGGGCTCCCAACTGGAAAGTCCCGTGGGATGGTGCCACTGCAGCTTGCCTTCTCAAACACAGGAGCATTGTCATTGACGTTGCTCAGTGTGAGGGAGACGTACACCTCTGTCTCGTGGCGGAAGGGTGAGCCCCAATCTGACGCCCACACTCGCAGGTGGTACCACCTCTGCATCAGCTCATAGTCCATCGACTTGGAGGTGGAAATGACACCAGAATAGGGGTCAATGACAAAGGGAACTGATTTCTGGTTGGCTATGCTGTAGGTGACAAAGCCATTGTCTCCTTTATCTTCATCTGTAGCCCTCACTGTTAAGACACTGGTACCAGGAGGAACATTCTCATCAAAGGCCCCATGGTAAGAAGACTGAGTAAAACTTGGAGCGTGATTGTTGCAGTCAGTGATGTCAACAATAACAGTTGTGGATGCGTGACTGTTACTGGTCGTAACTTCAAGCTCAAAACTGGACTGCTCATGGAAGTCCATTGCTCTGACCGTAGTTATCAGTCCAGTGTGAGGATTGATCTTAAAGCTTGTGCTGTCAGGAGTAGGTCTCAAAACGTATTTAAGATTTGGGAAAACTGGGGTGATCCTCACCATAACAACTTGGCTTCCAGCTGGGGAAAATTCACTGAGCTGGACCCGGTACACTTCTTTCTCAAACCTGGCAGAAACATACTTGGAGGGAGGTATGTGGACAACTCTGACAGGAGAGAACAGTGGTGGCTTGCTCTTATCCTTGACTTGCACACTGAGGTTGAAACCAAATGGGTAAAGTAACCAGTTTATTTCTTTGTTTGACACAATCATGAACTCAGTGCTCCCAAAGTAGGATCTGATGGCTCTGAAATGCCTTCCCGGATCTCCATCCACAAACTCAACCGAATCAATCCCTGCTTCTGAGTCACCACTTTCTACAGAAAGAGTTGCATAGATAAAATCTTCGTCTGAGTCAGGTGATGTCACCTTCACTGAGGAGATAGAGGGGGGTTTCCTGGCAGATGGCTCCACTTGGATTGTGAGACTAGCCAAGTTCCCAAAGCCATTCCCCTCCATGATCTTTCTCATTCTGTCCACAGCCAAAACCTGCAGGTTATGCCTGCCTCGATGAGTGCTGTTCAGCCTGCCTGTGACCATAACTGCCCCTGTGGTGGGGTGCACAGTGAATAGGTTGGACTTGGTGTTGAGGGCATAGTAGAACTCAGCGTTCTGCCCAGCATCGGCATCAGTGGCGCTGAGCGTGCTGACCACAGTTTTCAGAGGAGTGTCTTCTCTGATGGACACTTTGTAGGAAGGGGGTGAAAAGAGAGGTTTCAAGTCATTTCTGTCCAGAATATGGATCAAGACTTTGGCCCAAGCTTCGTAGGCAAAGGTGCTCTCTGTGGCCTTGATTATTAACATGTAACTGTCTTTGACCTCACGGTTTAAAAGTGCTGTGTTGCTGCTCCTGGTTCTTATTCTCAAGAAGCAGAAATCCCCGATCACGTGCTCCTCTGTTTTAAACAGACCGGTGCTGTCCCCAGAAGCTATTCTGTACCTGATGTCCCACTCAGGGTCTCTCTTGTAAATACCCATTTTGACGTAGCTCTCCACGTAGGTCTTGGGGGCTGAATTCTCATAGATGGTGGCATTGTAGAAGAAGTGGGTGAAGTGCAGAGGGGAAGTGCTGCCCTTCTCACAGCTCACCTTGTGGAGCACACAATGCATCAGGAAAACAGCAACACTCAGGAAGTGACTCCTGATGGAGACTTCCATGGTGCGGTGTCTCCTTGAGCCCTGCAGGTGTCAAAGGAAGAACATTGCTAATTTTCACTAAGGTCAGTGTGTTACAGAAGAAGGTCTGCAAGGGGTCAGCCTCACCTCCCTGTTCTGTCTACCCTGACCTTTATTGGTACAATTGTTAGCTCAGATCTTCTTCCCTTTGTCCCAGTGAGAGATCTGTCCTCCCACATCCCTATGCTAGCTCAGATTTCTTCACTTTCTCTGCTTCAGTTTCTGCCTTTATAGGGCAAAATGTGCAAAGTCATGCAAGATGCTCTGATTCAGGCTGACTGGCTATTCTGTGAACAATCATGCTCTCCCTTCATTCTGCTTTCTCCTAAGTCAAACAACAAATATAAACTCTCCACCCCCAATCCAAACTCCCTCTTGTTTCTCCAGCCTCCCTTCTCCATCTTAACTTCTCTCTTCACTGAAGTTTCTGCAAAGTATCTTTGAGAGTCAAAGATTTATGTACCTCTCTGTGGTTTGTCTTCCTTCTTCTCTCCCTCTGCTACAGGATGTGTTGTCCTTCCCCAGCAATGATGGGGAGCACATGCCATGTTTTATCAATTCATTCTGAATGTGCAGCTCCACGATGTGGCCTCTCCATCAGTTTTCACTCAGTTTCTAGTCAAGCTCTGTCTCAATTACCTCAAACTCCTTCTAATTCACAGGCCTGGCCCTGCTGCCTCCTCTGTTGACTGAAGGAGCAGGTTTCCAGCAAGATACTTTGCCCATATCACCCTCAGCCCTTGAGTAATCTCTCTGGTTCCTGCCTTCTCACAGCAAAGCCCCAGGGTCAGGATTCCTGTGGAATTCCTGCCATCCATGACCACTCGCCATCAGCTTCCTTCTCCAACAACACCGGAGCAGCTGTGGCTCCACGGCTCCTCTCTGTGAGCAAGGTGTATCACAGAAGGAACTGGGGAGCACACATGTGATTAACAGGGATGTAACTTTATTAGGAAGCTTTGCAGAGCTTGTTAAAGGATCAAGGCCTGTTCTTTTCAAAAGCTAAGTGCATGCTGCTGTGTGTGCAGTTAGGGGTTGAAACCAGGGATAAGCTAAATATAGGTGCATATATTTCCCCTAGATATCCTAGGAGATCTTTATCTAGAACTGTTTCTTCCTGTTTTAAATTTAAATTATATATCAAGTACCTGCCAGTCATTTGGCACATTCCTAATTTAAACAGGGAAGACTTGTTTTTCCAGACACTTTTTCAAGACTCATCTCTTTAAGAACCAGAACTAGTTCAATTTGTAACTCAAGCTGAATGTTAGGAACAAATTGTTAGAGCTCAACTAACAGTATGTGTCATATTCTCTCACTGAGGTATCTAATTACTGATAAATACAAAGCTGTAAATTTCATATTTGCTTCAAATCCTTTTCGCCTATGGTAAATAGATGCCAACCATGCAAAAATCTCTCTGTGGTCATTCCTTTTTGAAACAAATGATCTGAAGCTGAAGACAAATTACCAGAAGTTGGAGAGAAATCAACACAATTCAGTTTTGACAAAACTCAGGTTCATTTTTTCATGCCATCATTTCACTTCTAGGAAACACAACATAGTCCCAAATGTACTGCAAATTAAAGAAGAATTTGGGAGGACAGGGATGGGTGACCCAGAAAGGCATGTAGCTCCTTCTGAGAAGCTGAAAACCATGTTCTTAAAAGCTCTGCTTGTTGCTTGTTACTTAACAGAGCTTCAGAGCTGTGCAGCATGTAGGGACTTGCCTAGAGCTACTCCCTTCCAACACTTTCAACTGCTGAACTCAGAGAGAAGGCGATCGCAGGCTGCGCACGCGTGTCTGGGAGCCCTGGGAGCAGCAGGGTAATGCCCACAGCCCAGAGAGGAGCAAGACAGCAGAATAAACCAGCAACCAAACCAGAGCTGCTCCACCAACAGCAGGCTTAATGAAGCAGATCGCTTTGTATCTGGGCTAATTGACTTTTTAATTGAATTGTACTGAAACGGCAATGTGAACTCATCTCTGGTAAGACATCAGAGAACCCACAAAGCAGAGACGTTATGAACTCCCCAACCACAAGAAAAGCTGGATCCAGAGCACATGCCTTCCTGGGCACCAGCAATTCAATATGGGAGGATAACGTTGAGCAAGGAGTGGGTTTTCTGGCATTTAACAAGATGCAAGCTGTCATCTGAATCTCTCCTGGAATGTACTTAACCTCCCTCTTCCCTGTACACTTCCTCACATCTAAGAAGGGCTTCACTTAACACTGCTGCTTTTCCCCTCTGTATTAGCAGAGTTTTACTCCTCTGTCCAGATAATTATTTTGCAAAACCTGTTGTGACCTCAATATTTCTTAGAGCTTTGCTCTCAATTACAAGCTGGACTGAAAGCAATCAATGGCTTCAGCAGTTATTATGAGGGATGGAGAATGACTACGCATCTGGGACATGAGGCAGAAGCCTCATTTCCTTTGGAAATGATCTGAAACTTTGAAAGACACAGTCAAAACTTAGGGAGAATTGTCTAGGAGGCATCACCATCAACTTTTCAAGAGTTTCTCTTTATGTCAGGACCATGCTTAATTGAACGCTATCATAGACAGTCTGTGTCCCCTGACACCAAATCCCACCCTGGACCTGGAAATCATCACCTCTTACCTGCAGCCTGGAGTTTCTCCTTTAGCAGGCTGCCCTGGGAAGAAATCATGCTCTGCAGGTCTTGTTTTCAGACCAGTATGGTTTTAGTGCAATTTGAAGTGTAATAGATCTCCCAGGAGATGACTGTGCTGTCCCTGATCTGTCCTCTGCTTCTGGAATCATTTATACCACAGTCACAATGCAAAACTATCCAGAAGTGGGACTGGGACATTTCCAAGGGCCATGCTGAAGCTTAACAGAAAATCAGGGGACAGTGCTCTGAAGAGAGGGGAAATCTGGTGAATTGGCTCAGCTCCAGGGAAAATCCTGTTGGGACTGACCCTGGAAGATGACAGCAAGAGAAATGTGGGTTTCTATGACTTTTATTCTGTGAGTTGAAAGATGTGCATGAAACCAGAAAAAAAAAAATCAATTTGCTGGCTCTTATTCCCAAATGTAGGTGGCTACCAAGGAGGGGCAGTGCTGCCAAGCTCAGGGGTCCTTGCCATGGGATTCAAGGATCTCCACATGGAAACCGGGTGAAATCACAGATTTTTCATGCAGGCCAAGAGAACCATTCCTCCTGCTTTTCTGTGCTGTGCTGCCCGATGTCCATGTGCTGACAGTAATTAGTGCACAATCCATGGGACCTGTGGCAAAGGCCATATGCCCTTCAGGGCTGCCAGATCAGCCTCAGGCATTTAACACTTGAACACCCTCGCCTGCCTCTGGTATCTCCATCTCATGGGATCATTTATTTCCTCTCCTGAGAGTGCTCCCCTCCTCTCTGTCATGGCCTGTTGGAGCTGGCTGCACATGAGGAGGCATCAGTGCTGGAGGAAGCCCACGGTGGGATGGAGAGTGGAAGGCAGGGCACACTCAGACTGAGGGAAATACCAGGGCATCATTATGTGGTGATTCAGCCTCCTCTCCTAATCACCAGGCGAGGATCAGAGAGCCTCGGGGGGCTTCGCCCTCAGCCCTGTGGATGCAAACTCCCCACAAAGAGAGTAAACAGCCGCTGTATCTCTAATCAGAGCCCGAGCGCGCGTCTAAATTTAACATCCAAATCGTGAACCTCTGTCAAAGACATGCCCAAATCTGTCGGCTCGAAATGAGGGAACAAACACAGCGCTGAGATTCAAAGTGTGTGCGTGGGGAGACCATGGAGAGGGGTGGTTGGTGGGGCTGGTGCAGGAAAAGGCTATTCTGGCCAGCTGGGGTGAGTGGCTGGGGCATAGCCAGGGGCTGCTCTGGGGGCCCTCACAGGGGTCTCCTGCAACGTGTGGGCTGCTGTGTTTGTTGGCCATATCGCAGAAAAGTGCTGCAGCCTGCCAGGAAGCAGGTGTGGCCCCAGCCCCACCTTTTGATTCCCTTCAAGAGGAGCATTTAAAAGCAATAAAAACCCAAAACACAAAACAAAGCGAGTGCTGAGTGCACCCGGAGCAGCATTCCCCTCATGAGCCGTGGTGGGGGCTTGGCCCAACGTTTTGAGATCAGAAGACTAAAGAAAAATCATTTTCACTGGAAAATAAGGACAACTGTTCCCTTATTACTTTTTGCCAACATGTATCCCAAGTTCTCTTTCTTCCTCTCTTGCTTTCTTCCCTCACCTCCCTCCATTTTCTCTCCCTTTTTTCTTCAATACAAGAAACAGCCTCTTCCCCAGGATAAGGACCAAGCAAAATCACCCCCAAACCTATCAACTTCTTAGTCAGAGGCTGCAAGAACAGGGAAAGACAGGAGATGAGCTTGGCCATTCAAGTAATTAGTTTAACGATGCATCTCAATGGTCATTGTGAAACAGAGAGCAAAGGGAGTAAACCCTATAAGGTAGTGAGCACAAGGTTTTGGGAAAGGTGGTAGGAGATGGGACACTGTTCTCCTGGCTTGGTGGAACAGAAGGGGTCCAGCTACAGATAGGGCAATGTTCTTACAGCTGCCTGACAAATAGGATCAACCAGAAAGCAGTCCCTGGGCTTTCAGTGTTGCAAAGTCACAGAGTTAAATGGACACTGTGTTGGCCATGTCTGTGAAATGTTTTGCTGCCCAATGCTGAAATAGCCTGTGTTCACCCTGCAGGGTAGTTGTGCTGCTTGGTTAATGTTTGCCCTCTCCTCTGCCACAGTGATTTTGGTGGGAATTGGATCCTTTTCCATTTGGGGAGCTCCCTAATGGCTGCTCACAGTCACCCCATGGGGTTTGAATTCTCTGTGGAGATGGGTATCTTTCAAACAGTTTTCCTGGACTTTGAAAAAAAAGCCAAACAAAACCATCCCATCCTTGGAGATCCTGCTCCTGCTCTTGATGGTGCAGTCTCTGCTTGGTTTTGCTGTGCAGCAGGAGAAACACATCCTGGAGGTACTACACGAAGCCAGAAAACTAATGAAAAGAGCCCCTGAAGTTACGGTGTTTCCTTCTTCAATGTATCTCGGGGTTTTCCAGCGCCTGTGGATGGTTTCTTAGGGCTGATGTTTGCAGAACTGCCTGCACCAGCCTGCTCGGGGGCTGTGTCAGTGTGGGTGCAGCTTTTTGCTGGACTTGCAGATTCCATCCAGGCACACTTGGGCTGTTCCTTCCCCATCTCGACTTTCCAATCTCTGAATGGCTTGGAGACAGTTTTGGAAATTGTTTCCAGGTTGCTGGACAGCCTGCAGCAAGGTAGCTGGTCATGTAGAACCTGGTGCATGTGCCTTTTACAGCCAAGGACTGCCCTTGCTCAGAGTGTCCCATGAAATGCTGTCACAGCAGTGAGTGGCAGTGCCAGACCTGTGCCATAACCATTTCATGGCTGAGCTCTGTTCCTGGGGTAAAGTGGCTGTGCATTGATGGGGTGGGCTGTACTGAGGGTTCTCAGCTGCAGAGCCACGGAAGGCCATGGGATTAATGAGTCTCTTGCTGGCATGCAGAGCAGTGACTCTTTCCTTGACCTGCTGAGCATGGCAGGAGGTCACACACGTGTCACTGAGCAGAACAGGTACAGTCCTAAAACACTACTGATGTTCCTTCCATCATCTTCCAGCTGAACCAGGCAGGTGCTTTAACCCAAGGGGTTTGGGTACCCCAAGGAGCTTGGAGAGATCTGGCAGAGATAACCTTTTTGTCTGTACTGCTGCAGGGCTTGGTAAAAATGCTTCATTCTGAGGCAGCCCTGCCTTCCCCAGGCCTGGTCTGCTGTGGCCAGGCCTCCTGTGAGGGGTCCTGCCAGGACCACCATTCAGGGCTGACAGTGGGAACAGGGTGGGATGCAGTCCTTTGAGTGGTGCAAGACATGGATGGGTTGAGCCAGAGGGGAGATGGCAGGATGGCCTTCCACGTGGGAAAGGTAGCTGGGAAGCATTCAGTTACTCTGATGTCCAACTCCTCCTTCCTCCTTAGAGATGGATGCTTTTGTCACCTTTGTCACTGTGGCAGATTTCATAGGTTGGATGCTCAGACCCAGACTGACTCTAAAGGCACTTTGCTCCACGGCATCTTACTCTGGCTTCCTCCAGCCAGCCACTCACCCCCTTCCCCCTGGGACATCTCACCCATTCCCCCATTCCTGGGGCATTGGCTGTGCCCTGATGCTGTTTCTGCTGCCCTGGTCTGACCCTTCACAGGAACAAGCAGGTGCTGTGTGTTTTTGCCTCCAAGCCATTCTCTGTCCAAGAGCACCACATGAAGCCAAAGGCTTTCTCTGGCCACTTTCCACCTGCAATGTGCATTTCTGTCTGCTCTGTGAAGAAACCAGAGAGTGCTGGATTTTGTACTGCTGCCAACACCTAGGCCTGGCTCAGATATGTCCCCTAGCTGAGGTGTCATTGTTGTCAGCTCATCTGTTAGGCACAGGACAACTTGAACATGCTTGAACTCCCTGTAGAGTTCTGAGGGTCAGTGATCTCCCTCTGTCTTGCCATTGCAACATCATTCTAGAGCAAGAGTTAATTGAGCAGCTCCAGAGCTCTGGAGCCCTCAGTGAGGTCTGGGGGGCTGAGGGAACTTTGCAGTGCTTCCCTTGCTGCTGGCTCCTGTCCCAGGGACAGTGTGACATGAGGGAAGTGAACTTCCTTGTGCCAAGAGGGAAGCTGCCTTATGCATTATTCCTAATCCCTTTCCTCTGCTCTCCCCTATTATGGGAGCAACAGGGTAAATCCTGCTTATGATCCAAAAGCTGCCACTGCACAGATAACCAGTGGAGGTGTTGAGAGGTGGACAAGGACAGCAGCTGTGGCAGCCAGGAGCCAGCACATCCCACTGGTGGCTCTCATGGGAATGGGGTACCTACTGCTGGGACAAGGAACAGCCCTGGGGGCTGGAGAAGGGGCAGTCAGTGTTGGTAGGGAGGAGTCTTGGTGGGAGCTGCTCACCAGGCAGGGTGTGAGGGGCCTTGGGCACCACAGTGCAGCAGCCCAAGCGTGTTGGCACAAGAGCCAGGTGGAGCATGCCAGGATCTCACATGAGTGTGCCCCAACTCTGCTGCTGCTGGGACTGTGCAGCACTCACCCTGTGATTCAGCTTCCATGGAGGCTTTTAGCACCAAGAATCTCATACCTCAGTCACTGCAAACTATCTGTGAGAGCCCACAAAGGATCCTGGGCTCTTCCCTGATTGCTTTCTCCTGCCAAAACTCATACTGAGCCTTTCACATTTTTCCCATGCTTGGGATAAGTTATCTTACACTGATAATCATTCCCCTGTCTGCAGACTGCTGAGGGAATTGTGTGTGTGGGGCTACATTGTCTATCCTGCTACCCTTCAGATCCACTGACCACCTTCAGCCAAATTTAACCAGATAGGCAAAGACTTGAAAGGAGTTACCTTTGCACAAGCTTGTGAAAAGCAGCAGGACAGAGGAGAGAAATCCAAATTAGAACTCCCAGCTGGAAGAAAAAGCTCTAATGTGAGCCCAACCCGATTATTAGACATCAGAGAATCCACACAAGAGGGAGTGCCCCGGGCAACCAAGCTTCATGAATTCTGCTGCTCGCAAAACAGCTGTTTACTGAGGTGCTGCAAAGCTGGGAGAGCCGTGGTCCCCACACACAACTCCCATCTGACCCACCAGAGCCATGGACCCAAAAAAGGCTCAGCTCCCCCAGCCTGGTGGGAGCAGCAGCTCTGCCCAGTGTTGAAGGGGTTCTGACCCTGAGCTGCCTGCCCCTGTGAGTCCTCATTGTCACCTTAACCCAACGTGCATGTTGGAAACGAGGCCACTGCCCTCATCCCCGAGTGCTGGTAGTCCCTCAGTGCCCTTTCCATAATTCCCCATGGGGAACATAGATGTTATCCTAAAATCGCCAAAATTCTTTGGGAAGGAGCCCGAGGCCATCTTGAAGAGCTGCGTGAGGGACCTTGTGCCTTGCTGAATGCAGGTGAGGAGCCCCAATGCTCGGCAGGACAGGGACTGCTCAGCCTCTGCCTGCTCTGCTCACCGTGCTCCTCCCTCACCTCTTCCTTCCTTCCCTCATTCACCCGCAGACCTGTCCCTGCACTGATCCGACGATGTTCTCCCTCCCCTGCCCAGCACCCTGCTGGTGTTTCCCTTCTGCTGCCCGAAGGTGAGCAGGGAGAGCAGCTTTCTGCTCTGCCTGCAGCCCCTCTCGCTCCGCGGCCATCTGTCTGCCCGACACTGGCCCTTCCCGTCCCTTTCCTGCCTTTGGAGTCAGCGTAAGGACACAGAGGACAAATGAATGAGACAATCAGGGCATGATCCTCCCAAGTAAAAGGATGGCCGGCCAGGGTGCCAGCAGCTGTGCCACAAAAATTCCCTGCAGTGGGCGTTTATTGCATGCAAAGAGTTACCTGCAAGCTGATAGAAAGCCTTCAGCTCCCAGACCTGCCCGCAGCCGCCCACCTTCCTGTGTCGTGTCCAAAGTGCTGCACAAGCTGCTGCAAGGCCAGCCCCAGCCCCGGGGAGCTCAGGGTTTCACCGGAGAAAAGATTAACCCCCGGGACAGATGCGTTTGCCCAGGCTGCTCTCATTGCCACAGTGTGTCCTTGTCAGCTCGTTGTGCTCCCAGCACAGGTCACTCCCTCCTGCTCTGGACTCTCTGCTGGAAGGGTATTTCTGAAATCTCCTGCCATGGCAGCACCTCTGTGGAGCCACCAAGGGGGCATGGACACTGCTTGGAGCACCTGTGACAACCAGGCTGGGCACAGAGTGTCCCTGTCAACCTGGGCCATATGGAATATCTATTCATGGCATAACCGGGCTGCCTGAGTCACAGCATCTATCCAACATGCAACCCAGCCGCTCAAAAATAGTCACACAATGGAGCAGCATCAAAATAGCCCTGCTTGGCTACCTCTCTGTCCTCTCTCCCAAAATGGTCAGTTTTGATTACTTAGTGGAGGAGCATAAAAAAGAAGGCACAGGTAACCTACTCCTTCTCCCACTTTTCAGATCAGTGCAAGTACATGGCTGATCTTGGGCTCTTGCATTTAAAAACCTTCACTGGAACCATCCATCCCAAATGGATCAAAACCTTGTCTAAAGCCAAATACAACTTTTGGTGTGTGCAATATCCTGTGGCAATTTGTTCTAAAGTTAATTATGCCCTCTGTACAGAAAAATAAAGCATTTCCTTTGGTTTCTTTCAACCCTGTTCCTTGTCCATTTCTGAGCTACAAACCTTTCTAGCAGCCCTTGCAGCCTGCCCCTCCCCGAAGCTCCTACTTCCAAGAATTAGGGAAGAAAGTTTCTTTGCTAATAAAGCAGTACCTGCCTCATTGCCAAGGAAAAAGTGTGGTTAGAGGAAAAATTGCTTGCTCAGCAGATCAGGTTGTTAATAGACAATGCAGCATCCATGTTGCCAACCCAGTTTAAAAATTTTAAAAGGGCTCAGGGGTATTTAATCCTCTTATGTTTGTCCATGATACAGGAGGAAGCCCAGTGCTAACTGCTCAAGGTGCAGCTGCTCTTGCATGCTCCACACATGGCAAAAAGCAAAGTGAGGTGCACGGAGCAGGGAATGCCATTGCTGTAGCATGCAGGGAGCTGGAACGATCCTGCAGGACTTGCCTTGGAGCAGTTGGCAGGAGAGCAGGATGCAAAATGCATTAGTTCCTAACAGATGTTTGATTCCAGGTGTCGTGCCTCCTTTGAACTCTCCCTTCGTACATGAATGCTGCTTGTTTGTTTGCAGGGCTGGGAGATGCACAGGTTTGGGAACACGAGGGTTTGAAATGCATCCACGGTGCGAGGGAAAGGCTCAGGAGGTGAGCAGATCCTGCTGTGCTCTCCCCTCCGCAGGCAGGGCAGCTGGGCACATTTTAGGAATGTTACAGAGCACACTGGAGCACAGCAGGCAGACTGGGAGAAGCAGAGACTGAACCCCCCGGGATGGGTTAGAGACCTCTCCCCTGCCCAGACTCCCAGGAACCCCAACCCCTTAGCAGACAGGGGATGTCCCTGAACCGTTCCCGATAAGGTGAGGTGTGCTGCACATTAGGAGATTATAAAAGTACACAATACCAAGCCCGGAGACTTTGTTGTCCCGAATCCCGAGACAGCTCAGCCTTCCTCAGGAGCCCAGTACAGACTGTTTGCTTTCTGTCCCGAAGCTCCAGTAACCTCCCAGGTCTCTCTAGCTGACAGCCCGGAGAGCCACGGCAGCTCCCTACCCATCCCCAGCCTGCTTCTTGCCCCTCTGAGCGCCGGGATGGGGGAAATTCCACGTCCCCCTGCCGGGATCCAGGGCACCCTGGCCCAAGCAGGACCCCGTTGGCCACAGCCTTGCCTGCCCAGCTCGTACCACCGCACAGCCTGAATTTCCACACCTTCTGCAAACTCTCAGCCCTCCGCAGTCACAAACTCAAAGGAGCAGGAGCTTTCTTTAAAGGGCTTTCTCTGAAGCAACCCCAGTCGCGTGACGGCTGATCTTTGCCCCTCCGGAGTGCCGTGCTCCACCAGACTGCCTTCAATTTCCCGGGAGGCTGATTAGCTGATAACTGCAGTTTGGAAGGGTGCCGTTGGCTCCAAGTGCCCAGGCCACCCTCCCGGTATTTTCACCTCTTTTATCAGGGCTGCTGCACATGTACATAGGAAATAATTCCTGCACGCCCTGGAGTGGAACTGGGCTTGCTCTGGGGTTTCACCCTGTCTCAAGGCACCTGACAGGGAAGGAAGGTACAAACGGTGGCTCTGGCTTCAGTTCCCTGGCTCTGCTGCCCATCGTGGAGGGGCAGGTGAGGAGCTCTTACCTGAGTGTACAGGGAAGCTGGGCTGGGGACCAGCAGCGCTGTGACCACACTCAGGGATCCCCAAAGCACAGCCTAGTTCGAAGTGACAGAGAAGTGGCTTAGTGGAGCACGTGGGGACAGAGTTTGGAGTTTGGGCACCTCACTTTGGTTAGTGGGGTTGTACATGGCCAACAGCTGAGCCTACAGCCAGACTCCATCACTGCTCCTGCCACAGCTCATCCATGTACTCCAGCACAAGCTTGCTCCCTGCAGAAACCCTGCCCTGTTCAGACACCTGGAGTGCTCCTCTGCTCACTCCCTCCACACCTGCCTTGCTTTGCAGCGTCACTTTTGCCTTTGATACCTGGAGCCCACCTGCTTGCACTGGCTGCAGCCTGCTGACATGCCCCAGCTCAGGCCAGATGCAAACACGAATGAAGCTTTTCCTGCCTCCTTCCACAAGCCCCGTGCTAGGGGTGCCAGAAAGGAGGAAGAGATGAGGGAAGAGATGAAGAACTCTGCATCCCAAAGCTCTCTCTGTAGGTAAAGGCTGCTTCCAACAAAAGTTACATGCAAAAGCAGTTTCACGACTAAATCTGCATCCTCCATGCCCTCCTCCATCCACGCTGTACAGACTGCTCTCTGAGTCATTTCATCTCCCCACACCGGCCAGCAGCGTGCCTTACCTGTTGCAACAGGAGAGAGACCTCTCCTGAAGTTCACTGTCTCTCCGCTCCCTGCGCTGAAAATCCTCTCCCGCAGCAGCCCCTCGCTGGCTGCCGGGGGTCCATGGCTCTTGCAAATCAGAGGAGAGGGCTCCGAGAAATTCCTGCAAGAAGGAGTTTTGCCGACTGAAACTCCGGCGGCACCGGTCGGCAGCAGCGAGGGAGAAAGTTGCGAGGGGTGGAACAGGCTCAGAGGAGCGCCAGCCCTTCCGTGACGGGCTGCAGGAGGAGGAGGAGGAGGAGGAGGAGAGGCATCGCCCGCTCCCTCGCTGCCGAAGTGGAGTTGTGTGTGTGTGTCTGTGTGCGTGTGTCAGAGCTGGGCAAGGACCCAAACCTTAGAGCCAAATAATTGCAGCGCTTTTTACTGTTAGATTAACCAGCATTGCCATGAAATCCAGGGCTTCATCTGCAAGGGGGGTGGGGGTGGTGGGCTGGTGGAATATGTCAGGTAAATCCCTCCAACACACCTGAAAAACTCAAAGATTGTTTTTAGCTATCTGCCAGGTGGGTGTTGTAAGGAGGGATGGGTAGAAGGGGGTGGGGGAAACCTGAATCTGCCCTCGGAGCAGCTGCATGTGAGAGGCACTTTGAAGGTTGTTGTTGTTGTTTGTGTTGGGGGAGCCCCCATAAACCTTGGCTGCCGCCAGTAAGCCCCGGGGTGCTCCGGGCTGCACAGGCAGAGAGGATGAAAAGGTGGTCCTGTCCTGAAAAGGCAGGAGGCAGCAAGGAGAGATGGCAGCGTGGGGAAGTCAGACAACATGCAGGAGCTTTGGGGGGTTTTCCTTTGTACAAACAGAGCATCCTGTCTCTGGGGGAGTTGTTCAGGGGTGGACCAAGGTGAAAGGACACAGACCCTTCTGTGGGTGTTTCTGTGAGGGTCCTTCAGTCCTCTTTGTCCCCTTCTGCCTCCCCTCTTCCTTTCCACCCCAAACCCCAGTAAATGGTAACATTCCCCTTTAGATTGAAGTGAGGTTCGAACAGGGTAGTTCGCAACGTGGGAAATGAATGTTCAGCTTTAGGTGAAGTTTCCTCCCCCTTTGGCACATTTCTGCAGATGAAATTACCAGAAAGCTTTCTGTATGGTTTTAGGGAAAAAAACCCAAAGAATATGGAAATTAGACAATTTTAACTTCAAACTGTCCTCATAGGTGCTTGCTGCTCCTCATGGGGTTCCATGTGCAATGATGGCACAGGAATGAGTAGAGGAGAGAGACAGGGTCTATTAACATCTCATTTGGGGAGGGTGGTTGGTACAAACTTGTACCTTACTGGTCACCAGCAAGCCTCCAAGACAGGAGGTTGTTGATCCTCTGGCCACACACACAGCCTCGACTGAAACTTGACTCAAATTAGATGCTGTCAATTTAAATCACAGGACACCAGTCCATTGGAAAATCCATATGATTTCATGGTCCAAGTCTAAAAAGATGTGAAGAATTTGACCCATGATGTATTGGGACTATTTGGAGTTGTTGGTGGAGATGAGTGAGAGCAATATGATAAATTCACCAGAAAATGCGGTTTTGATGGAATCAAAATTGGTCAGGAGTTTAGATTAAATCTAGGGAGTTTGTACCAGGAATGAGAGAGGAAATTCACACGGCATGGTGAGACTGAACAATCTCCCTGGGGTCAGTGTGGGACACTGCTGGGTTAAAGAAATCTCTGTAGCTTTTGTGCTTCAAATGTTCTTGTTGCGTGCTCTGCTCACAGCATCTTAACTCTTCTTGGAAAGGGACTTTGATTTCAAGCTCGTCATGACCTTTCAGAAACAGTTTGAACTGAATGGGAAGAAGGCAAAAATTTAGTTGAATTTACATGTGCACCTTGTCCGTTTTTCCAGCTGGTTTGTTCAGATGATTTCTAGGGGAACTTGTAGTGAAGTTTTCAGGATTATGAAAGTGACAATAGAAGTAATAGTACCCTGAAATTGCAATTTAGCTCCTCTTCAAGGACATCTCGTGAGAGAAGGCCAGATGATCAGCCAGTGATGGCAATGGGAGGCGCATTTGGGAGGAAGGAAAGGAAAAGTTCTTTCACACCAGATGCATGTCTCATGTCTTGCAGCTGAGGAAGGCAAGAAAATCAGGTATTGGTGGCTGGGTTTCAGCAGGGCTGACGCAGGGCTCAGAACAATACTTGTATTATATTTAGACACACCAAGGTGCAAGTGAGCAAACCTTTGGCTTCAGGGCATCAGCTGATTGCTGCAAGAACCAACATTTCCCTGTGTTTGGAGCCTTTCATGACTGCACGGGTGCCTTGTTCCTTCTGCTCACATCTGGAGTGGTGGGGACTTGGTCTCATCTTATGTAGCAAGGTATGAACCCTCAGCTAGCAAGGCCAGCAGTGCTGATCTCAGCAGTGCCACCCACAAGCCCGCTCTCCCTGTCTGCACTGTCTTCTTGCTCTCCCAGGTGGTGACAGGGGCCCTCTTTCATCCCTTTTCTTCGCTCTGCTGATGAAATGCTCTTTGGGGAGGCTGGTGCTCACAGAAGAGCTGTGTATCAGTCAGGCCCTGCAGAAAAGTTGGGTGTAAGCTGGTTATTACCTGATCCCCTTACAGAAAATGTACCATATCCAGTGAATGCAAAGGCCATTGACAACTCCACCTTGTTGGCAGCAGGCTGATGGCACTGGGTGTTCCTTCCCACAGAGGTGGCAGAGCATGGTACTGTTCTTGTTGGCTGCAGGGGACTTAGCTCTCAGAAAAAACTTTGTTCCTTGGCTATGGAGCAGCAGAACATGAGGGACATGGCTGAAGGAGGGCTTGGTTATCCAAAATCCCACCTGCTTTTCCAAATGTACCAGATGGTTTAAAAACAAACATTACCTTTCCTAATTAAATCAAGGCTTTGGGATGATCAGCAATCTAGCTGTGGAACTCCCCAAATCCCCATATTATAGTTAGCTAGAATACTAAGATGGACTTCAGCCTTCCATACAAAGACAAACATGGTCTCTTAGAGCACATTCGGATTGGTTACTATCCCAGTAATCCAGGAAGTACAAGAAGCTGAGGAGAACTTTTCCTGAGGTCCAGCTGTTCATTCTGTATCAGTGGTTGGTGAGAGCCTGGAACTGGTGAAAACTTTCTGGCTCTGCCTCCTCAGCTGTCCTGCTCAACTTGAAGTCAGGCTGGGTTGGGAAGAAAAGTGTTGTGTTTATCCCAAGGAGCAATTCCTGCTCCTGCAGAAAGGGGTGGGTTGCAGAATTACCTGTGGTTGCAAGCAGGGAGGATTGGTTTGGCTGGGGGAACTTTGCCAGGAGGAAAGAAAGAAGATGGGGCTGTGCATGATGCCTGGCTTTGTCCTTCTTCACACCACTCAGGCAGTCAGTCAGACAAGCCAACAACGCTCCATCACAAGCTGCTGTCAACATTTCATGGCACCATGTCCTGCTGTCGGGATCTCACCCTGTCAGAAGCAAATGGGACCTTTTCCAGGGTGTGGGGAATGTCAGAGCTCCATCACTTGGCTGGCAAGGGTGCTTCTTTCTCCCTAATCATGGGGAGAGATTTCATTTCCTGGTTCCACCCAAGATCCCCATGTGATAAAGCCAAGTTCTGCTGTGGGTTACCTGCATGCAGAGTTTTGCAGCAAAGCAGCGTGTTCTGGCTGGGGTAGGGAAATCACCAGGGGCCTCTCTGGACCAGCAAGAAACACTTACAGGGGCCTCCCTGCCACTGGCTGGACTCCCTGCCCTGGGGACCAGCCCTGCCTGTCTCCTGAAGACATACCTGCAGGCCCATCTTCCAGCTCATCCTCCCAAACACCTGCCTTTCCTGGCCAACACTTGCAACTGGCCCCACTGAACTGTTGCTTCTAAGGACCTGGAGGTCAGGGCAGTGCTGTTGAGATGTGGCACTGGACTTTTTTTCTCCAAACCCTTCTGCCCTCAGAAACAGCCATGATGGTGTGGCCCCTTGATCATCCCTCCTGAAGGTCTGGGTGAGCTGAGGACTGGAATGCTCCAGCTGTGTTGGTGAGGGAGGGCAGCCAGACTCCTGGTGGGCAATTCCTCAGTGAACCCAGCTCCCACTGCTCTCCCACAGTGCCTTACCTGATCTATCAGCCCACCTCCCAACCTACACCAAACGTCCTCTCAGAGGTGTGCTGGGATCCGCGAGGTGCCTCCCGCAGGGACAAACAACTTTTGTTTCCCCTTTGCAGAGAATAGAGCCTGTCTGTGTGTCTGGCCCTTCAGCCCCGGCATCTGCTGCCGTGCTGCCGTGCTCTGTGGGTCTGTTTGCACGGCAGCGTGCAGGGACTTGCCGGGGAAGGGGCGATTATCCGCCTGGAACGGCGGCAGCGCTTCCCCAGCGAGCGGGAGCGTGTGCTGGGGGCGGGGAGGATCCAGTGCCGGGCAGGGATCAGGGATCGGCTCCCCGAGCTGGGTCTGACTGCAGCCGCCTTGACCAGCGCTGATGAAGCAGCTCCAATGACTCAGGATTGTTCCTACAGACCTGGAAAACACCCTGAGGCTCCCAGACAGGAAGAATCTGGGGGGGAATTAGGGGGTGCTATCTTGAGAGGGACATTTGGGTTGCTTGGAATCTCCCAAGGGGCACAGGCTGGATCCATTTCTCCTAGCAGCAGAGTGGTAATCACAACTCTTGAATTATATCTCTGTGAGCACACCTAATTCTCACTCTGAGACTCACCCTTTGTACACAGTACAAATTTGAGCTGGGATTTCCTTTGAGCTCCAGGTTACCCTGGCCTGAAGTCCAAGAGGAGTCCAGTGATGAATGAGTTTGACTCAGGCCACCCATTGTACATAGCTTTGGGAATAGAGGCTGGTGCATTGCAGACCACTCCCCTCCACTCAGTGTAGGATCTATCGAGACATCTTTGGCTCGTGAGGCTGAAGGCTGGGTAGTCCCTGCCCTCAGACACTCAGGAGGGCATCACCATGGAGCTCCTGCTGGAGTTGGGTCCCCCACTCCATAAGTTTATTGTTGGAACAGATCAAACATGACACATGGCGAAGAGTGAAGGACATGAGGTTGTTGGCAGCGTTGGACTGGAATCCAAGCTTCTTTGGGCCCTGTGTGGGATCATAAGGATGCTGTGGCATGCTCCCTGTGTTGGCTTCCCACCAAGCATGATGCACATTGATTCCTACAGGGCACTGCTGACAGATCCCTTGCCCCTTTAAAAGGGATGAAGTCATCTGCCTCCGAAGCCATCTGGCACCAGGACAGAGTCAGAAGCTCAGTGCAACAGAAGGCTGGGATGCCAGCCCACAGAGGGGATGTCATCGCTCTACAGACAGATGGGACCCTGATGGGATGGGGCGAGATGCTGCTCCAGACCCCAGGAGAAGGTTTGGTGTTGTGGGGAAGGCAGTGCAGACCCACCAGCAGAGTACCAGGGTGTGCCATGGCCCCACTGCCATCACCCATGCCAGCAGAGCCCCACTGAGGGGCTGGAGCTGCACGTTTTCCTGGGAGGACAGTGGGCTATACCAGGCCCTTGTCATGGGATGAGCTGGTGAGTCAGTGTGTCTCCTCCTCCCCCTCCTTCCGTCTGTCCGTCTGCGCAGAGCCGGCATGAGCTCATCCCCAGCCTGCACTGCTCCTGCACCGTGTGCTGGGTGCTGAGCTCAGGGATGGCTGAGCTCATGGATGGCTGAGCTCAGAGATGGCTGAGCTCAGGGATGGCTGAGCTCATCTCTGGCCGTGCCACCAGGACTGACTCCGGAGTGCCGTGTCACCGCAGTCCCCAACAGGACGCCGTGGGAAGAGCAGCCACCACGTCCCAGCGAGGCTTGGGGAAATGATCTCAAGCAAACCTGCCCACCAGACTTGAGTGGGTGGTGGAGGATGAGGTGAATTCCTTGCTGGCATGCCCAGGGAACAGGGCTCTCACTTCCAGGTCTGGCAGGAGGTTTCTCTGTCAGTATTGCTGGCCATTCCCAGATGCTTTGTGTATCACAGAGTCCTTAACTCTCCTGGTGTGACTAGCTCAGGAGCTGGCCCCCTTCACAGGACTTTGCTTGGTCATGCTTTTGTGCACCAGGAATGTCCCAGGCCACCATAACTCTTTGTGAAGTTGCTGCACTGGACCCCCTTCTCCCTACCATGCACTGCAAGGCATGGTGGCTTCTGGCCAGGGCAGGGACCCAGTGAGTGCCTCCTCCTAGCCCAGTTTTGCAGGAAGTAGCTGGGGCTGTGATGGGTGGATTTACACAGATGTGCTTTTCCACCACCCTGGCTGAGAATCCAAACTTCATCTTGGTGTTTGTGGAAGGGATTGATGGGGGTGGCAGTGAATAATAGAGGAGGGGACAATGTGGGAATTGCTTGGGTGGGGATAGAGGACAGTGAGTTAATTTATCTGAAGAGTAGAGCAAGGATGAGAAGTTAAATTACAGCTCCACAGTTCAGGTGTCTGTCCAGGGAGAATGAGCCATTCCCAGAAGATGAGTCTTTCCCCTCACTGATGCCACACAACCAGCTTGGACTGGATGTTTAACTTTTGGTCCAGTTCACTGGATCTTGTCCTGGAGATTGCATGGGCACTGGGAGATCAGGCACAGGCAGAGCAGGGTCTGCCCACACTCTTGCTTCACTCAGATGTGTCTGGTTTGCCTGGCATGGGCAGAAACTCCTTCAAAGTGGAGGTTAATTTTGAAGTAGGGAAACAATTTGTGTTTGTTCTGGTCTGGCCTGAAAAGTCCTGGATCACTAACTCTTTTCCCTAGGAAAGACCACTCCTCTCATGCTTTGTCTTGCTTTGTTTCCCAAACTTTTTGCTTTGGGAAAAAAGTTCTGTTCTACTCCAGCCCAAATCCTTTATACTCTCTCCTTTGCATTGCAGTCCATAAATGTTTATTTGTTAATCTGTTAACCCTCAGTCCCAGACTTCCATGCTCCCCTCTCAGATCTTTGCTCTCTACTTATCCTTTAGAACTAACACCCAGTCTTGCCTGGCAGAGAAACCAACCTGGAAGTTCCTTGCTCCAAGGGCATTATAAAGAGGCGCCATTGTGCAATGGAGCCTTGTACCAGGAACACAATCCCTGTGATGATTATCTCCATACCATCCTCACTGAACCAGGGGAGCCTGAGCCAAAAGGAGAATTTAGAGCTAAACAGCTTTTGTTTACAGGAAGCCAGAGCACAGTGTCTGGGCTTGTACCAGTGTAGCAGGAGATGTTGCTACTGTCTCAGACTGCAAAATATTGATGGATGGAAATCCCTGAGATTTCCCAGGGACGTTACGGGAGCAATCTCCCTAATTTCTGAAGCATCTAGTACAGGAGCCTGAGGGGAAAAGTGTTTCCTTTGGCTGACTGGACAACCAAGCAAAGGTCAACAGCTTTATTGACTGCTATGTTTGGCCACGGTCACCACAGGCTTTGTAACCCCTGCAGCACTCTGTGCCTTGGGATGGAAAAAGGTTGGGTCTCAGGCATGTTGTAAAGGGCAGTGGCCACCACGGGACACAGTACCAGCAGCCCAAACCTCCATGAATTTGTACTGCTGAACAAATCCCCTGTCCAAAATCCCCCTGATTTCTCACAAGCTAGCAAAAGAAAGGAGACAAACTTCTCTCCCAATACTGAAGGTACTTTTCAGGGGATATTGTTGCCTTCCTTCTGGGTTTGCAAAACCACAGTCCTACAGGAAAAAAAAGGCTGATGGCCTGCTTTGCTGAAAGAGGCAAAGAGCCTCATCTCCAAGGCTTGTCCTGCTCAGGACAAGGAAACAAACAATTGAGAGAGAAAATCAAAATATCTGACTGCTGTCCAGATGTGAGGGAGGGCTTGCCCACATCTGGCAGGGAGTGTTTCACAATGGGAACAGCTTTCCTCAGCCCTCGGCACACGGCTGGGGGTGGCTGTTGTAGCCACAAACAGGATGGTCCAGTTCCTGTGGAGGCAGAAGATCTGTTGGGCCAGTTCAGTGAGTCAGAGAACATTTACCAAGACCTTTTTGTGTCAGAAAATATATTTTGATGAAAAAAAGGAAGAAGATTAAAATAAATTGAAAGAAAAAAGGAGTGAAAAAATGAAAGAAATTCAGGTTGCAGAGGCATTCCCAAACAAAATCCCAGCAAATCCTAGTGCTGGGGGACACCATCCAGCCCAGTTGGGATGGTCTTTGTGGGATTCACTGCCTGCTTTCAAGTGAGCCATGTTTGGTAACACCTCATGGAGGTACAGTAAGGCTTTGCCTGTCCTTGCAGCACTTTGTCCAACCATTTGGAGAAATATCAGAGAAATTTACCTTTGGAGTTGTGCTGCTCTAATCTGTATCAGTCCCAGGCTCCTTCCCTTCATTCCTGGGGTGGGGGTAACGATGTCTGTAGGGCTGGCAGTCTTCTTGGTAAAAAGTGTGTGCTGAGAACAGGGGTGGCAGAGCCTGGGCCCACAGCATCCCCCAAATGTCTGTCATCTCCCAGTGCCTGCATCCTTCCAGGGAAGCAGGGGCATCTGTTAACCTCCTTTTCACTGGGGGGGAAACTGGAGCATGGAGATGTTCAGTCATACTTGCAAATATTTTAAGCCAAACAGGGAGCAGATGGATGAGGGGCAGCAGAGGAAGGGAGCAGGGACCTGAGGACTGGAAGGTTTGGTGGGGCCAGAAGATACAGGGTATGGAAATGCTGCCTTGGAAGGTGAGCCCATCCAGCCTCCCTTGCAGAGCCAAACCTTCTGTTTTGTCAGGGCTGGGGAAGGCACTTCCCTCATCCCCCTGTCCAGCAAACCCTTCCCCAGTGAGCTGGGCACAAGGGCTCAACTCAGCTGCCTGAGGTGAGGGCTGGATACATTGCTGGACAGCAAGGTTGGTCCACTCTGACTTTCCCCAGAAAGGAGGCTTCTCCATTTTATGCTATGGCAGCACTCTCCACCCCTGATGCTTGGTTGGGGCTTTTGCCCTGGAGCAGCTCTGAGTATCCACCCTTCCCTCCTCCCCCTGCTCTGTGCAGTTCAGGCATAGTGTGAGCAAGAGAAACAGACAACCTTCGTTGGAATAAGTATGAGAGGCAGCCTGCCAGAAAGATAAACAGAAAAAGGCCTGTGTGAGAGGTGTGGAGAATCCCCAAAGCTGAGGGGCTTTGCATTAATTATCATATTGAGTGTTCAAACGGCAAAAATACCCATCTCCATTTTCATGTGCGTTCACTTTAAAAAGAAATAAAAATCCTGCTTAATTGCTCCACTTAATTCATTAAAGGATTAAGGCAAAGACTAAAGGAAAAAAAGTGAAGTATGATGATGGGTGGTTCTGGTATCCTGTTCCAAACCATCCGTGAGTGTGAACGTGACTCCCCCGCCCAGCGCTCCTGCCCCGTTCCCAGCAGAGGGGCTGAACCCTGGAGCTTGAGCAATCCCGACCACTGGGACCACTGGGTCTTGGGGGCACAGCCCCAGGCACTGTTCTTTGCTCGGCAGATGCAAATCTTCCCACTAAGTGCTTTGCAGGAACTTTGCAAAGACCTCCAAAGGCATTCTCCATCCTCTTTGGCTGCACGTTTAACAGATGCTTCTGACCCATGGACCAAACCTGGTACCGAGCCATCCCACAATCCAGGGGTTTCTTTTTGTTTTGTTTTAAAGTGCTGCAGCAGGAGGCAATGTTGAGTTTTGCAAAATGTCCTCTGCATTCATTTGCATTGAGCTTTAAAGTAAACCTGGGAGGCTGGTTTATTTCTCAGGCCCTTTTTAATTTGAGTTCCCAAAGTTTAGAGGTCAGGTTGGTGTGGGTCTGCCTGCATCACATCTGGGCAGGGACTGTGCTGGCAGATTAAGGATACAGGGAGAATGTGCATGTGGGGAGTTTGCTGCCTGATAAAGGGGAAGCAGGCTGGAGGTTAAGGTTAAGACTAAGGTTAAGGTCAGGAGAAGGGATTGCATTTCTCAGATTGGTGTGACCAAAGCCAGACTGGAGTGCTGGCTTTGGAGCAGGAGAAGGACAGGGTTAAGCTGTGCTGAGGAGAGGAGGGCAGGGGGTGCAGGGGATCTCAGTGGGCAAAGAGAAATAGGAACAGAGCTCTGCAGCCAGAGCATGTGAGACCAGCTCTGGGCTCCTGCCTTCTCCTGGGGAAGGCTGGTGGCTTGACAGAGGAACTGTGTTTGGGGATGTGGGTTTGCTGCTGTTTGGCCCCTGAAATCAGACCCCACATCCGCGAGCAGCTGAGAGAAGGTTGCCCCGTGCCCTGGTCCCTGTGGCTTAGCACAGGTTTGGCTGCAGGAGGAGGCCAGGACAGCGTGCAGTGCCCTCCCAACCCAGCTCCTGCAGGGCCTGGGGTCAGCCTTCCAACACTGCCCTGCCCCAGCTGCCAGTACAGCCCGAGCCAAGATGGGCTGGGGAGGGCAGTGAGGTTACTGCAACCTGCTCCCTGCAGCAAGGACTGAACTCGTGGCTCCTGGGCATGGCAGGGCTGTTGGGACGGGAGCCAGGGTTTGGTCTGAGAGGGGAGCAGAGCATTTTCTGCTCTGGGGTGCCCTCAGATCACTGTGCAGCACTGGAACAGCTGGGCTTGGGCAAGGCTGAGCACACAGACAGAGCTCAGCCCCTCAGCAGGGCATCCTGGGTTTGACCAGCCTGGCTTTTGCTCCCTCCTTCCTTTGCTTATCTATCTCCTTATGACCACAGGTGGTAGCAGGTGCCTCTCAAAAAAGCCAGATTGGAGCTACAGATTTGTGTGTGTGTGTGTGAGGGTGAAACAGCAAATCATCCTTGAAACAATGTCCCTTTTCAGAGTCTTGGCTCCTGGCAGGAATAATCTGTCCACCCTGGGCAGTTCAGCCTGGCAGCAGCTCTGCCTAATCCTGCCCAAGTCGTGGCAATTCTGTGGATTGCTGAACCATGGGGTGACATGAGATGTTTCTGCAGCCCCTTGGGGAGCTTCCAGGGCTTGTTGTGGCTCTGGAGGAGGCTGGGAGGAAAGGGCAGGTGGTATGCTTCTATGGGGAGACACATCTGTATGGGCAGACACATCTGTATGGGCAGGCAGGAGTGCTTGGAAGGTTGGGTTTGTGCTCTGTTCTTAGGACAACCCCCATGGGGAATGCTGAGGGCTGATCCAGGGTGGGGATCAGGGTCCATTAAAGGATCAGCCTGAATGGGCATCCATTGCTGGGTGGGGAGAGCACTGACTGCTGGCTTGTGGGTCACTTTTGGTACTTCAGAGCTGGAATCAAAGCAGAGACCCCAGTCCTGGTGTGCTGCAGCAGCTGGATGCCCTGGAATGCCCTGGACACAGCTGCTGTCACCCATGGTGAAAAACGAGGGCTGTTCAAAGATTCTCAGTGACCTAACAACCCTCTTTCCCCAAGGAGAGGAAGAGGCAGCATGGTCCTGCTCTCTGGAGCTGTTTGCAGTAGAGCTGCTCAGATTACGGGGGAGGGTGTGCCCAGAGATTTAATTTCAGGAGCTTTCAGCACTGTGGGCTTCTTTTTGCAAGTGAATCTTGTGCTGTTCTGGATGTAATAGTCATTGTTGGAAATGCCCCCCAGAGTTTTCCCCTATCAACTTTTATCTGTCTCCGCCATCATAAATATCATTTTATCTTTCAGATGGGTCCTGGAATGAAGGCTGTGGGCTGTCTTGAACCCCAGACTGGGGAATTCAGATTTTACTTGCAACATGCCAGGGACTTTTGTTTTCCAATAACGACTTGTGCTGAAAATGTCAACTTCCTCTTAAAACAGAGATCTAACTCCCCACTTCCCTGAAAGGGAGGCTTGAGCACTGCTGGTGTCTACAGTCCCCTTGAAATTCTGAGTTTTAACAAAGCCAATTCAGGGCAGGGATTTGTTCACCTTTTGATGCAGAACATTTGAAGTGGGAGATGCAGGAAGGGTCACTGCAACTGGATCTGCCCTGGAGGAAGAATGGAAAGAAGGAGAGTTCCTACTTACCACCTCCACCTTTCCTTCCCAGCTCCTGTTTTCCTCTTCCTTTGCCTCCTGTCAACATGCTCTGACCCCAGCCTGGCCCTGGGTCACCTCCTGCTCGGGATCAAAGCCAAGCTCATGCCTGTGGCAGGGAGGAAAGCGCTGCCCTGTCACCTGCTGCCAGCCCGGCCCGGGCCTGCCAGTGTCAGCTGCAATTCGGGTGGGAGAGGAGTTTACTCAGCCTGCTCCTGCCAGACCCCAGGGTGATCAAAGTTGGTGTTTAAAGGCAGCGAGATTGGGCTGGGGAGGGGATCAAAGGCATCCTGCCTGCAGCAGCACTTGGCCATGCAAAGCACGGGGCTGTGCTCTCCGAGGTGATGCTCAGCACTTCTCATCCCCCTGGCCCTGCTCAGTGCCACCCCCAGCCCTGCTCAGTGCCACCCCTCAGCCCTGCTCAGTGTCACCCCCCAGCCCTGCTCAGTGCCACCCCCCAGCCCTGCTCAGTGTCACCCCCCGGCCCTGCTCAGTGTCACCCCCCAGCCCTGGCTCCAGACCTGCTGCTTCCCAGCAGGGAAGGCTCGAGGCTGGGCACAGGCAGCCCTTTGCACAATACCCTTCTGCATCGGGGCACACAGGAAGGTGGCAGTCCCTGACATTTGGGGGGTTCCTTGGTCCCTCCTGGGGGACACTCAGCACCCAGAGTGCCACTTCCAGGGGCAGAGCTGCAGAAATTGCATGGACATTAAAATGCATCTTGTGCTGCCTGGCAGGCGTGGAGCAGCCTCTGTTCCCACGGACTCATTTACCTGCTTGGAAGTGGAAAGTGTTCAGTACCTGGCGGGCTCTACTGAGCTAATTAATTTATTTAATAACAATTCTTAGCTGCTCTCCAGGCCTAGCTGCTTTGCATCCCAAAGGCTGATGATTTTTTTTTAAAAAATTATTTTGTTTTCAGAAATTCCCAATGGAGATGTGCCTGGTTTATTTATATAGATAGGTATTGCTTTTTTTGTAGCTCTCCATTTGAACAGCATGCTGCACAACAGGCCTCTGGCTCCGTACCCCTGCTCTGACATGCTGTTGTCATATACATAAACACTGCCACCACTCTGGGGACACTGCTCTGGGGATGCTGTGGGCTCTGCCCTCTGAGACAATGGGTCCCGGGGCTCCATGAACCAGCAGCTTGAGCTAATGATCCAGCCTAATTAACCTGACATCCTCCAAGGACTGCAGTCACTAGAGGGAGAGGGGGAGCCCCTCTGGTGGTCTGGGTGGTTTATGGGGCCCTGTTTCCCTCCCTCTGCAGTCCCCAGGGGGAAATCCAGCTGGCTTGGGGGGATGCAGGAGGATGCAGCTTTCCATCATGACTTGTCAACTCAGCATTGCTGCTCTCTGCCAACACCCTTCCCTTGCAAGTAGGGATGAGGCTATGCCCTGGACTAGGGACATGCATTTCCTAGCAGGAATTAGGAAAGTCTTGTCACCTTACTGGGAATCTCTGCCCGTTTTCCTGCTGCCCCTGGCAAGGCTGTTAGGACAGTTGACTGGAGAGAGTTTGTGTCTTGTTTCAACACAACATGGAAATGCTGATCAAGACTGCCTTGCCTTCAGGGACAGGCAAGAGAACATAGGTGTGGGAAAAAGCCTGTTACCCTGTAGGGCAGGTGCAGGGGATGCCACTGGAATTACCCAAAGCAGTGCCCATGGAAGCCTCGGGGTGCTGGGGACACTGGCTCACTGCTGGAGGACAGGTGCAGGTCCTGCTGCCCCAAGGTCTGGGGAGGGCAGGAGAGGAACAGTGTCCCATGGGTTGGTTTTTCCAGAGCCTGGCAGTGCCACTGTCTGGCATAAGAGTCTGACTCCACACCAGAATTCAGCAAGGTGCCCCTGGCATCATCCAGCCCAAACCTCTTGTGACCATCCTATTCCCACGGGGGCTTGTGTGGATAGATCCTGTCCTGAAACAAAAAGAGGAAAGCTCCTGTGGGTGAGTGAGGATCTTTTCCACTTGAGCTCAGACAGGGCTGGGATACAAAAGCCACAGCTGAGGAGCCCGTGGTCCTCGGGGTGGACTCGTTCTCTCGCCAGTCCCTGAGCCCCTTACTGCTCTGTAGGGATTTGTTCTCCTCCTCTCCCTGAGACAGACCTGGGTGTTTCCGTGCCTTCCACCCCCGGTTTGTGCCCCGGCGGGCTCCTCTCCTCCCCCGTTCCCCACTCCTACCCCAAATGGCATTTTTCTCTGCCGGTGAGTCACGCTGTGCTGTTGCAATACTCACCTGGCCACGACCTCAGCGGGAGCCCTGTCCCTGCATGCAGGAGCGCAATGATTCAGCCGGGATCAGAGGACTTGAGCCTTTTCCCTGTGCCCAGCTGTGTGTATCCAAGAAAACATTTCTGCCTGCTGGGGAGTGAATCACCCAGGAGTGGCTTACCCAGCCCTGCCTGCTGCGAGCAGGAAGGGGAATGGGAGGAGAGGAGGAGTGTGGACAGCCTTCCTCCTGCACTTGGGACCGGGGCTGTGCAACGCAACACGGGTTTTGCAGAAGAAGAAGAAGAATCAAGTGGGGATGGAGCGCTCGGCTGCTCTTGTGGAGGCTTGCAAGGCTCTCTGGTGGCTGCCAGCCCCGCAGCAAAGAGCAGCTCAGCCTGCCCTGTGCTGGCTGCAGGGGCTGCAGCTTGTCCCAAGCCAGGTGGCTCATTCTCTGCTGGTGCTGCAGGCAAGCTGGGACACGGCCACTGCAGAGGGGACGTCACCGTGTCATGCACTGAGCTGAGGCTGGGCTGATCTCTGTGCCAGTTCCCACAGGCTCTTGCTGGAGCTGGAGCTGGGGATTTGCCAAGTGGGGGAGCTGGTACAGGGCCATCCTGCCTGCCCAGCTGTCGTCTCCCACAGGCACTGGGTGGCATTTTGTGTGGATGGAGCAAACTCTCCTTGTGTTCCTTCTGTTGTGCTGTTTCATTTGCTGTGGTCTCCATTTGCTGTCCACTGGCTCAGAGCAGTTAAGAGCATCTAATTTAAGAACAACTACAATAAAAACAGCTTGTAGCAATGACACCAGTTTTAAAAGAAAGCCAGTTGGTGAGTCTTCCTCTTTGACCTGTCTGCTTTTGGTGCACTCTGTAGCATGATGAGCATTAGTCACTTGGAGCAAAATCCTCTTTGCACTACCAGGTCCTGGGAGAATGGAGTTAGGAGCTGAGGGTAAGGCTGCTTTGGGCTCCCCAAAAAGCTAATGTGGTAGGTAAGCCTGGTGAACATCTGTTTAGATTGGATTTGCAAAAATAGGTCCCTAACAGGTCAGAGCAACCTTGGCCAGTCACTGAAAACCCTGCTGCACTCAGAAAGGGCAAGACCAGGTGTTGGGACCACAGAGATCCTGCTTGGGGTTCTCCTCTGTGGAGCTGCTCTGTGCTTGGCTGTGACTCTGACTTGAGGCAGGATTGTTGGGCCTTGCTGCTGGCTCCATTCAGTCTACCCAAGGAGTGATATGAACAGCAGCAACATCTGGAAACAGGTCCTTAAAGAACAGCATGGATGCACTCACCTGTATCTCCTCATCCTGCATCACATCACACTGCTTGTTGCCTTCATTCTCAGGATGTATCATGGCTTATCCCACCCATCTGTGCATTCCTTATTTGATACCAAGCAATGGGGTTGTTCCCTCGTGGTCTTGGGCAGAAGGGAGCCTCACCCTGGTGGTGTCACCATCCTTGAGGCACCTTCTTGGTGCTGTTGCTGCTGACAGACACGTGCACGTGCCTGGTGCTGAGGCACCCCAGCACAAGGGCTGTGAGGTGCTGTGGTAATTCACACCACCAATAACTGCAGGGGATGGATCTCAGATACACATCTCTGGGGCAAGGTGAGGGACCTGCAGCTCATGTATTCCTGGCACAGGAATTAAGAATAAAATTGCAGCCCCCGAAAGTTCAGTGATAAGCCTGACAGTGATAGGGGTGGGGAGGGAATTTCCTGCAAACTGCTGACTACAAACATGGCTATTAATATTATTCTGAGAGGATCTGGTTCATGATTTATTAGACCTGTGTGGGGCAGGCCCACAGAAGGCACATGGAATAAATCAGGTGAAACCCAGAGCTGGTTCCACCCCTGCTACTGCAATGAGGGTGGTGGGGGCATGGCACCCTGTGGGGAGGCTTTAAAGGACACACCACAGCACTGGCCAGGATGGGTCTGAGGTCTGTTAACAGGACCTGGGGTTAGGAGAGGAAGTCAGCAGGAGGCTGAGTGGTGAGGAGCTTGGTCCTTCCCAATGGCCCCAAAACATCTGGGCTGCAGCACCGTGCAACTCGGTGCCCCACAGGGCTGATGGAGGAAGGGGGGTGGGAGGGAGGCATGTTGCTACAGTTCTGCCGTTACCACATCCAAAATTATCGTTCACACAAACAGGGTGAGCAAGAAGCAAACCTCAGGACAAACCAGAACTCGTCTGGGGGGAGCGGGAAAAGGCAGGAGCCACCGGGAGGGGGAGTGGGGGGTGGGCTCCTCTTGCCGGCACTGCGGTTTAACCCATCCCACCCCGCCGTGCCGCTGGACACCCTCACGGCCACCTCACCCTGTGGCTGAATTTCCCCCGGTGCAGGTTGGAAGGGGGAGATGTGGAGCTGAAGGAGCAGGGGTACCTGGGGAGCAGCTCCGTGCTGATGTAAGAACTTCTCCCTAGCCCCGGGCAAGTATCCAGCAGCAATTATCTCCGGTGGGTGCCACCCAGAGCGAAGCTCTCACTGGTTTTATTTCCCGGCCATCCATTGAGTTGCCTGAAGAAAACTCTGCTGTAAAACCTGTGTCCCTCCTCTCACAATGAGGGCTGTGCCTGGCTGACTTGTACTCACATAAATAACAGCAAATAGGCTCTGTGGAGGGCACTGGGCAGCAAAGGGGACACACACATTGGAGATGTGTTACTTGAGATGTGACAGCTCATCCGAGAGGGTGGGGAGGCCCAGGCACAGGATGCCCAGAGAAGCAGTGGCTGCCCTATCCCTGGGAATGTTCACGGCCAGGTTGGGTGGGGCTTGGAGCAACCTGGGATAGTGGAAGGTGTCCCTGTCCACGGCTGGAGGTTGGAGTGAGATCAGTTTTAAGCTCCTTTCCAACCCTCCCCTTCCTGGGTATAAAACTGTGCAATGAAGGCAGAAGCAACACAAAGCAAAGGGGCTGTCTGCCAGGGCACCAGAGCACCCCAGGCTGAGGTTTAAAGCCTAGGCTGGTATGTTGGCATAAATCATCTTCCCATTCAGCATCCCCACCTCTCCAGAGTCTGGTGCACCCCTTCTCTCCTTGGTTCTGTAGGGAGGTTTTAGCTCCATGGAGTCCAGTGCTTCACTAAAAGGTGAATGTTGTGTGCCATTAGTGCCCCTTGGGGCTGAGGGTGGTGATTTGACACTGAGTTTTAGGAGAAATCATCAGGCATTAGGTGGCTTATCTTAGGGAATTTGTAGCGAATTAGCCTAAGGGTTCACATACCAGGCTCTGGAGGGGATGTCTGTGCTTCAGGTGGCTGAGCTGACCACTGGGGTCATTCTGCTTTCTGAGGGACTCTCCCTGGTGTCAGGAGAGCATCTCACTCCAGTTGCATTTTCTTGCTGTTAGGGTTTTATTTAATGCCAAATAAGTAAACTGCAGGTGAACAGCTTGGACATCCATGGTATCAAATCAGAGGGGTAAAGTCCCTGGTTTGCTGCAGCTCAAGTGTTGCAGAGATGCAGGCAGGCAGATGGATGGTTGAGATCTAATAAATACTGACCAATACTGACATGGCTTGGTGTGTGTGTACAAAGGATGACTGTGAGCAGCCTAAATATGATTGTTGGGCAAGAGTTTGCTGTTATGCAAATCACACCAATGTTGCACAAGCAGGGAGGGGTAATTCTTCAGGTGTCCCAGTGCCTCAGTTGGGGCTCTGCCTGCCTGAGATCAGCTTGAACAGCACTGTAGGAGCACAATGAGGGGCACAATTTGCTGCTTAATGTCTTGTTCTGGACTCAGATCCTGCTCCCTCTCTTTTGCACTGTTGTCACAAAATACACCAGGCTGGTTGAGGTGCTTCTCTCTGCATCCATCTGCCACCACTTGTCCCTTCACTTAACATTGTTCAAAGCTGGGCAAAGGCACAAGAGCCACTCCAGACACAGGTCTGCTCTCAGATAAGCTCGGGGCCGAGTGTTTCATCCAGTTTTAAGTCTGGAGAACTTCATGCTTGCAGCCCCAGGACGTGGGGAGGCCAGGCTGGCTGCAGCTGGGAACACACCTCTGCATGTCAATGTCTCTTCTGCTCACTGCTGCTGCTGCTGCTGGGGAGTATGGCAGCATGAGGTGTTCTGATGTGGATCTGCACTGGCTAATCCTTAACCAGGCCCAGATTGCTATTAATATGCTCTTAATGCTTCCTAAGCTGGTTATAGAGGAAATTCTACTTCAGACACCACGGTGTGCTCCCTTCCAGTCCTTAGCACAGCTTGGTGTATTTCAGCAACATGCAGGATTCCCAAATGAATAGAAAATTATGGGGCATAGCTTTGTTAGGTACTTGGAAAGGATTTCCCTCTGCAGAAGCAGCGTGTTGTGTTAATGGGAAAAATTATAAAGGGATTAGGAGGGAATGTAGCTCTGCAGCAGATGGGAAAGGGCAGAGCAGTGCAGGGAAGTGCAGTGGAGTTGGACTCTGTGGGTACCTGTGGAAGCTCCCTGGGCTGGGTACAGGGAAGCCTGGGGCATGCAGAGCTGGAAGGGGGAGAGCCAAAGCCCCTGGCTATGCACAGTTTTCTCAGGGGCCTCAGGAGTCCATCCCAGGGTAGGTCAGATCTGCCTTTGCAGCTCCTGCACTAAGGGCCCGTGAGGTATCAGTGGTTGTGACTGAATCCTCAGGGGAGAGGAAGAGCCATCAGCTGACCACTTCTTCTGACTGAACCCCTGAGGGGCCTTACTCAGGGTGGTTTTACATCACCAAATCCAAGGGGTTTAAGGTGAACAGAAATGACCTGCTGGGCTATGCTCTCCTCTGGGGACATGCAGTTTCAGGGGTGAAGCAGGTGCTGGGTGACTGTGCTGGGCATGCACTGTGACTCTGGCTGTGAGTCCTGGGAAGCAGGACATCCATCAGCAGAAGTGCCAAGGCTGGTGTAAAGTGAGGGGCAGCTCCTAGTTCACAAAACGTGCCTTAAGCCAAAGCTTGCAGTGCTCCTGGAGAGTGGGGCAGGTCAGGAGGCTTCCTGTGGCAGCTGGTGTGCCTGCTGGCCAGGCTGGCTCCAAATGTGGCCCAGTGTGTCCAGCAGAGAGTGTGTGCATGGACATGAGCAGTGCACAGCAGGGACATTTGCTTCCTGGCTGTAGGATTTGACATTCTTCTGCTCTTTGTTTTCTGGCAGAACAGGAGAGTATGTGGATCCTCAGGAGTTCTGGTATTTCTGATTTATCTCCTTTCTCTTCATACCTGAACTCACTAAGGATGGGGAGAAGAAAGCCTGACTGCCAGCAGCACTGAAAGGGTCCTCTATATTACCCTGTGGTTTATAATTTCCCAAGTGCTCCTGTCCAATATTACCAGAGGGCAGAATGGCTGTAGGGAACATGGAAACAACAGGATGGCCACAGCTTACTCTTGTTTATACAGGAATGGACCAGCAAGGCAGTGGGAGCAAGGGTTTTCAGCAGGCATATGAGTGCCAGATGGACAAACCCCTGGGAACTCCTCACATGGATGTACCTGGCCAGTGTCCTTTTCTGTGGTGGATTTTTGCATGTATGGACTGTGTAAACAGAGGGTAAAGGCAAAGTGACCACAGGTTGTGGTGTTCCACAGAGGAGTCAACCTTCCTGAGAGTGCTTTTATTCTTAAAGAGAAATGTGGACCTGTGTGGGGCTCAGGAGACAGTAAACTGAAGGTGGGGGAAACTGTTCTCTGCCAGGGCCTTTGATGAGAGCCAACTCTGAAGGGAGAATTAATTCCAAGGGGAAGAACACAGACGTTTGGGTGTTTTTAGGATCAAGGGATTGCCTTCAAAGCTGGTTGGGCATCTCAGGCTAACCTAAGGTAGGTGTTGTAAATAAAACAAGTGACCTGTAAAATATACCAGGTCCTCACATCTCTGCTTTCTCTTCTGCTGGGCAGCCAGGATGCAGAGGCTGGGGTGGGTTGGTGGGGAATGGTGCTGATCCAAGGATATGACACCAGCAGTGGAGAAAACCATGCCAAAATCATGCATGTACAGAAATGAGTGGTTTTAGGGACAAAGGATAAACACTTAACACACACATGTGTCAAAACATCTCTGTAAGGTGCAAAAGCAGCTGTTGATGCAGAATGTATTTATGTGGAAATAAGTCTGGAGGTAGTAAACAGCAGTTTGTGCTCCTCTCCATGTATGTGCACAGATGCCTTTCATGGCATAACATGAACATGACTGAAGGGGAGGCCTGGTAATAGAGATGAGAAAAGATATGGAAGCACATAAAAGGCAAAGATTACACATTCTTGTAAAGCCTTCAAAGATGAATTCATGCACTGGTATACAAATATGCAGGGTGAGGGGGAAGAGATGTACCCAAACACATCAACAGGGAATTATACCCACAGAGAGATGAGCAGTCCCCCTCTCTTTTTGGATGTATATTTAATACCTTTGTGATGATAATTAAAGCCCCTGTTTGGGTGTTGCATCTTGTGATTTACTGCGGTCTTATAAATCTTTCAGCAATTTGAAATCTGCAGGGAACAAAGGTACTGCAGAGTTTGGAAAAGAAACAAAGAGAAGGAGCTGCACCACATTCAGCAGAGGGTACCCTGGGCTATCTGGAAAGAGTGGCTGACAGGCAGGGAGGGTAGGAGGTCCAGCCCAGGAAACCAAAACCCACTGCCTGTGGACCCCAATTCCTCCCACCAACGGGAGGCACCCAGCCAAAGCACCTCTCCCTCTGACTGGATCATGGAAGGGGATCTGGGTCAGGCTGATTTCTCTCCAAAAGGGCAGAACCTTTTCTGATGGCTCCATGCCCTCCTAGAGGGCTTGAAGATGGGAGGGCTGAAGGTGGGCAGGGAAAGGCACGTGTGAGGCAGGCAGTGCTGTCAGGAGCTGTGGGTGGAGGTGGGCAGAGAATACACTTGAGAGCAGACTGAAGGGGGGTGGAGGTGGATTTCGGGGAGCTGGGGAGGGAAATGGAGCCAGAGAGGGATGTGCTGGTGAGTGACAGAAATAGAGCAAAAATACTTAGATGAGATGTGTGAAATGGGTGGCTGTGGCACTGGAATGCAGAATTAAGATGGTGAATATGGTTGAGTCTGGAAGGAAGAGCCAGAGGTCTGGAGGACTGTATGGAGACACACAGAGGAGTGGAAAAAAGATGTCACAGTGGGATAGAGAACAAAGATGAGATCTCTCTAAGAGGATGGACATATGTGAGAGGCAGATGGGCCAGGAGGGCTCCACTCCACCACAGAACATCCCTGCTGAGATCAGGGAGCAACCTTGAGGAGGGATCTCTTCCCATCCAGTCTGAGCCTCTGACCCACTGGCAGTGGGAACATTTCAATGGGTGTCTGTGGACATGTACAAACCACATCTCCTCCCTACCCTCTCTGTGACCTTGGCAGGGTGCTCCCTCTCCTTGCTTCCAGGAGCTGAGCAGGCTGTGTCAGCAAGCCAAAGCTTGAGGCCTTGGCCTAGGGTAGAGCTGTGGCTGCAGTGTGATGGGTGTGGAGGCTGAGTGACCATCAGAGGAGCTGGATGACTCCTAAGTCTCAAAAACAGAACCTGTAGCCCCTTTTTGGAAAACACAGCTGGGAGGCAGACAGGAAAGGGCTTAGAGGCAGGAGGGGGCTCAGCTGAGAAATGCAAGCAGTGAATGGTGCAGAGCAGTGGTTGCATTGCTGTCCTCCTTCCAGGGCTGAGAAAGGACACCCTGAGGGCTTCACCAGAGCTGTGGTGTCCCAGCCATGGATGTGCTACTGCCTGGGCCTGCTAAGGGACTGCAGGGGGAAAAAAAGAGGTGGCTGGGACAACACCTGGAGTGCAGAACAGCCCCCAGCTCTGTGGATGATGGCCAGGCTGCCCTGCCACCATGAGAGCAGGGAAATGGGGAAGGGACAGTGCAGGGATGGGGCTGTTGCAGGGAGACGCATTCTGCCTCTGGCCCAGCAGCATCCACCACACCACATGTGCCATCCCAGCCCTTATCAGACAGACTGCTTGCTTGTGCCACCCTTCTTCAGGGTTTGTTCTGCTACTCTGACACTGAACCTCTTTTCTTCTACTTTTTGGGCAGCTTGCCTGATGTCCAGTTGGTATTTGGTGGCAGAGTGGCTCTGATAGCAGTCACAGCCATGACAGCAGTCCTGACTATTCCTGCCAAGAAATCAAAGCTGAAGAATGTGGAGGTGGAGGTGATGGTGGGACTGAGGGGTGGAGAGGCATGACAGACCATCTGCAGAGAGCATGGGGTGGTCTGTGCACTTGACAGTGACAGTGAGCACCATGACTTGCCCGGTGGAGATGGTGATTTCTGGCTTCCTTTCTAGGATGAGATCATTCATTGGATTCCCACCAAAAAATCAGCACTCCCTCCCACAAACAGTTCAACCCTGCTGAGGGCATCTGTGCTGGTTTTTGCTGTAGATGAGTCTCCAAGAACACTGAGGGGCTGATTCTTCAGGGAATTGAAGCCTGGCCACGTGTGGGTGGAGGAAAAAGTAAATAAAAGGATGAAGAACTTGGTCAATCAAGGCCTCCCAGTGCTGGAATCATGCTTGTCATCATCAGAGTCAGGAGAAATGGGGGGCACTGGAAATGAGCAAAACTGGAAATGAGTAGAGGTCAGTGGAGGTTTTGGGTAGTTTTTTTCAATGATCACCTGTGTGATCATCATTTCACCACTCCCAAAGCAGCACATGGCTTAATTCTGAGTTCTGCAAGGAAGAAAAATGTTGTTGCCAGGCTACTTCTGATACCCTAAATAATCTACAAGAAATCTAACCATCTCTTCTTCAGCAACAAAGGTCAAGCTAAAAGTACTCAGATAAGAGCTGAACCCCATAGCTAATCCCATTCCTGGGGTGCCTGCATATGAATCAACTCAGCTGGAAAGCTGAGACCCTTCAATTTGTGCTCATGTTTTTCACCTTTTCTCCTCTGCAGATCTCTAGGCAGAGGTCACAGGCAGGGTCCTGGTAGGAAAACGTGCTGAGAGATCAGTGCCTGCTCTTTCCCAACACCTGAGGCTGGGAGGGGAAGGAGAGACTGATGGGGCCAGGAGAATGAAGGCTGATACTCCCCTGTGGGTGAGCAGTGGACTTGCCAAGAAGGTGGGGAGCAGAGCCTCTGGGGGAAGGTTGACTTCATTCCAGAGGGATGGGGTGGCTGCTGGCTGTGGCATGTCTCTGGTGTTTCAGATTTGGAGATATGTAGGTGGTTTCTCTGACTCCCGGAAACCCCAGCACAGAGAGGCAGAAAATCCCTTCCAGCATTTCCTGGGAAGTCTGCTAGGTTCTGGAGAAGGCAGGATGGAAAGTGGGCAGGACAAAGGGGTCCTGGAGTGCTCAGAGAAGCTCTCCAGTCCTGTGTGGGGACCAGTTTGGGGGCAGCTGTGGCCCCGAGGAGCTGGCTTGGTGGGATGGGATGGAGGCAGGGAGAGGGAGTGCAGAGATGGACATGGGGTTTGGCTGACAGCAGGGTTTGAATGGATGACTCCCATACAGAGGCACCCACTCACCAGGAGTTGTCTCTGGGGTTAACAAGCCCCTCTCCCGTTCTCTGTGGGGCTGGTGTGGTGCCCGTGGGGCTGGGAAGAGTCAGAACCATCTGGCCTCAGCTTTACTCTCAGCTGAACTCACTGGGATGGAAGGAACTGTGCAAGGATGAGCTGAACCCAGGGAGAAGCAAGAGAGGGAGCAGAGCATGGAAGAAGTAGAAACTTGTCAGATAACCCAAGACCCCCTGTCTGTGTGCAGGTGTGCACACGTGTGTGTGAGGCACAGCTCTGCATTGTGGTCTCGGGAACCACAGTGGGGGAAGATTTTTGCTCTCACACCTGGATGGAAAGAGGAAACATTTACAAAGAAGCAAGGATGCCAAGGCAGGTTCATTCACTCTCTTCACAGATCCTTTGGCCCCCTCACAGAGGGAACCTTTTGCAGCAGGGGCATGTCTCAACCCCATCTTGTTTCCTGTGTTTTCCATCTTGTTCCCTGTGGCTGCCAAGCAGAGCCAGCTCCATCCCTCGCTGCCTCCTCCCTGGGTCCATTCACAAACCTTCCCAGACAGGGCTGGATCAGGAAGCCAGGCCTCTCCCAGCTTTGGCAGTCCAAGGCTGGCCTTTCCCCAGCAATTCAGTCATTCCTTCTCTCCCAAAGGGAACGTGCCCCAACACCTTTGCCTTGAACTGAGCTGTGTTCAGGAACCTGGGTTTGCCCACACATGTTAGAGGTACAGCTGCAGGCAAGGAGCAGGGGAGCCAACCACAGCTCCAATGTGGAGGAAAAGGGGAGCCCTCAGCAGAGACCCGAGCTTGGGGCTGTGGAAGGGGGGCTGGCTGCTGGAGCAGCAAGGTGTGCCCTGACATCCCAGCCCTGCTCCTTTCCAAAGGAGTTCCTCCTCACCTAACATTTGACTTTTCAAGCCAGAATTGAGCCTCCCTGGGGAAAAAAACCATCCAGAGAAGGATGATTGGGTCTGCCAGGGGGTCATTGCTGTGGCACTGCAGCTGCATGGTGGTGATGGGGTCTGGAGGTGGCAGGAGAAGAGATGGACACACCAGTGTGGGAGCACCAGGCTGAGCCCCGCATGGGACTGAGGGCAGTGGAGGCTGCTGGGCTCCCACCCATGTTCTCCTCCCTGGAGGGCTGCCCCTGTGGGCAGCACAGGCAGGGGTTTGTAGCTGTGAGCTCTAGGTGCAGCACTTTCATCCCTGCCAGTTTTTAGGCAGAGGCAGCCAAGGAGAAGGAGGATGGTCTTCTCCTCCCATCCTCTTTTGCCCTTTGCATATGCAGAGGGAAATTCATTCCCCTTCTAGTCCATCCACCATGCCAAGATCTTCAGGGGAAATGAGTTTCCATGGCCAGGGGTTGAAGTTTGCCAGCACTGGCTTGAGAACATCTGTATGCACAGGCCCTGTGTTATGGTTAATGTGCAAGGGTTATGGGCATCTGCCTCTGAAGAGGAGCAAACCTCTGGAGCCCTCCAGATTTCCCCTCTGATTATTACAGCATGTTTCTTCCTGCCACAGTTAGTTCATCCCATGCCAGCTGCCAGGCAAAGGAGAAGGATGCAAACAAGACATGTTAAGTAAAATACTCCTGGATGAGCAAGCTGTAAAGGAAAAAGGAAATTATTCCTGTGGAGCAGGATAAAGGCTCCCCAAACAGACAGCATGTGGGCAGTGCTCAGAACAGGGAACTGCTCTTTGAAGAGCATGAAAATCCGCACTAGAGCTAAAACCTGGAGCTGGCTCACAAGTGATGGGGGAATCATCTGATGGAAGATAAGGGAAGGTTTTCATTAAAGACACTGTGACCAGGAGGAAACAACAGGAATCCTGCAGGATGAATGGTGCTCCTCAAGCCCAAGCAGACAGGGCATGATTGCAGATGTGGTTAGTGCAGAAGAGCAGCAGGACTGGGTCAGACCAAAGGTCTGCCCTGACTCATCTCTGCACTCAGGAGCAGATGCTTCAGGGAGAAGGAGCAGAGCAAACAAGTGGTGATACTTGACCCAGATATTAACCCAGCTTCCAAACTGCATCCAGTTCAGGCACTTGTGAGCAGAAGCAGGTCTTCTGGGGACATTAGTTTTGGGGGAGAAAGAGTCTCCAGTTTCCAGGAGATCCCTCATTTCATGGGAAGAAAATGCATTACATGGCTGGTCAGCACTGGATGCTCAGTGTAGGAGTCCTGTGCTGGTTTGACACTGCTCCTGGCTGTGAAAAGCCCTGTGAGTGTCAGGTATAGCCTCAGCCACCATGAATTGTCCTGCCAGGCATGGTTGTGGTGCCATGACTGCCCTGGGCAGCCGCAGACAGTCACCATCAGGCTGTGGTCAGGCTTGGCTTTGTGCACAGAGAATTTCGGCCCCAGAGCTGACTGCAGCAGAGTCTCCAAAACCCAGGCAGTCAAGCTGATCAGTGAGGTGTTTGGACAAGAAATAACAAGAGACTTGTACAGTCTCTTGAAGCCAGATGGAGTAGCAATCAAAAGGAATATGAAATTAAGAAAAATGTAGGGAATGCACATAAAAATCTGTCCTGGGGCGAGTTGTTTCCCAAGAATCACAGAATTAGAGTTTCTTTGATTAGGAGCATAATACTGAGTCTGAAAAAAACCAGGCTCAATTGGGAAGTGACCCTGGTTTATGTGGCAGGACATAAAATAGAAAGTAATGGAAGTTCTCCATGGGCAGTGCAGAAACTGGCTAAACCCTGACACAAATAATTACTGACTGTGCAATTACCTTGGCACCAGAGCATCAGGCCGAGCCCAGCTCCTGTTAGAATTCAGCATCACTGTGCAGTGAAGTGCTTGTCTGTCTGTCTGCATCCTGTCTCTGTCCTCAGGCCACCTGAAGGAACGTCATGACTGTGGTTTTATGCCCCAACAAATCAAGACCAGCCAGTGGGTTCAAAAATTAGATGGAATGGTACTGGGAAAGACAGACCGAGCTGCAAAAGACAAAGCTTGGAATCATATAAGCCATGAGTCCTTTAGGCTGCAAAATGCTCTGTACTCCAGAAGGGCTGTGGGGGCTCGGGCACCTCAGGGTGAGGTGGGATGGTGTTGTGAGTGAGTGGCTTAGGTCACTTAAAGAGTCATTGACAAAGGTATCAGCAAAAGCAAGTTTGAATGTAACTTTGTGAAACTGCAACTTAACAGAGTTTGATGGGCAGCATCCACTTTATCACTTCCTACCTGGATGAAGCATAGGGAGGAAAATTGACCAAAATCATCTTAAAAGGCTTTGCTTGGAGACCAGAGACACAAAAGGGTAAGAGTGGAAAGGGCAAGGAAGACCCTCCCACTGAGCCATGAGGTTCAGAGTGGATCCCCTGGCCAAAGCTAGCCTCAGATTTGATCAACTGCTTTGTGTTACAGTTCTGGTTTCTTTTTCTCTGCCAATGTCAGGATGGATAATACACGGGAAACGTAGGTTCTCGATTTCAGCCTTGGATATTTATTATTTCTTATGTACTTACAGACTCACAAGGCGTGAGCTCCAACTAGCAAGTTAGAGAAATGAGGTAAAATTGAATACTTCTAACTCTTTTCAAGGTTATTTAAGCACCAAATACCCAATAACAAGATGACACCTATATTATTTATGTTTTTGACTCAATAATGTCCACCCAAGGCCCGCAATGTAGGCCTTTCTCACCCAGTTACAGAAAACCTCCCAAACCCATGAAGAAGGAGGAAGAAGAAGGTGAAGAAGAAGGATTTAGACAATGCCCCAAATCCTCCATCTTGCCCCACACACATTACTATATACCAAAATCCCAAAATCCAAGTTTCCGGAATTCCAACAGTGTCTGAAGGATTTAGCAAATGGGACGGGATGGGATGGGATGTGATGGGACGCGGCAGGATGGGACGAGACGCGGTGGGATGCGACAGCCAAGCGTGGTGGGGACGTATCCCTAAAGGGACCAGGGCTCTGATCCGCTCCGCTGCGAAGGGCAGAGCCGTCCGCTGAGGGATGCGGGAGCGGGTCCCTCCTGTCCCCGGTGCCCGGGCAGCCCCGGGACAGCCCGCCCGTCCCGCCCCGCTCCGGCAGAGCCTCCCCGCAGCTCCCGGCTCCATCCCCGGCCGCATCGCTCCCCCCGCCGGCCGCTCCGCGCCGCTGCGCCGATGGCCTCGGCCGGGGGAGGAGCAGCAGCAGCAGGAGGAGGAGGAGGAGGAAGGAGAGGAGGCGCTTCTCACACTTTCAGGGTCAGACAAACGTGTGTCTTTATGCTTCCTTCCCCTCTGCCCTCCCTCCAGGCCGGCAGCAGGGAGATGCGTCCCTCGAAGTGTTTCCCCGGCGTTTTCTCTTCGCTGGAGGTTGGGCAAGATTTTGCTGAATTCGTCCATCTTTGAAATAAAAGAGATTTTAAGACAAAAGGATGCTCTGCCGTGGATATGGGCAGTTTGGAAGCTGCTCCTCAAGCCGGAGCAAGGCAGAGGGAGGGAGGTGATCCTGGCGCTGGGGGACATTCTGTTCCAGATCCATTATAAGATCCCCCCTCAGCAGTAATTCTGGATGTGCTTGAACTTCTGTGAGAGAGACCTGTGTGTGAGATTCCCACTGGGAATGGTAACTCCATCAACCCCACCACCCTGGGTACTTGAGCACGGGTCAAAGTCCTCAGTTACATGGTTCAATCTTCCTTTGCAGGGCTGATTTTAGCTGATGAGACTTGAGCTGTGTGAAATACCAGCCTTCACTCATGGAGCCTGAGGGAATGATGTGAAGCTGTGTCAGGGGAGGCTTAGGTTGGATATTATCAAATATCCAGAGGGTGTTGGCCACAGTGCCTGCCTGACTTCAAAAAGCATTTGGACAACACTCTCAGGAACGTGGTGTAATTCTTGGGGTTGTCCTGTCGCAGGAGTTGGACTCAGAAATCCTTGTGGGTCCCTTCCAGCTCAGAATTTTCTTTGATTCCATGATTCTGTGCTGTAGGACAAGTTTAATTCCATAGATTTCCAGTGTCACTGTTAGCTAGAGCAGAAGCAGCTCCAGTAGCAGCTACACCTTGCAAACAATGAGGCTCTGAGTCCAGGCTGTTTCCAGGTGTGTGACTGGAGCAGTCATGGTGATCCTTGGCTTGTCACCTTTTCCATCACCTGTATTTTGTACATTTAAGCCACAAACCTTAATGCAGTGTTTATGCCCCAGTTTGTTTCTCTTACAAAAGTAAGGGTCGGGAAAACAGACAGGACAGCACAAATCTCTACAGAAATCTTTGTCTGCCCCATCTTTCCTCTCTTGAATGCAGGATGTAGCTCAGTGAGTAACTGCACCAAAAGGAACCATCTCTGTTGATGCACTGTAGCACTCGGGTCAGGCTGGTGCTGGTTTTGGATCCAGATCTGTTTCTTATTTTTCTATTTAGTTTTTTTTTTCAGTTTTGCAAATTGTGTCCTCAGTCAGCACAAACCACAAGGAGACTTTCCAGTCGGAAAGTACAGGAGAGTTTCTTTACTGCTGTGCAGGCATGGGAAGGGCTCGATTTCAGCTCTAACAGGGAAAGGGCTGTTCTGTTCCACCCTTGCTGACTGGGTCTGAAAGCTCAAAGAGGCCAGCTTATTCCTCAAGTCCTGACATAACCCCTTGTATGGCATTTGCCCCAAGGCAGTGAAATTCCAGCTACTTGATACTTCAGGCTGTGACCTTTGAAGGGTTAAGGGAGCCCCAGCTTCAACCTCCTGAGCTCATTCTGATGGTTGGTTAAAGCCAGGGCAGCTGCACTTTGTTATAGCACTGGGCTGGCTCCTTTGGGCTCTGCTGGACTGCTGGGACACGAGCGTAGTCCCATGGGATGGGACATGGCCTTGGAGATGGATCATTGCCCTTTCCAGAGCTGATAACCAGCTCTCCTGGTGTAGCCTGCTGGCTTTCCTGAGCTTGCTAAGATGTAGAGCTGACTTGTGCACCAGAGGGGAAGGCAGGGGAGAGGAGGGCTGGAAAGCCTTCCCTTGCAGCACTGGCAGGGGGGCTGAGCTGGAAGGAATGCAGCTGCATCTCACTGGGGAGTGGAGTGAGGGTTTCTGGCTGAGGGAGTGAGTGAGAAGCAGGTTTGCACAGGATGGCTGATCTCCTCCAGCCCCTGCCTGTCTTCCTGTCCTCCCTCCTGCCCAAACCTTCCCTCAACAGCTCTCCAGGCCTGGAGATGGGTGCCATCCAGCTGGCTCTTGCAGTTGTGCCCCTCTCTGTGTCAGGTCTGCCAGTTTGGAGCAGCTGCTCCCACAGTGGGGAGGCATTCACTGTGTCTCCACTGAGAACCCCCCTTTGGCTAATAGCCCTGGGAATGGGTGCTGTGCTTCAAGGCAGGGGTGGAAAACCCTCACCTGGCCCCTCTGGGCAGCAGGTCTCCCACTGGGGTCAAACACCTTGGAAATACCAAGTGAGTATTCTGTGGGATCTGCCCAGGGCTCTGCAGCCAGGAGTGACCCTGTGCAGGATCCGACCTGACAGCTCTGCTGGGGGCACAGCACATCCCACAGGGGCTGTCAACAGCGACCTCACAGCTGAGCCAGAGCTCTTGCAGCTTGGCTATTTTTAGCCCGTGCAACTGGGGGTGTTTATTTTCCTACTGTTGTGCCTTTTTGCCTTTCCCAGGGATTTTATTGCTGATGAAAGGAAGGGCCTGAGAGCCACGTCAGTGTCTGTGCTGGCTGCTGCAGTGACCCCCATCTCTGCCCATGTCACCCATCCAATATTCCCCAAGCCCTTTACAGTGATGGGCTGGAATGGGCAGAAGCACCTCAGCTTATCTTGGATCCGAACCTTTTTTGGAGCTGGGAGACCTGTGGTAACAACTTGAACCCATGTGTGGGGCTGGTGTTGAGGGGGCAGTCCCTCCCACCAGGATGGGATGAAACAGAGGAACATTGCAGGCTGGTTTATTGTCAGTGTTTCAAATCAGTATTTTTTATTACAGAGACTCATCAGGTTGCTCACACTGTGGCAGGAATTTAATAATATAAGGCACAGGGAACATTCAGAGGTAAAAAAAAGAGTTCTCAGCCTGTGAGATTTAACCATCACTTTGCTCCTGTCAGGACCCTCTCTTATAAAGCAAAATCCAAATACCTTCTCCCTTCCATCCTTTGCATCCCTTAAATCCACAGCAGGAAAAAAAATATTACAGCCTTTCCCTCGAGCATGTGGCAATCTTGCCACTTTCTGGACAGAAATATCCCTTCCAAGTCTGACACAGCTTCCCTGGGAGAGCAGGGCTGGAATTTAAGCACAGGCAAGGCAGAGGGGTGGAAAGTGCTTAAGGGCACTGTGATTTTGGGAGAGCCAAGAGCTTTATCTCACCCACAGCTGAATCACAACATCAAGGTGAGCCACACACACACCCCCGGGAACAGGCACCCCATCTCACACAGAAAACACGACAGCAGCGTGGTCATTGAGTGATGGTGAAGCATTTAGCACTTTCAAACCTTTATTATTCAAGAGAGTTTTACAGGATGGGAATCATTTCACCTTATCCGTTTTAAATTCTGTGCGCTTCCCTATTTGCTTGTTCAATTTTGCTTTTTTTGTGCCCAATAACTGCTAAATTCAAGCCCTGGCAATGGGAGGGGGAAAAAAAAAAGAATGGAAAACAAAATCCTACCACTCTCTGTCTTTCTTACTCCTCTCCATACTTCCTACTAAGAGCTCGGTGACCACAATGTCACCTGCAGCTGCTCTGCTTGAGAACCCAATCCTCCTACATCCTCTGGCTCTGCCTTCCCTCTCTGGTGAATCAGCTGAGAGGGTTTTGTGTCTGACGTGTCCAGGAACGTGCTGTTAGTGAGAAGTTAAGAGAAGTCGATCGAGAGCGGATGGAGGCAGAGCGGATATTTAGCACAGGAACAATCAGCGGTAAAGACACGTCGGAGAGAGAAAAGGCTGGTAAGAGTGTGTGGAAACAGCTGGGTGAGTAATCTAGTGGTAATAGATAAGGCTATGAAAGAGGACTGTTATTTCTCTTAGCACCGTTACTACATATGTTTAGACCTATATTAGCACCTTGTTCCCAGGGAAAAACAAAACAAAACAAAAGCAGTTTAAAACCCAAAGGAAGTGGGAAGGTTAAAACATGACAAAGTTGGCAGCAGAGCAGGAAGGTGAGCGTTTAGATCACAAGATCCTTGTCTATGTCCTCTGTGGAAGGAAAAGAGAGAGACACGGTCAGGAGGTGGATGCTGCCAAGGTCCAACTGTTCCTGTACCCTTCCCACTCCTCCCTGCTTCCCCTCACCCAGGGCTGATTCCTCAAGTCCTGACATAACCCCTTGTATGACATTTGCCCCAAGGCTGTAATGCATTGTGTCATCCACAGTGGGGGTTCTGGGGGTGCTCTTCAGCCTCCCCTCCAGCCCCATTCCTGCCCTCCTCAGCACTTACTCTCCTTGATGCCAAAGCAGCTGGCCCACTCCTCCAGGGCGATGTACTTGTCGTTGTCCAGGTCACAGGCCTCGAAGAAGCGAGTGGTGCAGTGCTCCATGGGGATCAGGGGGGCACGCAGTGGGGCCAGCTCGGTGTGAGACAGGTACCTGCCAAGGTCACACCATCACAGGAGGGAAGAGGCTGGCCCCAGCTCTCTGTTTTGGCTGCTGTCCCAATGCCCTCCCCGTATCAGCCACTGAGTGTCAAGGACTGGTATCCTTTGCAGCCAGTTGTGCTGGTCACAAAATAGCCACCAGCTGGGGGTCCCTGCCAGCTGCCCCCATCCCACAGGTCTGTGTGTGTGATTGCTCTCATGCCCATCTGCAGCCCACAGCTAAGCCAGCAGCTGCTATCTCAGCTGCTGAAGTTATCCCAGGGCCTTTGGACTAAGATATTTTAGGGCACAATCATGGAACAGTAAATCTGAGAAGAGAGAAACTCCCCACCCAAGGGAGGTGGGAGCAGCTGGGGCTGGGAGAGGCCCTTCTTCCTGCAGAAGAGCAGTTTGCAGGAGGCAAAGGTGCCTCTACACCAGCCTGCTTTGCCACAACCTCTGCCACCCACTTGTGTCATGTCTCCAGCCTGCCTTGACACCTTCTACTACCAAATCACCCTGGTCCTCAGACAGGCAGTGGTTCTGGTGGGATCCTTGTCCTGCTCTGCTGGCACTCACCCATCCATGGGGTGCTGGTCCAGCTGCCCGAACTGCCAGTGCACAGGGAAGATGTACATGTTGTAGTTCTTCTCAAAGTCCCTGGCCAGGAGCTCCACGGTGTGGTCACCGGCCTCCAGACGCTTCTCGTTCTCATGGATCTTCTTCACCTGCAATGGGAGAGGCCTTGTCAGAAGGGAAATGGGGTGCAAGGGGGCACCAGGTCATTCTGGATGGGCCCCCTGTCTGTGCTGGCCTCCTTTGTAGGGGTGAGCTCCCCGACCCCCTGCCCTGTCCCCCACCTTGAGCTTCTGCTTCTCGGTCAGCAGGTTGTTGTCCTCGTCGCGCTCGTACAGAGTGATCAGCACATTCTTGAGCCAGTCCCGCATGCGCAGGGGGAACTCAGTCAGCTCTGTGTCCAGGCAGGCTGGGATAACTGCAAGGCACACCCAGGGGTCAGTGCAGCATCTGGACATGCAGCTCCACACCCCAGTGCCCTGTCAGCTCAGCCCCAAGCCTGCCAGGACCTCTGCTCTCCATCAGGCTGTGAACACGGGAGCTGTGCCCAGTTAGGGGTCCCCTTGTCTGAGGGAGTGGCTCCACTTACATTTGCAGGGCCCAATGTAGTCCAGGTGCAGCTTGTGTCCCTTCTTGGTTCCCTCCAAGGTGCACTTGGTGGCAAAGAAATGGCAGGAGGAGTCGTAGGTCTTGTTGTCAGTGCCACAGACCTGCAGGAAGGGGAGATGCTGAGTGAGAGGCAGGGAGAGCCTCCAAACGAGATGTTTAACTTGTTTCCTGGGGTGGGCAATGGCTCCTTCTTCACCACCAGATGGGGACCAGCCACCCTGACTCTGTCTCCACGTGTCACCCTCTCTGGAAAAGCCCATGTGGGTTTCTCCCTGCCCTGGGCCACCAAGCAGGTCCTGCCCTCACCTTCTCGAAGACGCCGGCGGTGGCGGGGCAGCTGGAGGGGTCCTGGCACACACACATGGGCGAGTTGTTGTCATCCACCTCGCACACCTTGCCGTGCTTGCAGTGGTGGTTCTGGCAGGGGTCTGCAGCAGGAGGGGAGCAAAGTCAGAGCCAGCCACATCTTCAACTCCCACGAGATGCTCAGAGCACTTCAGCAAAGAGGGAAGACTGAGACTTTGCCAAAGACAGCCCTCAGCATCTATTCTTGTACTGGGAAGATCTGAGGACTTCCAGAAGTCCATGTTAGCCCTGGGGCTAATCCTGGACTCCTTTCTGTAGCCACACCAATGGCTTTTCTGTTTCAAAGATGGGCTTACAAAGAGCCCAGGGCTGGAAGAGGCCATGTGCCTCTTTTGCTTTAAATGTGCATCCAGGCCAGGATTGTCCTTGTGCTACAGCCCTTCCCAAAGGAGCCCCTCACTGTTTGGGGTGGCTAAAGCTCCCTCACACAGGGAGGGGACAGTGTCCCTGCTGGCTGGAGGGCAGGGGAAGCATGACTTACTCTCTGCAACAATCTCCTCTACATCCTCTGTGGGTTCCTCGAACTCTCCCACCTCCACCTGGACGGGATTAGCCCCCACAGGCTCCTGCAAAAGAGGTTGGTGTTTCTGCTGGGGGTGCACAGCCCCAGCTCCTGGGAGGCAGAGCAGCCCCCCATGGCTCCCCAGAGCTTTGGAGATGCTCTTTCCAGAGTAGTGGGTGCTGAGGGGATGGGTGAGGAGGAGGGACAGAGTCACCTACCTCTGTGGTGGGATCTTCGATGACCTCTGTCTCATCGGGCAGAGCCTCCTGCTGCAGAGGAAAATGCACGTGAGTGGGGGGTCCATGGGACAGTCCCAAGGGGGGTGACCCACTGGAACAGGCAGTAGGGTCACCCTCAAGTTGTCCCTCATTCCTCAGTACTTTATTTGTTATAAAGGAAAATCCCCACCAGCTACTCCAGATGGATAACCCTGACAGCAGAGGCTCTGCTGTCTCCTGCACTTACCGGCGCTGCCAGGGCTTTGCCTGCCAGGCAGAGAAGGAAGAAAATCCAGGCCCTCATCTTTCAGCAGACCTTGAATAAAGCAGAGGAAAAGGAGGGATGAGGAAGGAGGCCACTGTGTGCTGCTGGGCTCCAGGCTGAGCACTCAGACACTTTGAGAAGGGCGTTCTCTCCATTTCCTGCCTCATCTGTTCAGTATTACAGACCCACATGCTGGCTTTTCTAGCCAAAACCTTGGGCCAAATCATGTTTCCAAGATAAATTCGTTTGATTTTGCAAAATGAGACAGTGGGGTTTAGATGTCTGTTGCTCTCCTGGATGCCTTTAGAAAAATCACAGTCAAAATGGCTCTTTCCTTCTCTGGAGGCTTTTTTTTTTCACCACTCCCCCCACATTTTTCATGTTAAAAATCCCCTGATATGAGTGCCAGGTACAAGGAATGAAACTCTGTCATCTTAGTTGTCAATCAGAAGAAATGTGGAAGTGGATGAAGGAAAGAGATAACAGAGAGACAACGAGACAGAGCACTTGAGAATTAAATCCTTTAGAAAACCCCTTCCCCTATGGACACAGACATCCCATGGAGTATTAGAGACCAGTCCCTCATCCCCAGCACCCCAAAATGTTGGGGTATCTGTTGTTTTTTCCTTTCCTGCTCGGACCTGAGGGTCTGAGGGTTTGAGGGATCCAAGACACTTCGGGGTTTTGTCCTGCTGGGAGATGAGCTCCAGAAGGACGAGCCCTTTGCACCCTCCCAGTGTGGGCTGGTGCAGAGCCTCTGTAGGACGAGGCAGCCCAGCTAACAGCGGCTGTGATGTGAGCCAGGAGGGCGCAGATGGTGACATCCCGGCGTCCTTGTCCCCCCCGCCCCGGTTCCTGTTTGGCAGGGCTGAGCTGCTCTGTGTGCGGGCGGAGAGCAGCTCAGCTGGCCACTTAATATGCCGCTGGCATCCCCCTGCTGACAGCCAGGGCTGCCCGCTCACTTCCGCCCGCGGGGACACTGAAACACCCCTGTTCTCTCTCCTGCCAGCCAGGCCACCTGTCCCCCTGCCAAGTCTTCCCTTCCCCCTGCCCTCCTCCTCCTCTCCACCTGCGTGGCCGGGGCACCACAGCCCGCCCTGGGGCCAGAGGGAGGGATTTGCTGGGACAGAAAGTGTTGGACAAAGTTTCTTCTCTCCCAGGATATCTGATGTCGCTGCATCCTTTTCCTCCTCATGCACAGCAGCTCTCTGGGTATAAACCCACACCAAACCTGTGCTGCCAGGACACCAACCAGGCTGGGCTCTGCTTCCTGATTTAGCGAGGTTTGGCCACTCAGAAAAAGTCTTCTTTCCCATCTCAGGACCTCACCCAGCCTCTAGTGGGGTGTCTGTGCAAAATAGGGTCAGAGAATGGAGGGCAGCTTTCTTGGGGTGTCAGAGGGCTGGGAGGGGGTGCTGGGGATGGCTGCTGTGGTGGTGTGAGGGGGCTGTGGCAGAGGAGCTGTGGGGTGGGGTGATGTTTTGCTGATATTTTGCCTTCTGCTCTGTCGAGGCTGCAGCTGAGCAGCTCCCTCCTCTCCTGCTCGGTGTGAGCTGTCCCTTCCCCTCGTCTTGGTTTGTTCTGGAGGCTTCTGTGAGCTCTGCCAGCATTTGCCAGCAGAGATCACTGGTTCTTCACTCCTGGAAGGGTTCTCTGGGAGGGAGGTGGAAAAGTACAGGTGATTCTGGCCATCTCCTCCGTTGGTGGTATCCCCTGGCTAGTAAAGGCTCCTCCTGGGCTTCTCCCAGGGGCCTGTTTGCTTTGGAAGGTGCTCTGAGGTTCAGTGATGCTCACTGGGCAGTGCCCAGCCCGAAGGGGAGGGCAGTGCATGCACATGTGAAAGGTGGCACTAAGAAGAACCCAGCCCCACACCAAAACTGTCTTAGATCATTTCCCCAAGCTTTAAAAAAAGCCTTGAATTTCAAAGTCTGGGCATGCAGGTAAGTGGGGTCAGGGAATTACATGTTTGCTGGGAGCCAGCAGACAGTTGGAGCTGCTGGTGTTGTGTTTGGAGGAAGAAGGAGCATGAAAAAGTCTGAGCAAACAAGCTCTGCAGAGCTGTCTTGTGCCTTAGATGGTAAAACAAATTTATTATAAAACAACAACCTTTTGGAGGCAAAGCCTGTGCAGTGAGGACATTACAGTGTCTGTGAGCCCCTGGCAGGGTTGCAAATGGTCATTCCTGAATGCCTGGTGGTCAAAAGTCCTGAAATAACAGCTCAGGAGCCCTGCACACAGGGTTGCTCCACTGGGATTACGTGGTACATGGTGCAAGTCTCCCTCCTTGTGGAGCAACCCTGGTCCTGCTATCCAGGAGGATGCTCTTTTGGGCTGGCACCTGGGCCACACCATGAGCTCAGCATCCATCCCAGCTGGAGGGACTTGGGAGGATCCCTGAGGGGCTCTGCACTGGGAATGCCTGGCACTGCCCATGGAGGGCAGAGGGCAGCAAGGGGGGGTGCAACCAGGGGTCATTTTGGACAGAAGGAAAACAGGGAGAAAGATTTTAGCAAGCAGGGACTTAGGCCCTTCTGCATCCTAAAGGAATCAACAGACACCAGCACTTTGCAGGGTGCTGGAAACCAGCACAGAAAGGGCTGCTGAATATAGGATAAGAGAAGCTCCATGGTCACCACCCTTTCCTCAGGCCTGCCCTCTTGAATGTTGTGGATTGAGCAGAAAACAGGGCATGCATGGGCTGTGCAGGCTCTTTAATCCCACTTGCATCCTACATGGGGACTTCACCTCCCAGTCACTCTCTAAACAGAGTCTGGGGGTTCCCAGAAACCCCTCTCAATGGTTCACCTCTCCAGCACAGCCCTTAGCACCAGCTGCTCATTGCATTTCAGAAGAAGAAAAGAAGAAAACCACAGGGTGTAGAGAGGGCTGGGGCTGACCCTCAGCACCTCCACAGACTCAGAGCCAGCTGCTCTTGTAGCACCATCATCAGCTTCTCCTGATGGGGAAAATACCCCGCAGTGATGCACAAAGGAGACTGTGCCACTGGGTCTGTGGGTGTCTGATGGGGGACACCCACAGTCTGGGGGCCTTGGTGGGTTGGGGGAGGGCACTGAGGAGGCAGGTCCAGCCTCCAGGAGAGGCTCTGTGCTGGTGGAACATGGTCCATGTGGCGCTGGCCCTGTCCAGGGTTGCGTAAGCCCTTTGGGATGCCACGTTAGCGTGGGGAGGAGTCTCTCCCTGGCCACTTTGACAGCTCCTCCTCGAGGCCACCGGGCTCACCCCAGCTGCCACCCCTGCTAACCCGGGTGAGGGGCTCAGCTGCCTCCTCCCACTGCAGCCATGGAGGCAGGAATGGGCACTGGCCGGGTAAAACCCTCCCATGTCTCAGCTCCTGCTGCACCCCAGCCTGACAGCAGGGTCTCCTGCACCCATCCTCCCTCTGCTCACTGCTTTTCCAAGCCCCTGGAGGGTTTGACATCCCTCCACCTCACAGTGAGTGTAAAGGCAAAGCTGATCCAGGAAAAGATTCTGCCAAACCCCATTGGGGCCACAGTTTTCAAGGTGCAGATTGGGTGACCAAGTGTGACCCCCACAGAGACACACCACCAGGGCTGGGTCCCCACTGCCTGGCCCTGACCTCCCTAGCAAGCAAGACCCTCCGAGCTTAACTCAGCAGCCACTGCCAGGCTAAAATTCCATTTGAAGCCAGAATTGTTTGTATGAGTCCCCACAGAGCTCCCTGCTGAACAGGTCCCTGCATGTTCGGCTCACTCAGGTGTGCTGCAGCTGCCCTGGGTGCCTGGGGAGCAGGGCAGGGGACTGGACAGAAGCCAGCCTGGCTCTTGCCACCTGCACAGACCCCTCTCACACACTGTGCAGGCTCAGAAAGCCACATAAGGTTTAGGTGGAAGTGAAATTCTCTTCAGCACACACACACACTTACACACTCCAAGTAAAACACAGCAGGGAAAAATCCCCCTACCCCATGTACCCATGTAGAGTCACTAAAGACATGGCCACAGCACAACAGTGTGAACCCATTCCCTGTGCTGAGAGCTGAGCAGCTCTGTGTGAACCCAGAAATGCTCAGATCTTACAGGGCTTGTGGTTACAACAGCAAGAGCCCAGTCCCATCACAGCTGTGTGCTGAACCTGTCACAGTTTCTCCAGGTTGCAGATTGAATCCATAATAGAAAACACTTAAATTAGTACCAAGAGAAGTGACTGTATGAGCCATGGGCATGGACTGAAGGCAGCCCCTCATGGATGAGCCCTGTGCAGGCAGGTGAGACATAATTTTGCTGTCCTGCCTGAGCTTTTTCTTTTGTGTGACTTTTTGTGTCAAAAGCAGCCTGGATGTTTCTGTGCCAGGTGCAGGAGGTCCCTCCGGCCCCCGGGTTGGGCAGCCAGCTGATCCCGCACAGCTCCACGAAGGAGGCAGAGAATAAACTGTCCGATAAATATCCTGCAAAAATGCAAACCATCCCCAGAACATTCGCTGGACCTGCCCTGCCACAGCCGCTCCAGCGATAACAGCCCCGACATCCCTCGGACCAGAGGACCCAGAAAAGGTTTCCATGGGAGCCGACATTCCTCTGGGGCTGAGTCATGGAAGAGCAGAGTGTTGTGGAAGGAGGGGCTTGAAAAAAAACTTTGAGAAGTTTATTTCTGCGCTTCCCCCTCCCAACACCGCCCGCACCCCTGCTCCTGCCTATGTGGCAGACAATGGCTTGGCTTTAGCTGCTGCGCCGGACGCAACAGCCTTTCATTTCCACTTAAAACTCGCCTGATCCACGCGAACAAACGGCTGCAATTAACTTTTGTCCTTTTGGAGGGATGCTGAGTTTCTGGGCTGTTTCAAGTAGGTCGTCTCTGAGGACTCAGGAGTACTGGTGACATTCCTGGTACCCCTGGTTTCATTCCTACTTGAAACTTTTGCCTTTCGGTTTAGGTGGGAATTCAGCCCCCAACCGGTTAAATTTCCCCCTTTTTTCGGCTATATGTAATGGAATGGAGCTTTCTTAGAGAAGGGACAAAAAGAGCAGAGTTAGATTGTCCCGTCACCGGGCCGGGAAGGACAGCGGCTTCCTTTAAAGGAAACCAGCCCTCGTCTCTTCTGGGTGCCTCTAAAATTGTGCCTGACGGAACACAAGTTCTTAAAACTTAAAAAAAACACTCCAAAAGAGCTTTGCTCCTCCCCTCCTGCAATCTCCGTCTCCCTAACAGTCGATCAGCAAGAGTTCGGCAAGCCAGGGCAGCAGACTTGAAAGGCTTTCAAAGTTCGCTTGGAACAAAAAGCCGAGTGTCTTTTTTTTTTTTTTTTTTTTTTTTTTTTTTTTTTTTTTTCCTTTCAGAGGAGAAATAAGACCGGCTGCAGTGAAAAAATAAAACCCCTGAGATGGAGTCGACAGCTCTTTTGTTCTTTCTCTGGATACTCTGGTGAGTAAAGCATCACCTGCCAACACACCTCAGGCTGGGAGAAGTGGGGACTGTTCGTAACTAGATCTGATTTTCTCTGCAGGCTGGTTTGATGTGCCCAGACCCTGGTGTCACGGATCTCGCTAAGGAACTACTCACCAGCTGAAAACCCAGAGAGGAAAAAGGGAGCGGAGAGAAGAATGAGGGCGGGTTAAACCTTTACCGTCAGATGCCACCAAAGCAATAAAGCTCTGGCAGCGAAGCTGAGTCAGAGACAGTTTAGAAGTGGAAATGCTGCGAAGAGGAGAAAGGGGTGAAGTCAGGAGGGGTCTCTAAATTCACCGCTTGGGGTGGAGAGCGTCCAGCTCCCCATCCCGAGTGACGCACGGCCAAGCACAGGACACCTCCCCGGGCTGGGACAGCGGGTCCCGGGCCAGGGACCCCCGGGGCTGTGGGGACCCGCATGCCGGGAGGAAAAGCACAGCAAAGGCAAACGCGAAGCTCGGGCCATACCTCGCAGTCCCGGCAGCACGGCTGAGGGAACTTCAGGCTCTTGGACAGGCTGGAGGAATCTGCAAGTTTTTAGAAGGAGGCAGGAGGAAGCCAAGGGGTGGGCTGGGTTTCCCTCTGCCTCTCCCCCTCCTCCTCCTCGCTAGCTTTCCAAATCGGTCTCTTCCTCTCCTCCGCTTCCCAGTGGGCAGTCCCTGAGCCTGGCTGCAAAGGATAGACCAGAGAAATCAAGCTGGAGATCAAAGGGTCCCTGTCAGGGGCAGCCCAGCCCGCAGCGCAGCCCCGCCAGCCGAGTCACTGCCACAGCAGCTGCCTGCACTGCTGCCATGAGTGTTCAGTTGTCTGTCTCTCCCGGACTGACAGCACTGGGGGTGGGGGAACGCCATCCCTCTGCCTGGTTTTACTCCTCCAAACACCTTGACCTGCTGCGATTATAATGTTAAATTCTGTCATTTTTTTCAGCAGAGTAGCTCAGTCCCTGAGCTTGTGTTTCCCATCCATCCCATCAGGGGGATGCAGAGGAAAGCAGGAGAGTTTTTGCTCCTGCATCCTGTCTCCTAACATTGCTGTTATCTGTGACTGCCTTGTGGAGAGGGAGAGAAAAGAATGACCCAGAGAATGTGGAGGATAAAGACATATCTGAAATGCTGTAAGCAGGCAGAGAAATGCTGGGCTGGTAGATGTGACTCTCAACAATCTGGTGTCTCTGCTGTGGTTGTTGTCCAGCAGATCTGGACTGATTGAACAAAACCCACAGTCAGAATTTCCAGTCAGCTGAATTCAGTGGTCTCTTCAGACATCACTCGCTATTTTGACTTTACAGGACATAACTCAGCTGGAGCAGCTGCCCAGCCAGAGGCAGCCAAGCAGCAAAGCTGTTTGGAGTAAAGTTTTCCCATCTGTTCCTCTCTATGCTCAGGGTGAAAACCCAGCTCCTCTCTCCTTGCTTCTCTCCATGGCTGAGAAGATCTGAAGCGCATCTGCTCCCCCAGCACCAGCATGGCCTTGGCACTGCACTGAAAGGAGAACCAGTAGCCAAAAATTGCTACACTTTTGGCACCCCTAAAGAATGTCTCCATGCCATACAGGGCTGTCCTGAGCCCTGTTGATAATCCAGCTCTTTGCAGCTTGTGATCCTCCTGTGGCATCAGACCTCACCCCAGGGCTGCTCTCCAGGGTTGCTGGAATGATGGTGTCTCGTGTAGCCAGCAGGACTGGGGACATCTGGGCACCAGCAGTGTGATTGTGGATGCTGGGTGAAGGACACCTGAGATCACAGCAAAATTCAACATTGTGTTTTGTCTTGGCTGCCTGGGGTTTGGGTTCATTCTTGATTATGTGCTATCTTTGAGAGGGCTGAGACACAGACCTGAATGCTTAACTCTTCCCACTGATGTTGCTGAGGATTAAATGTCAACACAGGGTCTGGCCCACAATGACCTGCCAGGCTGTGCTGGCTCCTTGCTCTGTAGGATGCCTTTGTGTCTGTGGCTCTGTATCAGCTCACTCCTCATCCAGCCTCGCTGCACTGCTGCTGCGTGTGAGAGATCAGATGTGAGACTAAACATCCCATGGCCAACAAGGAACAAAATATAAACAGAACAGAAAAGAAAGGCAGAGGGGAAAGGAGGGGGGAGTGGCTCATGAAAACCCATCATCACTTCCCATCATCACTGTGATCAGGCAGCTCAGGAGGCTGGTGGCAAAGAACAAGTGAAGAAAATCTTCTTCACCCATTTCTTTATTTGGCTGCACATTTCCCAAAAGCCATCCCTGGGTGCTGATATGTGGATGTTAATACCACTCACAGAGACATCTACAAATATTCCAAATGACCCTCCCAGGTCCCTGTGGAGGATGGACTTATGATGGTGTCTAAGACTCCATGGGTCCTTCTAATTCTACCAGCTGGAGCACCTTGTCCTCCCACCACAAGTGTCTGTAGCTCCCAGGTGCAGCCCAGAGACACTTGTAGGCCCAGTCTGGCTCCAGAGGTCACACATCCCCTAAGCCAAAGTTTCATTTGCTTGAGCCATAACCCCAGGAGTTGAGCACAGCCGTTGAATGCTCTCTGCAGTGGATTAGTCACGGCTCGCATTGAAATTGTACCACTGCTGGTTCTTGTCCTAAGGAAAAAAAAAAAAAAGACATCTGGAAAAAATTTTAGAGAGAAAAAAAAAAAAAAGAAGAGAAAAGAAACCACGACTTTTCTAACTGACAACGTGGCAATTGCTCTGCACTGTAGCCTGAAGTTAAGCCCTCTGCTCAGGGCTTAAACAAATGATAGTGCCACGGAGATAATTATAGCAGGGGTTTCTTTATGGATGTGGTGGCTTAGACCCTGGGTCTGAGCAAGAGCAAAAAGCAGAGATGCAGTCACATCTGGAAATGGCCCCAAGGCTCATCCAGCGAGCCCAGGGGGGTGGGAGTGAGGGGTTGTCACCGTGATCCACACATATGGTGGGGACAGCCAGGTGCTGCACCTTGGGAAGGACACATTGCCAGGGATCAGCTGTGGGATGGAGGGGGATCACAAAGAGCCTGGAGCAACTGGCTGGCTCTTTAAACTCAGCAGCTTTAAAGAGCTCCAGAAATGACTGACAGCTTGCAAGGGAAGTCCTGGAAAGTCCTTTCCACTCTTGTAAGGCTTAGTGGGGCCATCAAAGAGGAGATTTTGGTGTCAGGCTGCCAGGAGGAAAACTGGACCTCACACATATTTAAAAAAGCTGTCTTATGCCATCTGGGGCACTGGATGGGCAGGAGATTGCCCAAGGTCCAGCTCAGGCTCCTGACCCTGTGCCAGTGCGTGCTTTGGGCACAGCAGATGAACCCCAGGGCTCCCGGTGCTCAATCCCAGCTCAAGTGACTGCACAAACTCTGATGGAAACAGCAAACAGGGCAAGACCCTTTGAGGCTTGAGCACATTTTACAGCAAAGCCAAGAGGCCTGGAGGGGTGAGGTTTGAACTCCAGCTAACCCCAGTTCAAAATCCAAATTTCTTCATCCTGCTTTGTGCCAGGCTGGGCAGATCTGGGGTGGTGCAGTTGAGAAAAACCTGGTGCTTTCCAAGAGGGGAAAAAATTCTGCTGTAAGAGATGGAGAAAAAGGCAAGTGAGCAGCTCTGTAGGAGTGATACAAGTGTGGATTAATAATCCTGCTATCCTCAGCTCACAAGTCTGTCAGTGTGAGGAGCTTTTCCTTCTCTCTGCTCTGGAAGAGATTCTCTAATGAGTTTTTCTCTAGAGGATGTGTCTGCATTAATTTCTGATGGATGCTGCCGCAAAACAATGAACCCAAAGTCCATGTAAATAAACAGGATGCCCTGGAACCACTGTGGGAAAGTAATTTGCTAAGTCTTCATCCCTGGGTGTGTGGCTGAAGCTCCTCACAGGTGCAGGGCAGTGTGGGGGAAGTCAGTGGCTGCAGGGGTGGGAGCCCAGCACCTAGCTCAGGAAAAGTTGAGAGTAAATGCAGAGCAGGGAGGAATCTGCTTATCCCAGGAATTTCCCATCTCTCCTGCTCTCTGGGAGTGTGTCAGCTGGAGGCTTTCTGGTTTTTTCCATTTCAGAAGCAGATCAGAGGCAGAAGGGCTGTGCTCTCTGGGCTTGCCCTAAGCGGATGCAGGGCCACTGGAAGCACCATCTGCACAGGGCAGGATGAACCCAAACTGCCCCTGGGACATGCCTGAGAGTGGCTCTTTGTCCTACATGGGGCAAGGAATTCTTCCCAGTGGGGTGGACTCTGTCCCTCTGCTGAGCTGTAGGACTGGTGCCTGGTTCAGATGGATGCTCACAGTCTCTTCCAATGCCTGCACTGGGGTGCTGGTCAGAAGCAGAAGGAGAAGCAGGAGTGGATGACATTGCAGATTCTCAGCTGTAGTCCAGAGGCCAGCAGGGCAGGGGATGGAAAGGCAGCTGTGCATGGCTCTGCAGTGAGTCATGGCCTGGGAGCAGGCTGCAGATCTAGAAAGCAGGACAGGCTTACTGTGGGGTGTCTTGTTCTTTCCATGATGTGTGTGGACTCTCACAGCTGTCCCAGGGTTCTTTGGTAGAAGGCTCTTCCATGCCCCATGGGGAAGGTGTCTCCTCTGCCTCTTTCAAACTCCCCCTGCATTATCATCTCACTTGGAAACGTGTGGGGCTGCAGGCTTGGGAGAAGCCTGTCTGTCCTCCCTGAAACCAAACAGAGGCCAAAGAAGCAGGGGAATAAAATCCATCACCTGTGGTGCAATACAGCAGCTCTGTGTGCTGCAGCTGCCCCTCCACTGCCCAGGGTGCTGCTCCTGGGCATCACATCTGAACACCCAGAAAGGCTGGTAGATAGATAGAACCCCTCTGACTGCAGCCCCCCACCCTGTCCCTGTGGCACTGTCCCCACAGCCCTGCCTGGAGACATCACACCAGGCAGACAGGACACATCCTCAGCTGATTTGAAACTCCCAGGCACATCAGCCTGGCTGAGCTTGGTCCCAGCCCAACCCCTACAGTATCCAAAGGACCTGAATGTCTGTCCCAAAAGGCCTCTCCCTTGCTGCAAGGGGCTGTTCCCTGTTCATCCTGGGCACAGGGATGTTGTGTGCCTGAGTTACAGTTGGGTGTCTCAGCATAACTCTGCTGGTGCTTGAGACCTTGTGCTGGAGTTGTGCCTGTGACTTGCAGAAGGTGAAATAAAACTTCCAGGAGGGAAGTGCTGCTAACTCCAGGTAGTCCCACCTTGCTCCTGGTGTTTACCTACGATGCAATTTTGAGTCCTCTTGAGCCTGACAGATGCAGTTCGGCAGCTTTTGAAGGATATGAACAGAACTGCTTGAGGAAATAAACAGGAATCCACTCTTGAGCCCCTGGGACATGTGGGGAGGGAAGCTCCTGGGCTGCAGTGGCAGCTCTTTTCCATGGAGAAACACAGTCTAAAAGGCAGCTTTGATGGGAGTACCCAGGCAAAGCTGTGGCAGGCCCAGAACATCAAATCCCATCTGGAAAGCAGTGGCAATAACCATGGGTGAGGAAAACAACAGAAAGGCAAATTCCAGGGTTCACAAGGCTCTCTAGGGCCAGCTGCATTTGTTTTTTTGGGTCATGAATGTGAGGTCTTCTAAGATAAGCTTTATTTTCAGATGAATTGGCCACTTACCCCACAACCCTTTTTGATTTAATCAGCCACACCAACTCACATCTAAGGGTAGAAAGCAATGGTTTTCCTGGGCCATGTCTGTGCTGGGAGCCCATTTACAAGGCTGCCCTTTGAGAACATGATGCAGTGGTCAGGCTGGTGAGTGTCCAGTGAGGTCAAGCAGTGATGGATGCATTGGGATTGCAGCTGAGGCAAAGCAAGCAGCAGGGTTTGGTGTCCTCAGCATAACTCGCTGTCCCCAGGATGCAGCAGCTGAGGACATGGGCTGTAAGTGAGGGCTGCTCTCACTGCAGGCTTGTGCATTGCTGCAGGCAGAGAGGAGGAAAAGCCTGTCTTGGTGAGGGGAAGGAACACTGGTGACAGGCAGGCTGGAATATGAGTTGAAGCCTGGAAAGTTTAGCAGCTCCCCATGGAGGCTGAAGAACAGGACTTTAGTGTCCTCCTACTAACCCTCATTGCTGACAAAACCTTATCAAAATATCCCCTCTCCTGGGCAGCCCTGCCCCACTCACAGGAACTCGGTCTGTGCACGCTCCGTGCTCCCAGCTCCTCCCCATCCCTGCCCTCTGCCCCGCGTCCTGCTGTGACACAAGCCAGGAAAGGCTCCGGACAGAGCCATCCCAAGGGGCCACATCCCCTCCAGCACTGCTGTGCATGAGCTGCTGCAGCATCACTGGCTGAGCTGTGCTGGAGCTGTGGCTGCATCCAGACAGGACACAGTGCTTGAGGTGCCTGAGGTGCCTGGTGTGCTTGGGCTGAGCCTGCCCTGATCCACCCTGAGAATCCACATTTTTCTGTCTATTGCTCTGACACTTTCTGCTCGTGCTGAGCTCAATTCAGAACAAGCCCTGGCTTGAGATGTACCAGACAACTGAGCCAGATGCAGGAGGCTCCATGAACAGGGTGTCCCTTAGAGGAGACAAAATGGGATTGGTTTTGGCAACGTGCATTTGGGAGGATTGGTACAGAGGGAAAAGCAAGCAGCAGTGTTGGGGCTTGCCTGCCCACTGGGGTTACACCACCAGGGGCCATCACAGGCAGCCTTAGAAGCTGGCAAAGAAGGTATTAGGAGAGAGAGTAGGAAATGTATTTTGACAAGACTTTGGGGCAGGGTGTCTTGTGAGCCTGAGGCACCCCTGTCGTGCAGGAGCCGTGTGACGGGCTGGAGGGTCAGGCAGGCAGGGCTGGTAGGGGCAGTGCTGGGAGTCACTCTGGGATTTTAGCATCTGGTGACTGTGATTTGCAAACACGGCCACTCCAGGCTAACACCAAGTGCAAGCACAGACATCCACACCATCTCTGCTTGCTGGCTCCTTTCAAATCATCTCCTGTGCACTTTTGAACCTCTCTAAGCTCCCCTGTCCAGTCTGGATTTTACTCTGGGGAGTTCAAGTTCCTTAATATCTTCTTACCTTGAGCAATTCAGGTCTTTAAGGCCATGTATAGACATTCTGTTCCTAGCAAGGGCCAGTCAGTGGAGGAATCATTCACATCATCTGTGTGAAGCTTGATGGAATTTCACTGACCAGGGAGTAAAGGAAAGCCAAGAGGACACAACCCCCTTAGCTGGATGAAAACACAGCAGACATATGTGGGCAGAAAATACCTGGTCCATCAGTGCTTCGGTGTGATGAGTTCTGGGGATCTCAATTTAGCCCTGAAGCTTGTTTACTTCCCTTCAAAAAAACACCATTCCCATTTGGCCAGGGTTTGACAGGAGCAGTGCTGTGGGCAGGAATAACTGGGCTGTGGGAAGGCTGGGGGCTGGTGCCACACTGTGTCTGTGGGCTTGGGGCAAGGTGGGATGTGGGCAGCCCCAAAATAGCGAGGTCATGTGGGGCCCTGAGCAAATGCTGTGACTTTCCATCCTGAGCCTGGCCCAGAGCAGGGTCCCTCCCTCAGGACCTGCTGCTAAAATTAGCAGTGCTTCCCCATGCTGTATGCCCTGCATATGTTATCAGCAGCTGTTTAAGGAGATGGAGGGACCAGAATTACAGTTTTAAAAAACCTATCAGATTCAGAGAGGTCTGCTTTGAGCTTCTATTTTATGGCAAAAGCAGAGAGAAAACATCCTTCCTGAAATGTGGGAGAGAAAGAACACTGGATTCTTTCGTGCGTGCTGCTGCTGTGAGACTGCTAATGAATATTAGTTGTATCAGGCATCTGCAAAGACTAACCAGAAAATTTCAGAGATGAGACACAAGCACTGGTTATACCACCCCCCAGCCCCTTGACTTCAGATGTGTCCAAAGGTACCCACTGCATCCTCTCTCCTGTGCCTGCCCACGTCACTCCAGGGAGAAAGATTGCCCAGGATTTACTACAGGATTAATGAAGTAGATTTTTAATGGCATGAACATTCAAAATATCTTGTTGTTCACTTAGGGGGAAAAGGTGGTATCTGAGAAATTTAGGAAACAGCAGCTTTCTCAATGAGTGGGGCAGTGCAGGGGATTGTCTGGGCCCCTCTGCAGGTACTCAGCTGCAAAACAAGAGGGAGACCACTGTGCTTTTGGGTTATTGATGGCCACCCAGCTGGATCCAGACACCAAATCTGCCATGGGGATGTTCGTCTGTTCCCTTCACTAATGCACACAGAAGCTGATGAAGCTGTGGACAGTGAGTGCATCTGGGCAGCTGCTGAGAGAGTTTGGTTCCTGCCTGTGCCCAAGGGCTCCTCTCCTGCTCCTCTCCCCCAGGCAATTCTGGAGAGTCCCAGAACCATACAAGAGTTTGGATTGGAAGGGATCTTTAAAAATCATCCACTGCAACTCCCAAGAACAGAGGTCCTCACTGCTTGAGGTGTGCCTGGCCTGACACTGATGCCATCTCTCCCAAGGCTGGGCCATTCATGCTGGTTTTTCTCCAAGGCATTAGAAATAGCGAGTGCTGCCAAGGGAATCTGTGCTGCTTCTGGATGGAGAGTGTGGGTGAAAAGGCTGGATGAAAAGTGACACCTGTTTCCTGACCCCTCCCCAAATCCCTCTGTGTTCAACCATTTCCAGAGGAATCAGAAAGTGCATCCTTCTCTCTGACTTTCTGGAAGAAATGAAGGGAGGAGCAAGATCTCATCTCCTGGGCCCTCTTTTTGCACCTGCCAGTGGCCACATCTGGAGAGTGGTCCCAGCCTGACGTGTCTGGGAGGGGGCTCCAGCTGCTGCCCCCAGCCTGGGAGCAAAGTCTGCCCTGCAAAGCAGGGAAGGCCCTTCACAGCTGGGATAGGGACACTTTCCCTCCTGCTCCCCCACATGCAGTGAGGCTGAGGCAGCTGGGGACAGAGGGACAATGCCAGTGTGGGGAGCAATGCCTGGCTTTCAGTTTTACACAGACACACAAACAAGTTTTCTGCTCTGGCAGGAATTGGTTGCTCTTCTGTTGGTGTTGCAAATCTGGAAATAACAGCTGGAGGTTTTCAGCATTATCCCACTCTAGGGATGAATTTTAAAACCCTCTGGCATTGGGTTGGGTCTATTGTTTTCCATGGCAAAGAGCAGTTCACGCCCAGCTCCCTTTGCCTCCAAGTGGCTCTTCAGCACTGATCCTGAGTGCAGCTCCTGCTGTTCATTGGATCTCTGGGTGGCCCACAGGGAAGGCTTGTTGGCTTCTTGCAAGGCCTGGGGTGCAGCTGAGCCCATGCCATTCCACTGGCATGCTGAGACCCTGTTTGGAAGAATTGTGAACAGTTCTCTGCCAGGGAGAAGGAAAGCTAGGGTATGGCAGGAGGGGGCTGGAGACACTTTGCTGAGATGATTTCTGGACTTCGTGTTTCTGGTTTTCCTCTGGACACACCAGGACTTGCATCTTCAGCTGTTCATAGCAGAGGTGGCCAACACTAGTGGCAAAGGATGATGGTTCATACCTGGGGATACACATCTGTGTCTTCAGCACTTGGACCCTTAGTGGGAAGCTCAGCACAAAGCCTTTAGACTCAGAACTGGTCTCCTGCCTTCCTGTGCTCTTGCTTTGACCATTCTTTGACATATTTTGACCTCAGGGCAAGGCAAGCTTGGAGGGCTGCTCCTGAAACTGGAAAGCTAAAAATCCCCTAGCACTTGTAAAGCCAGCTGGGAGGACTCTGGATGTGCCACATCTCTGCTTTTTTGGCCTCTTCCCTGGCAAAGGACAGGCTGAATTAAGAAAGCAAACGGAAAGGAAACTGTAGAGAAATAAGAGCAGCTCTGTGAGTCGAGGACACTCTGGACTCAGTCCCGTCCCTGTTGCCCTGGAAATTGGACCGTTCCCACTGAGCTGCCTGCTTTGCTGGCTGCTCCTGGGAGGGCACAAGCATGGAGCACTGGACAGATGCAGGGGAAGGAAAAACCACAGGGAAATAGAGATGCAAATGCTGGTGTCAGTTTTCTCCATCAAAGGGAGACCCTTTGTCCCATGCCTTGGTGGGGATAATAAAATAATAATACAATAATAATAATAATAACCAGCTGCCAAAGGCAAGGGAAAAGCCAAAGGGCCTTAGGCTCTATTTGCAGAGCAGCACAGCACAAGCCTGCTCTGTGGCTTGCCCACAGAATCAGGGGCAGCAGGGCTGCTCCCCAGGCACCCCCGCCCTGAGCCCTGGAGGCAGCCCTGTGTCCCAAGCAGACCCATGATGCAACCAGTGGGATCACCCTGACAATAGCTCTGTGGGCTGGGGTTTTTTGAAGCTGTGCACAACAGATTAAGCTCGAGGCCCCTGTTGTCATTGCTGGGCATTGTGCACCCTGCTGACATTGGCATCTGCGGGCCAAGCTCTGCCCACAGCCTGCAGGAGCTTTGGAGGGGGGAAATTGTCCATCTGAAATGGAGCAGGAGGATACTTGCACAGAGTGGATTCCTGCTCCATTCAGGCATCTCCTTTCATTTACAAGGGGATGAGTTTTGTTTGTTGTTTTAACATTTTCTCGCCCATCTGTTGAAAACAGGTGAGCAGGTCGCAGCTGGGCTGAGAGAGATGGTCCTGCCCTGGGAAATTCATGCCAACTGGGAATTGTGGAAAAGTCTGAAATGTTGCAGGATCTCTCTTCTGGAGGTGTCTTGCCCAGGTGACAGCAACCCACTAGTCTGGACTGGTGAAGAGAAAACATGAACCCAGCTCTGCAGCACCCAGTAGTGCCTTGGGAGGTGACAGGAACAGACGTGATGAGCAGAGGGACAATAGCAGGAAGGGCCAGGCTGAAGACTCCCATCTGTGCAGAGCAGTTTCCCTCATCCCTTCAGGGGACCTGGGACAGGCTCTTGTAGCAGAAGAGTCAGAGGGCAAATCTGCTCCCCCCCAGAGCAGTCAGGATCCCCCACAGCAGTCAGGATGTCCTGTGTATCCCACAGCCCCTCTGAGGGAGCTGCTCACTTATCAGAGCTGGCTCCCTCTCTGAGCTCTCTCCCTCTCCCTGCCACTGCCCCAGTGTGACTGCAGCAGCTGTGGGGCTGCGAACCTCGGCTCTCCAGAGCCCAATAAAGTAAACCTTAGTCCAAAAGGGGCTTGGGCTGTCTTTTGCAAACAGAGGCTGCACAAAAGCTGCCTTTCTCCCTCTCGGTTGACTTTGTTTTCTCTCCCTCCCCATCTGCTTTTAGCCAAATGGTTGAATAGCTTCAGTATATACTGTGGGAACCTAAAGCCAAGGACTGGAGCATGGGGAAGGATGCAGAACAGCAGTGCCCTGTGGCCGCTGCCTTCCGGAGGGGCTGGGAACTGTTTGCTACCCTTGCTCTGTAACCCAGCCTCCATCACCTTACTGGACCCTTGGAGAAAGCAGCTCCAAAAGAAAATATTTGTGCTCTGGCAAGCACACGTGTGCACATTTCCTGCTCTTGAAGTCCTTAATTAAGCCTGGTTTTTGTTTGTTTGATTTGTTGGGTGGTTTTTTTTTTCTATTTATGCTGCCACAGTCTTGGAGGGGAGTTTGTCAGAACCCTGTGTGTTTTCCTGTTTTGGAGGGGGAGTCTGTCAGGTCCCTCTGTGTTTCACTGCTTTGGAAGCTGCAGTGTGGAAAGCTGCCTGTGATAATCACTCAGGGAATCTGCATGTATCAACAGGGGAGTTGGGAACCAGCCAGGCCTTTGATGTTGCTCTGTATGTCAGTGCTCTGCATTGGGACAGTTCTGCAAATCACCCAGCACAGAGGGGCCTCAGCCCAGCTGTGGCCTCATGATGAGGTAGATTGGTCGTTGCAGGCCTAATTGAAAAGATTCAAGACCAGCACATTTAGTTCAGAGAGACCACCAGGCTTTTTCCAGCCACTTTGGAGTCTTTCTGAGGGACCACATAATTTGCAGAGATGTTTGACCACTTCAGGTAATGCTTTTGACTTTGAACACCCAGCCCAGGGCAACCTCCAGGTCCAGCTGCACAGCTTTAGCTCAAAGAGCAGCTGCTGCTCAGGACAATGTTGCTGATGTTGACCCCAAAAGTGTGTGTGGGGGTATGATCCTGCCCACCATCCCATCAGTCATGGTGCTCATCACCCCCAGCTCTGCCGTGCCTGGGCTGGGAACAGGCACGTAAGCAAAGGTGTAAGCCTGGGCTGGGTTGTTTCTTACAGCAAACATTTAAAAGCATAGCAAGATTAGAAAATCCCCATCTTTTGGTAAAGAGTCCCCCTGTAACCACGTGTCTTAACACCCAGACATGCCACGCCTGTGAAATTCCTGAGATTGCTGCAAACTGAACCCTTCTTTCCCACCCTGAAATTTCACAGCAATTTGCCTCTCCAAGCCACCAGGAATCACCATTTGCAGGCGCTGAGGGGGGATCTCCTGTCCCTTGCCTGCTTTCTGCAGCCTGTGGTGCTATTTTGGAAATTCTCTCATTTACTGGGTGGTTCGACTGAGTTCAACTGCTCCGTTGGCTAAAATAATCCCCTGCCTGTCATCAGGTAATTAGAAAGTGCCCAAAAGCCAGTGGTGCTTAAGGCAGCCCTGGGATAACCATGGCTTTTCTTCTGTGGATAAAGGACTGGGCTTTGGAGGCTGTAGACTTTTCCACCGAAATTAGATTTTTGTTTAAAAAGCAGAGGAAGGTAACATTGGGTGAAAAATGACACCCAGAAGCACAGCAGCAGTGCTGCAAACACAGAGATGGGTGAGAAAAGCAAATGTTGTCTGCTGGAAACACTGTGGAGGGGGGTTGGGGGTAAAAGATCGTTTTGAGGCAGGGAAAACAAGAGAACTTTTAAAGCCTGTCCCTCAGGGTTTGCCCAGTTCTTACTGGTGCTGCAGCTACAGGCAGTTTGTGGATTCTCACAGTTCAGCTGGAGCTGGGCTGAGACACTTCTGAAGAAACCAGAACTGAAGAAATTAAACAAAAAGAAAAGATAAACCAGCAGTGAAGTCTCCCTGTGGCTGGGATGATATATTTATGGATGGCAATGCACCATGGACCTCACCAGCTGCTCATCCTGCTGACACATCACTCTTCCAGCAGGTCACTGGGATGTCCTGCAGAGTGTCTGTGGTATAGGAAAGCTCCTTTTCCAAGTGCCACCCTTTCCTGTTTGCATTGCAAACTGAGCATTTCCTTGTCTGAAAACAGGCTCAGTGTCTGGCATATTGTTTCCTGTGGAAAATATTGTGGCCATGTTATCCATGTGGGCTTGTTGGGGTCCCTCTCCATGAGATGCAATCAAGTTCAAGCTAAAATGATAAATGAAGATGTTGCAGTTGGGCAGTGGTGGAACAAAGAAACTTTGCTTAGGTAGTGACTCTCTTATTCTTTTAGTCTATGAAGTTGGTTTTTCCCCCAAAGCTTTTCCATAAACCTCTCAGGCAGCCACTCTGCAGGGCTGCAGCTCTGTTCAGACTCAACCCAGCTGTATTCAGCCCAAATGCAGCCCACACTCCAAGTGAGGACTGTCACAGGGTGTCATTACTCAACTTAGCTCTGTAAGCAAGAGCTTACAGCAATGTCAGGCCTTTCTGCCCACACTGAACAGCAGAGGGGAGAGTTGGGAGCTGCAGCCCTGCAGATGGGTGCTGGAGCTTCAGGTATCTGCATGAACCTCCTGGCTGGCTGTGGGTAGAAACCTTTCCTCGTCTGCCTCAGAGTTAAGCAGGCAAGTAAAAGGGAGCAGAGCAGCCAGGGGAGCAAGGACAGCATAAAGCTGCACCCCAGACACCAAAGATGAGCAGCCTGGTTTCAGCAAGGCAGTGGGAGTTGTGTGTGGGCACCACACTGCCAGTGCCCCCTGCCAGCCTGGCAGAAATGCCACAAGGACTGCTGGCTCCAAGGCCACTGTGCCATCCAGCTCCTTGCCAGGCTGCCAGCACACATCCTCCCCCAGCCACTGCCACCAGAGCTAAGCCACCAGCCAAGCCTGGGGAGAAGATGAAAGCAATAAATAATAACTGAGATTGGCAAACACCAGCTCAGGGCAGCAAGGGCAGTCTAGGGAAAGGGATTCACTCACTCCCCAGGACCCTGGAGGGGTCACACCAGGCATCTGAGTGCATGGACACAAAGCAGAAACAGGTTGTGGTTCTGGGTCTTGGCTCTGGAAACTTCCTGCCAAATTGGGAGGCTTTAAGGCAAGAAAATAAAGGGATGATGTTACACCTGCAGCCTTTAGCTTCCCTTAATTTAAACAGTAATAAAAATTGTCTGCAATATATTCCTTGAAGTGCCTCTCCAGCCCTCTGCAAGTGCATCTACACCAATTAATCATGCTTGGACCAAAGTAAAGAAGGACTTTGAAGCAGTAAACTACTCTAAGAAAGAATGAATTGCAGTTATGTCAAAACTAATCTAAATTAGTTATGAAAAATCTCCAAAATATAAAGTAACTTTTTCCTCCAAATTTTAGCTGCTTTTCCTTTCTGTAGAACAAGCCCCTTGTGACTGGCAGGCATGGGAGACATGCCCTGTGTGAAACAAGAAACACCAGACTGGGACACACACATGCAATCCCTCCACTGAGCTGAAAACCTGAATTAAGTGAAAGCAACAGTACAGGCCAGAAGACTGGTCACTGGGACAGGAAATAAGAGATCTTGGATATGCCCACACCCTTCTCCTTCCTCCATCCCCTCTGTATTTCTCATCAGCTCAGGCACTCCCTTTTGCACACTTGTGCCTCAAGGCCACGTTGTGCTCAAAGGGACACTTTGTTATCCTTGACTTACAGGGGCTGCAAAAGTCCCTTATTTCCAGAACCTGCATCCCAAATGGAAGGTTTGTTTGTTCTGTGATGGTCAAACAACTTCCAAGATGCAGATTCCCTGAATCTAAGTGACATTCAAGCACAGTTCTCCTGAGAGGTGTTCCTCAGGCAGAGGCTGCAGTCAGCTTCTAAGGATAGCTGCAATTTCCTGGGAGTCCTGTCTTGCATGGAAGGGGGAGTTTTCCACCCCTAAAAGCCACTTCACAGAAAAACCACTCAAAGCAGAACAAAGACACACAGGACACACAGACATGCACTGAAAGGCAAAAGCAGCACCTCAGTTTACTGTGGGACTAGAAACAGCACAAAACCTCCTCCTCCAGACCCCTCCACTTCGAGAGGACAAGGCCCAGCTGTCTCCTCCCTCTGCTTTCCAACATCTGGCAAAGGTCAGATGACACAGCAACTTGGGAAACACGCAAACAGTTAAAACATCTTTTTGCTGAAGTCATGTTTGAGTTCCTGCAAAGTAAATAAATAAATCAACACATGAATAAATGAATGGAAAAGAACAGCAAGGCCCAGAGGAGATAATGTTATACAGAGATGCCCTCTGCCGGTCAAGCAGGAAGAGGGCCAAGGGAAATGTATCCATCAAAGCCAAGGATTTGCAACTTCCCTCCCTCCTTTTCCAGACGGGACCCTAAGAACATTCCCTATGTGGTGTGCAAAATTTTAATTTAGTGGATTTTTTAGCCTGACTGCTGAAGTGGTATTGCAAGGCAGTCCAGCCCCCTGCTCTCCTTTGTTTTGGGTCTTAAGATCCTTGGGTAAGTCAAAGAGCTTCAGTTAAAATGCAACAGGAAAACAAAGGCATCCAGAGAAATGTTCTGCCACGCTGGCCAGATGAACTGACTCACCGGCTGCCTTGATGTCATGTAAGGAAAGAAATGGGAAAACTGGGCCAGGAAAAGAGACACATCTCCATTATTTGAGACTGACTTTGCTGTAATAGTTGAATTCTGCAGCACTTGACACAGTCCACAAGTCTCTGCAAGCTGTAACAAGCCCTGCAGTCAATACTAGGAAACTGAAATATACTGAAAACTATTTGAGGCACTGATCATATCAGATTGTGCCTCCCACTGCTCAAGTGGGGTTGTTATTTGATTACAGCTATGATTTTCAACAATTTCTAAGAAGCACCAAGAGCTAGCTCAAAATGAAACAAACTGCAGATTTTAAATCTGTTGTCAGCCTATTAAACAATGCAGATCTATTGCACACCATCACTATCAGCTCAGCTCTTTCTTGTATCAGTTTAATTCCAGCTGGTATAAATCCCTGATTTAATTTACTGACTGGAAATTAAATCAGCATGAACTGGTTTCAGTGCATCTGTGCTGGGCATTTGTGATGATCCAACTAGACCATAAAAAATAAATGTCACTGGATCAGAAAGCTCCACTGACAGAAACAAATTCTTAGGAGATGCCACGTAATAATTTTGCACACTAAAGAACAATATATGCAGTGAGTGGGCAGCCCTCTCCCACTTCACTCTTTTCCACTGAAATTGAACCTTGTCTGCCAATAGATTTTACAGTCAGCAGAGCTTTGTACATGTCTTTATAATGCTGGAATTCTGGGAAAATTGACAGGCTGCAACAATCAGGCTGTCACTGGAGTAGACAGCTGGCCAGGGAATGTGTGTACTGGGAGCTATTCTGAATCCCAACATTTTACATCCAGGGAGCTGCTGTTTTTCCATCCTTGAGTGTAGTGGAGGATTAACAGCCTTATCAGGAGAATCAGCTCTTGGAGGTCCTTGGGTTGAGCCAAGCCACAGCATCACACACCCAAAGGGGTCTTTGTATCCCATCACCCTCTCTGCTGTTGCTGGGGCCCACCACTCTCTCTGGCCAGCTGTTAAGTGTGTTTGGGATTTGTTTTCATGCACAATATGCTCTGGCAAACTCTAGGTTCACCTGGGAATGGCACAGAGGCTGTGTTCTACCTCTCCCCTACAGCCAAGGCTGGGATCACACAGGCTGTGCAGAACAGCTAAGGGGTCCCTGTGTGTGCTCCAGCTGCTTCTCTGGTATGAGGGGTTTGCTGAAGCTGGACCTGCAGGTCTTTTTAAATTTGTGCTTTCCAGGAAGATGCCTGTTTTACTGGGAGAGCTGGAAAAAGCTCAGATGTCTCTTTTCCACACTGGATACAGCTGGTATATACCTAGTTCCTCACAGGAGGCAAGGCTACTATGCAGACTTCTCCCCAAGGTAGGAAGTACTCTTTCCAGTCTTCTTGAGGGTTTCCAACAGGGTGTCAACGGTGTGCTCTGAGTCAATAGACACCTTCTTGTTGGGCAGATCAATATCAAAGTTGACACCTGTGAGGAAAAAAAAAATTCACAGTTAGAAGCAGCCAAATGGTGTAAGCACAGGGAAAGCTCACCTTCACACATCTGTGCTCCCCAGGGCATCACTCAAATGGACATTTATCTGCTGCCAGCACACTCTGATAGCACCAGCAGCCAGCAAATCCAACCTGGTGTCCTGCCAGGAGTGCTATGAAGGAAGTCAAATCTGCTCTAGCTCCACATCAGGCACCACAGTCTCTCACTGCTCTAATCTGCTCACCCCACCTTGGATCAACACAATCACTCATGTAGAAACCAGGGTAAGCTGAGTTCAAACCAACCACTAAAATTTCCATCCAGCTCAGTCTGTGCTCTGGTTTAGCGTGGATAGGGTTAGGAAAGGCTCAGGACAAGATGCCTAAACTGGCACTACCACCTAACAGCTGGAAGTTAAAGGAGGGAAAAGACATTTTACCATGTGGATTTCCCAGTGCCTAATAAAGGTGAACCAGTGAAAGGAACTGGACATACAATCTCTATCCAGTTTTGTATTTTCACAAAACTCGTAGGCATATATCAGCTTTGAGAGCTATGCCTCACCATCACATGAGGCTGATACTGGCCAGCCTGTTGAAAAGTGATAGAGGTCCTGACAACCACACACAGAGATAATGGGATTGTCACAGCCTGGTAATGGGTCTGGAAGAAGTGGCAAGGCCTTTGCCTTGGTGACTGGAAACTGTTCTCTTTTGGAGGGGAGCAGATCCTCACAACTGGTGAGTGCAGGCCAGATCCTTCTCTTTTGGAAATGCCAGCAAACAGGAGACATGGGTTATAATTTTCCAGGTGGTATTAAAAATAGGCTACACAGACAACCACCAAACATTCTGCTCAGAAGCTCTTCACTGTAACTGCTGATGACACATCTCGGGAAGCACCACAGCCACCCCAGGCCTCCCTGGAAACAAGGCCAGGCAGGACATTCACCTCCCTTCCTTCTGGCAGCCTGAGCAGGGGTCTACCAGTGTCCTTCCTGAGGGTTCAGGGTGAGGCCCTGGTGACTCAGAGCCACCTACAGCCATGGCAGCTCCTCCCTCCCCTGACACTTCTCCAAGGGTCACAGACCTGCAAATAACCAGCGACTTGTTACCAGCTAAGGAGCAGGATCAGAGCAGAGCAAGAAGTCTCCAACTTTCAACTTTTACCCACAGCGTCATCCTTCAGGATGGAGGACCCCAGGGCCCTGCCCTGGAGCTGGCTGTCCCACAGCCAGCACTGACTCACCTCCCAGCTTTTGCAGGACACGGGTAACTGCATTGGAGCAGCCTTCACAGGTCATGTCCACGAAGAACTCGTGTTTCTGGAAAGAGGCAGTTGAGGCGTCAGGGAGAGCACAGCTGGAAATACACCATGAGCACTCCACACTTGCCTTTTTCCTTGGGGAGGTGGGTTCAAAGCCTCCCAAGCCAAAAGGATCATATACACCCCAGTAAGAGATCCTCAGCAAAACTGAGAACTCTTGGTAGTCCTCCCTATGGTGTCCTTGTGCTGTCCCCCACAGCATAACCCTGAGGGGCCTTTGGAGATTGTGTGGCTACCTCCAGAGTCAGCACAAATCACCATCTCCGTGGCCTCTGCTGGACTTACTCAGCTTGTTCAGGAGAGCCAAGGAGAAGCCAATCTCCTGCCTCCAGCTACTCCCTCTCCTGACTTAGGTCTGTGAGGTTTTCAGTGCTTCCCCATCCTAATCTTCTTGTATCTACAAGGCTTCTGGTCCCCAACTTAATAAAAATATAAGCAAAACAGAAATTTAAGGATCATTCGTGCTGTTTTTTCAACCCTCCACTCCACTCGGGCCCCAGCGATATCTTCACTACCTGTGAGCAACTGGGTCAACAAAATGCTGTTTGCCTGTAATTAACCACTGCCTTCAACCTTTGGCATCAGATGGGTCCTAATTTCCTTCCCTCACACATGCTTTTCACTTCCCTTAAAAAAGAAAAGTAAAACTATTGTTCATTTGTTACCTACAACCCATACTTCCTTGTATTCAGAACCACCCTGTGCCCCCTGCCACTGCAAGGCTAAAACCCTCTTGGGATCATTCACCCAGGAAGGAGCTTGGGGTAGAGGTTCCCATTAAGGTTTTTGTTTTTTTTTTCAGTGTAATTGCCATTTTCTTTGTTTTTATTTCCCAAAGGCCCTGAGTGCTTTGGGAAGGTGTGTGGGCAAGGAGGAAGGAGGGATCCTATCAATGCTGCCCTTCTGTGTCCAAGCCCTGGGAGTTGGGGGGAGTCTGGGGTTTGGGGGAATTTGGGACTGGGGCACTTCTGGGAGACTGGGGAAGCTGCAGGATCTAAGGGAACCTTGGAGGGGGCTGGGGGAGCCTTGGGGTTTGAGGGAGCTGCAGGATCTGAGGGAACCC
>JANPWX010000095.1:865831-934445 GCA_024734555.1 Trochalopteron elliotii
GAGGGGTCCGGAGCCTTCGGTCGATCTCCCGGTGCCGCGGCGGCCTCGGAGCTCCCGGCGGGAGCGGTGCGGGGCAGGGGTGGCGGCGGGGGATCGGCTGCTCGCGGGCCCGCATTGTGCGAGGCGAGGTGTGCGGGTCGAGCTTTGTTCTCGCATTTCCAGCTTCGGAGGCTTTTTCGCCCTCCGCTTTTGGGTTTTGTTTTGGGCAGGTGGGGCTGCGGAGGAGCCCACCCAAAGCCCGAGGTGTTCCCGCTCGATAGTGTGTTGTAACTGCGGATCGAGGGGCAGCGCTGGGTGCTCGCACGGTCCAGACCTGGGTATCAGCCGGAGGTGGCTTCATTGGTGTAACTTTATAGGTGAAGGAAGTTATAATTTCAACAGGAGAGCATGGCTCTTATCCTGGTTTAGCGCATGACCTTGGCTGAATCCGAGATTAAGCTAAGATTTAAATGCGAAGTAGTGCTTGTAAATGAGGCTTTCCAGCATCCTGCAAGGCCCCAGATGTACGTGCTGGAGAAACCCCAGAGAAAAGGTTTCGGTACATCTTCCAGTACCTCCTAGTGTTGATCAGGATGTCCTAACGTGTTCCTAATTCTCAGCGGGCTTACCTGGTGACCTTCTGTGCTAAGGCTTGTGTGCATATTATAAGTACTCTTTACCAAAAAAAGGATTTTTTTGTTCCACCATCGGGAGAAAGCAGCATTTGCAGCAAGCCGCCATGTTTCCAGTGTGTGCTATTTTTGGCAAGCCCCTGCTCTCACAGCCAGGAGTGACAGCTTTAGGAAATCTGGACACTGCTATCAAGCTTTGGAAGCTGATGCTTCCAGATGCCATAAATCAAACGTGGGGACGGGTGTGTTGGATTTTTTTTTTTTTTTTTTAGCTAACAAGGCTTGTTAAATTGGTGTCATAAAGGGAAGTGCAGAAGTTGACAGACAAAAACTGCATTTCAGACCTTTCTTGATGTTCGACCAAATTTTTACTTTTCTTATTCTCTGTCTGTAAAGAATAAGCCAAACATAGATAGCTCTGTGATACTTCCATGATGCTGGTGGTAGCATCTTCTCATCCTGTGAACTGAACTCACCTTTCCTGGAGTGTTCAGTCACTATATATAATGATGTAAAGTCGTGAATCTAGCTTAAAAAAAAAAAAAAAAAAAAAAGAAAAAAGCTTAGTGGATGGCATATGTAGCTAATTTGAAGGTTGACTGGGAGTATTCACGTGCTTGAAGTCTTGTATCCTTATCTTTGTGATGGAGGTCTCACAACGTTTTTGACAGCATCACATGTTGCAAGGACTGGTTTGCCTGAAAGGCACTACTGAAACCTCCTAGAAACTGTAATTGTACAGGGTCTGTTAGGAAAAAAAATATCAGTGGTGGAACTTTTACAAATATGTATCATAATTTTATAAATATAAGCCTTCAAAAACCTTAATCTTGTATACATCAGGGGGTGAAGAATGGCCCCAGTTCCTGACTGGTATTTTTTTGCTAGGTTGTGTTCTTTCAAGTGTGGACACCTTAAGTTGAAGGCAGGGAAGCATAAATATAAGTTAAACTAGAAAACCTGGTGGACAAGACTCAGTCCATGTGTGCCAAGCCCATCAGGATCTTCTGTTGGGAATCTTTGCATTTGCAGTCTGAGAAACAACAAAAGCACAGGAGGATTTGTTTGTGCTGTGATGGCAAGACCATTGCTCTGCTGCTTCAGTAGTGTTCAGCACAACTGATGGAGTTTGAACATCTGAATTTTAAACAGAGTCTTTATGCACTTGATGAAACAGCAAATTCTTTGTTTCAGAGCTTTATTTTTCACCTTGCAAATTGTAAGGCAAACATACAGAGCAACACTTTTTACTGAAAGGGAAATAAAGCAAAGGTGATGCTGCTTTAAGTACATCTTGGTATTTGTGTTCAAAACAGTAGGATCTGATGAGAAAGCCCTAATAAGATTGGCATAAATGTCCTGTTTGAATTAGAAAACATTATTCTAGTTTTTAATATTAACATCTGGGCCTTTTTGTCTGACTAAGGTGATGACTAAAGAATCAAAGAGGAAATAAATCCAAGCAGAGCAGGACTTCAGCAGGGTGGTGCTAGTTGCTGTGCTGGCTGTAGTCTGCTCTGCTTGGAACAAACCAAAACCAAAAGTGATATAGTTTGCTGTAGAAGACTGGGTGATTTTTTTTTTTTTTATGGGTGCCTATATAAAATCTCCAGAGTTGAAGTAATTATTTGACTTCCTCAGGTACCTGCTAGTAGATTTGATAACCTTAAGCTACCTCATTGAGTAACTAAAAAGTGAGGTCTGATCCTCAGATACTGTAAAAGAATCCTCTAACTTTGCAGGCAGGGAGTGCTGCACTGGCTGGAGGTCCCAGTTTTGCTATATTAAGTCTGGATCCCTTCCAGGAAGACACGGCTGGTGCAGTGCTGCTTTCAGGGCTGGGTGCTGTCAGTTATGTAGGAGTGAGCTGTGATGAACCTGACTCCTTGCTGAGGCAAATGTGCAGCACTGTACTGGAGAATGCTGGTGCCCATCTTCCATTTCCATCTGCTCTGCCCTGTGCTGTTTCCTGCCCGCTGCTGGGCTGACTTTGTTTTGTTTTTGATGTAGCAGTGCTGTGATGGGTCAGTCCTGAGTGCCAGGATACAGCTGATGCATCAGGTTTAAGCCTCTTCTGTGACCTAAGCGGGTAGAGGTGAAAGAGTTGATTCTCTTTACAGTTATCTGTTGCTTGGCATGCAGAAAATATTTTGAATCTTAATCTTGGTGATTCTAATCTGAGTGGCATTAAGCTTGAATTTCACTGTAGTGTTGCTGTAGCTCAGGGCTCTGATCTGCCTCTTCTGACTGCTGATGAATAACTTTTGCTTTTTTACTTTAAGAAGCTGCACTGGAGCCAAATGGAAAATTTGCAGACCTAAGAGGAGATGACTGGACCTGCTTCCAACTTCATCGAGATGTTGGAGCAGCTCTTGGATGTCAAAACAAAACCTGTTCTAATGGCAAAATCACAGGGTCTAAGTAGCTGCTTTATCATGAAGCAGTATAGGCAGAAAGCTGACTTACTTTTTGTTAAAGAAAGAGTAAACAAACTGTTCAGTACTATCGTAGTGCTCTTTAGGATGAAATTTGTGTGTTTAAAATGTAATTTTGCAGGAAAGCATTGCTTCTAATTGAGGGGTAAGTGAGGCTGAAATAGGTTCAGTTAGAAAGGCAAGTCCTTCCCCTATGTTTGAGTTTGAGGTCCCATTCAGGATAATCTGATTTTTAGGATTATTAAAAATGTAGGAATATTTCTGGGAATTCTCAAGGCTTTGAGTTTTCAGAGAACTCAGATTTTGAAGAGGGGTTCCTTTTGGACTTACGTCAAATCAAAAGGGCCCTGTGTTTTGCTGTAGTGCTAAATGCAACAGAGCTCTGTGAGGATATGAAGTGTTGCTCATTAGGCTCAGGACAGGTCACCTTTGCTTAATGTTACAGCAGGTAACTGCTGAATAGAAGTGCTGATTGAGTGGTATCAAGTAGAAACTTGGAAGCCAGGTGAAACAGCTTTAAAAAGGAAGGAAAAAAACTCCAAACCCAAACCATATTAAGCTGAGCACCCAGGGAAGGCAAAGTGTTTTGAGGGGTGAGTAAAAACCCTGAACAGCTTGTTGAGAATTTCTTACTATATCACTTAGTTTTAATGGCAAGTTTTTGAGATTCTTCTGGATTGGATTTTTTTTCTTCCCTTGTAAGCAGGGCCTAGTTTGCTGTTTGTCTTTGGAGCTTTATGCTCTTAGCCACAGGAATAGTGTCTGGTATCATTTTCCTTACCCAGGTAAATGTTCATACCTTACTGTAGGGGTACAGATGCTGATCTCAAGTACCCCAACTTACACTTCAGGTGATCTTTGTTTTTAATCTGCTTTGGAGCTTAATGCCCTGGAAATAACATTTCTCCAAAATGATCTGTTTTCTTTTAGATTCTGACTGAAAGCATTAGAAGTCTCCAGTTTGTCTCTTTCTTGCTTGGTAGAGCTGAAAAACACAAGAAGTGCTGATTTTTGTCTAAAAAATGGCAGACTCCATCATATCCATCAACTTGTGGATCACACTTAGGTTTGTTAGCAAAAACACAAGCAGACTTCTACACTGACAGCTCTTCAGCAATTGCTGGTTTATTTGTACCCTGCCAGTGTTTGAAGGGCTGTGCATTGCTGCTGAGTAAGGCTTCCCATCTGCCACTGGCAAGCAGAGGGATTTTTTGGTGCTAGCATGGGCAGTGCTGAGTGTAATTCTGAATTGTTTTTTAATCTTGGGATGAATTTTTTTTATTGTGTGTAAATTTAGTTTGATTGCTTGGAGTATTTGATTAGAAAATAGTTAAGCTTCTAACTTTATTTTCCTTATCCATATGTTGGTGTAATAAGTGGCTTTTCTAGAATATCCCTTGTCAGTGTCTCAAAACTTCAGAAGAGGCTCAGGTATTGCTCTGCCTTTCTGCTGCATCTGGGTCATTAAGCAGAGAGAGATCTGTTTGCCTGGTGATTCTGGTTGCTGTGTGATTATTTTTTTGGGATCCAGTTCCCTGTAACACCTCAAGTATCTCATGAATGTAGGCCCTGCCTGTCTTTGTAGGTTGTGTGGGTCATACAGTGGAGATGAGTCACAAGTGAAAGAAGAAATAGCTGTGCTAGGTCTAGATCTGTGTTTTATTAGGTGTTGGTTTGGAAGATTATTAAAAGCTCCTCTGTCTGCATGATGTGTCTTCATTCACACTGCTCTGAAGTGCCTGCTTCTGGAAGTTCCTGGTGAATACAGTCATCTTACAGACTATCTCCATGTTTCCTGAGATGCTAGTAGGAATTGAGTGGTGGTAACTTCACAACTTGTCCCAGTTTGATCCTCAAATATTTGTTTATTGCATAACTTATCCCATCATTGATCTTCCATTGACTGTGGCTACCAAATGTCTTTTCTCCTGTGGAATAGTGCTGACTTAAGATAACTTCTTCCAGGCTGACTACTTTGCCTCTGGATCTGTCAAAAGGCAGAAAAGATGAGCTGGTTACAGGTAGGCAGCTGTAATGGCTTGTCTGAAATACAGGCTGTGCTGCTGCTGTCCCAGTGACATTGTCTGCCTCTGCATCCAGTGGGAGGCAAGTCATGAGACCTATTTTGTACAGCACATTAGTGTTTTGGGACTCCATTTGCCTGCTTATTTGAGGTGCATTTTCAGCTCTATAATTTAGGCTCAGGTCAACAACTGCATTGTTTTGGGTTTCTTGGTTCCCCTTGGATAGTTTAAGCTGTATTAAAATAAGGGTGTCTCAGTGTATCTGCAGTCTTTGTGTTTTAAATACACATTTACTTAACATCACTCTTACTTGAGAGCAAACTGGTGTGATGATATAAATGCCCAGCTGAGATGGGCCCTGGAATTTGCCACGGGATGCAAGTTTAGCTTGTGTTCCATTGTTCACTTTAATGTTTTGTGTCATGGCTCACACAGGTACCAGCCTCGTGGTTTTTTTCTTGGATTGCTTAGTCAGCAGCAGAGCAGATGCTAGTCATGTAAAATGCATGCAGAGTTGGAATTAAGTGTATTTGTTGTTGTTAAACTTTCAGTCTATATTGTGCCTCTTAGAGTACAACTGGGCATTTTCTTTATTACTTTCTTTTTTTTTTTGTCCATAACAGTAGCAGTAACTGCTTCTAGAACTGGTTATTCCATCTAGATAAATGGTTTGTGGCTTTGACCATGCTCACCTGTTGCTAAGCAACTTGGAGAAATCCCAAATGACACTTAATTATGCAATCCTAATAACTATTGACCAGACCTTTAATTTCCAGCAGAATTGCTGTTTGCCACATTTGTGATGTGTTGTGCTTGGATACAGACACCTCTTTTCCATGTGAGCTTCTCCTGCTGTTTCTTCAGTTCCCAAAAAGCCTTTTTAAGTTAAGGAATTCACTGATACCAGAATGAGGGAGTGGAGTTGTGTGAGGAGTTTGGCATTCTGGAAGGCTGTTTTGGCACCCAGTAAACTCCACCAGTTTGTAGAGATGGAAGGAGTGGAGTGCAGATTGTCACTTTATAGCACTTGAGTAGCCAAAGGAGAAGGGGTGAACTGCTGTGTGATATTCCAGTCAGGACTAGAATGCATTGTAGGAACTTTGGGTTTCTTGACAAAGTTCCTTGTATTGAAATACAAGTAAAAAAACGTAATTTAAGATGACAGAGAAAAAAGAAATGAGGCTAATGTTAAAAACACACCAGAGCCTGTTGAGATTGATTCAATTTTAACTTGTCTTCTTGTTAGTTCTTGCTTTTTTCTTGGCAGAAGATGTTTAAAATTGCCACTCTTTGGGAAGTGAAATTTGGATTTTGGTCCTTTGGTGTGTTACATCAGGCCAAGGGGCTTTTCCCTGAGTCTTGGGACTGGTTGTCCTGAGAGCCCAAACCTCCTGTGATGTGCATAAGACACACTTCTGTTGTGTAGGAAGTCTACTAGAAGCCACATTCAGGCTAAACTTGTCTGATTCAAAAGTTAAACCCCCAAATCAACAAAAACCCCAAACAAATTGAGTTGGGACAGCAATGATTAGTTTGCTTTCACCATGTTGCCATTTGGGTAAGGAAATAATAACCAACGCTAGCTGTGAGTGCTGAGTTCATTTTTCTGAACACTAACATAATAAAAGGTTTTGTGGACCTAAATCTGAATTTGCTAATGTGGAATTTACATAAATGGCTCTAATTTACATAACAGTATTTTAGAAATTCAGTGCTTGACATTGATTTTCTGCCAAGTGGGAGCATTGTAACAGATGGTGGAATTTTCCACCAGCCAGGTGATAACCACTGTAAAGGAGGTATTTGTCTTCCTCTAAGTCCTTGGCTTAAGGAAGAGGCTCAGTTATGCTGCAGAATTGTTATGGTGTACTTGTTATAATTTCACTTATCCAATTTGTTTTACATGTGGGATAATAGGAAAGCATGATTATGAATGAATCTTAAATAATCAGATTTTCAGCTTTTCCTGTCAATTTTCACCCTTTCATCATTATGTCAATTGACAGGAAAATGTGTGGATAAGCTTTTATCAGGAGTAGCATAGTGACAGTTCAAACATTTGGTGCTATTATGTGCTGTGCAATGAAAATGTAGTATAGAGTATTTGCAGTTTTTCTTGGATCAGGGAATAGTGGAGTAGTAAATTGCTCATGAGTGGTAGGGAGCAAATACTCTCTGAGGAGGTGCTTGGCTTCCACCATTCAGGTTGTGCTGGCTGGAGAACAAGAACAGATGGCAACTGGCAACGTAACAGCAGGTGCAGCAGCAGTAAAAACAGATTGTTGTCCTGTGATTAGGTCATGTAAAGGTTTTCCCATTTCTTTTCAGATCTGCTTGAGAACTGGGCACTCCACAATTCCTCTTTTCAGGTTAGGAGTTAGTTCTGATAGATTTTTTCACCCCTAGTAGGAAGGAAGTTTTCTTTTTTTAAGCATGACAGACCTAATCAAATCACTTCTCTTCCAATATTTCTTGAGACCATCATTGGAGATGATGGGCCTGTGAGTTAATGCAGGTGAGGGCTTTCACTGAAGAGCAGAAATCTGAAAGGGCTGTTGAGATTTGAGTGCTGCAGGAAGATTTTGCCATCATGTGAGAATGTCAAGCTTTGTACATTGGTGTTCTAGGAAGCACTTGAAAATACTTCTCAGAAGAGCCCAATTCATAATTTATCAGAACTGAATAGAAAACCTGCCTATTTACATCTCTAGAAATAAGCTTGAATTCCAGGGAAACTATCTTCACAAAGAAATGAAGTGTACCTCCTTTCATTTTCCAAATGCTGGTCTTGGTATATGGTAGGACTGGCTTCCTGGCTGTAAACTGACAGCACAGAAACAATTTTTTTAACTGCTGTGGAGCAAATAAATCCTGCATTGACAGTTAAGTTGATTGGAACTAAAAGTGCAGGTCATGCTATCTGCCATTTCTGCTCCTGCTGCTTTTTGGTTGTCCTGCTCCTTCTAGAGCTTCACAAGTTCTCAAGAGGAAACAAAGTGGGATGAGGAAGTCAGCAGTGGTAGCCACCATTTACTTAGCTGTACTTTACCTTTATTATTGTCTGATAGTATTTCATGGGGATCTCATTTAATATGCAGTAGAAGGCAAGAGTTCATCTCTTGGAGGTTTCTGTCACCTCAGACTGTGCTGAATGTTGGACATCTGTGTCTGTATTATATTACACTTAGAGTTCAAAGGCTTCTGCAAAACCACAGACAGTGGAACCTTCCTGAAATGAAAGTGGTTTGCAGAATCTGAGCATTTCCTGCAGGCCATATCCAGCTGTGGACTGTTTCTTCCTTTCTGTGTGGTTAGCTCTTGAGAATATCTTCAAACAGCTGAAAGCTTCTGAATGTTTTGAAAAGCCTCTTAAAATTCTAGGTCATATTTAGTCTTACTTTTTCTGCACATTTTCATGTAGGTAGCATTTCTTTGTGTGGTGGTGATGAACACACATCCTGCTGAAAGAGAGGGAGTTGATGGACACATCCTGTGGAGCCCACCAGATCATCTTCCCTGTGTTTAAACCTAGGAAAAAAAGTGTGTTTTAAAATAGGATGGGAAGACTTCTCATTTATTCTAGACTTTTAAAAGATGATAAAGTGTAATTGTGTTAAAAGCAGAGCAAAGCACGTCAATGTATATGAAATTATAGCTCTGCTGTTACATCTTAGCTGCATTCTTCCAACAAAGCTGGATGCAGTGCATTCTGGCCACTGCTGGGAGTTTGGGTGTGATCACATCCTCAGATCTATTACCTGGATGTTCTGGCTGAACATTGCCTTGTCCCTCAATTACTGTGTATTGGGTGTTTGACCTTTGATTGAGATCTAGGAAATTTGCCAGGTTCATTTGGACTTAGCTTCACGCAAAGTACCAGCTTCCATGGCATCTTTCTAAGTGTATTCATCCCTTTGAAGCTGAAAGGTTCTGTTTTGCCTTCTGGTCCATCCAGAAGTGTGGTCATGACTTCCCCTGCAGCCCTGTGTATGTTGTGTGTTTGAAACTGTCACTGCAGTAACAGCAACCTGGTAACCTCTGTCTTCTGAAGCTGTGCTCTGTTGTCAGTTCTTGGTGTCTAAAGGACAAATTCTTTGAATTTCATTAGATACAGTGAGAATCAAACGTTTAAGTTTGATTTAAGTTATAGTTTAAAACTATTTTGAATGAGTTTGAACAGTGTTTGAGTATTTACTAACAAGGAAATGGAGGAATGTGTTTTGGTTTGGGCTGGCCTGTCCTGAAGATAGGTGTATTGTTTAACCTACCTGCAAAGACTTTATTTTTGTAACTTACAGATCCATGGAAGGTAGGTAGAAGGTGCCCGATGGATTTGTCCCTCAGCATGAGTGGTGCTGTTTGCTTGACTGGTGGTCTGAATTTAAGTGAGAGGTGACTTGCTGGCATTGGAAGCAGAGGAAGAGCAGTATGTGTTGGTTTGTAGCATAATAATGTTAATATAATCTAATATTCCTCCAGAGCGCTTGACAGTCACAGCAAGCGGTGCTGTGCTGCTGATAAAAATAGATTGGACTTACTCTGACCTTCTAAAAATGCCCCTAATACAGTAGCACAGGCTTTGCCTGAGAACATCTGACTTTTAATTCTGATTGTGAAGTCAAGTGAGGTAAGTAGAATTTGGATTGACTGTAAATGTCTTAGCCACTTAGCAAATCCTCTTGAAGAACCTTACTTGCTTGCCACCTGCTTTTTACTGAGGATATGTGGGATGATTAACTACTGGCAGGTTATGAGGTGACCTCTCTCAGCCTTGCAGCCTCTCCCACCTCTGGTTTGGTACCCAGGAATCCTCTCCCTAGCACCAAAACTCTGACTCTGAAAACACGTTGTTTAAACTGCTTACAGGGGTAAAACAGTCCTGGTGTGTGCTTTCTGCTGTGATTAGGTGGCTTATGCAATCAGGATGTGAACAGCCATTTGAAATGCTTGTGGTTTATGGAGCTTTTGTTTTTTTCCATAGTTTTCAGTTGACCAAAGAAATGGTGATGGAGAAGCCAAGTCCCCTGCTGGTCGGGCGGGAATTCGTGAGGCAGTACTATACCCTGCTGAACCAAGCACCTGACTATTTGCACAGGTAAAGCTCTGCTTCACTTGGAGCTGGTTTTCTCTGTGAATTTCTTAACATGTGTGCTAAAATTGGTGAATGATCTTATTACTGTGTCTTAGCTTGCTGAATTTGATCACTTAAGAAACTGATTTATTCAAGATGCTGAATGTCATTTACTTTTGGTTTTATCGGCTGGGTTAAAAAATGAATAATAAAGATTACAGGAATTCTTTAAGTATTTGAGTTCTGGTTCTAACTGAAATGCTGCTTGCCACTGCTGTTTGTAATCAATATGAATTGGAGTTGTAGAAATACCACTTAGTTAAGCATTTCTGTAGTTTTTGGCTTGATAAAATGCCCCCTGACTAGGAGGAAACATTGAATAAGTTGTGTGCTTGTGTATTGGTCTCTCTTGGGAGTCCCACCAGCTCTTTCTTAAAGGAAGGTCAGGAAATTATGGATATGCAGCAAACTATAATCCATTATCTAAACAAGTGGGTCCTGTTCGGTTTGGCAGGTATCCTTCCCAAAACTAGTCTTGTTTATGAAGATACATTTTGTTTTGCTGTGTTTTGAGTAGCCAGATAAAGTTTCTGAAACCTTCCCTTTCCATTCTCAGGGAACGCTTTCTCAGAGTGTTTCTGCACTTAGGTGGCCAGCTGAGCTCATCCCTTTGGGTCAGAGGACAGTTGACTCTGTGCCATGGAATCCATTCCAGTCTATTACTGCTGGCGAGTGCAGTACCATGGTGCTTAGGGCATTTCAGCTGGTAACCTCTCAGTTACAGAAAGGAAGATTTACCTGCAATACTTTTTTTAATGTAGAAGAGCAAAACAGTCCCATTGCTCCTTGCTCGAGCTTGAAATCAGAACTTGAGGTGGAGCCTTCAGCATCCTGGATGTTCAGGGTGTTGCTTTGGGGACCTCATGCAGAAAGGGGATAATGGGATTGGATCAGGAGCTCCCATGAGACTTTGGTTTTGGCTGTTGGTGCCTGGGTGTCTGACACACCTGAATGTTGCAGCCTACATGACAAAACTTTGTTTTCCCTCCATCCCCAGATTGCCAACAGGATTCAGATTTTGTGGCTGTGTTCTAGTCATTCAAACAGGAAACTTACTTGAAAGTGTATTATTTGTACTGCACTCTGATGTAGAGGCTCAATGTTCGTACACAGCAGAGCTTGACATTTAGATATTTCTTTCCAACAGGTTTTATGGAAAGAACTCCTCCTATGTCCATGGTGGCTTGGATTCCAATGGAAAACCAGCTGACGCAGTCTATGGGCAATCTGTAAGAACTTAAAAGAAAGCTGTTCTTTCCTTCTCTTTTGTCACGTTTATTGAGGTTGAGAAGAGAAATGTGTCCAGCTGTGATTTCCTCCCACCCTGTTCAAGTGCTTTCTGTAAAAGAAAAAATGAGGAGGAAGAAAAACCCTCTTGACTGTAGACAGCAACAGTTGGGCAAAATGTGCTTCCTTTATAGAAAGCTCATAATGTAAGATTGCTTGCAAGGCAAACTTAACAAGCCTCCTGCCAAGCTTTCTCTCCAGAGTTAGGGAATGTATCTCAAACCATTTTTTATGGTTTTGCTTTCTCTCAACCCTGCTAACTCGGCAGAAATGGCTTCTTCAGCATCACCCACGCGTGCCATTCTTTCCTAGGACATCCACAAGAAGGTGCTGTCCCTAAACTTCAAGGATTGCCACACGAAGATCCGCCATGTGGACGCCCACGCCACGCTCAACGACGGTGTGGTGGTGCAGGTGATGGGGGAGCTCTCCAACAACATGCAGCCCGTGCGCAGGTTCATGCAGACCTTCGTGCTGGCCCCTGAGGTGGGTGTGCTGACAGCATCAGGAGCTCTGTCTGCCTCGGGGCTGCAGGCTGTAGGGTTAGACTGGGAGGGTAACTCGCCACAAAATTCAGCAGTTATGTTCTGGAAATTCCTTTGGGAGTTAGGGTACTTCTGTATGATTGGACATTAACCTTGTGTATTGAAATTGGTTATTTTATATATATTTATATTTTTTATATTATATATACTATATATTATTTATTAGCTACTATATCATATATAATATATGATATATAATATATATTATATAATATATATATGATAGATAATATAATATAGGTAATATATATAATATGTTATATGCGTATATATATGTATATATATATTATTTGTGTATATACCGTTTATATATCCTGACTTTGGACTCCTAGGTTAGTGCAACACATTTTTTGCTCAAGCATATTAAAATTATGTTCTCTTTGATTTGCTATCCTAGCAACTGAAAAAACTGGTCTTTTTACTGAAAAAGAAGTAGTAGAAACAGGAGAATGTTTCCTGTCACTTGAAAATATGGGTTCCAGATTTTCTTGTTTATAAAGTGCTGGCTTAGCATTTGAAGTGGCATTTTTAAATAGACTTTTTTTTTAACAAGGCAATTCACAGAAATGAAAATGATAGTGAAAAAGGAGTGTTGCAGCGTCACTCTATTTTCTAATATGACTTGGAGATAAGAATTGATACTTTAGACACCAGGAAGTTGTCACTCAGGCTTCTTCAGTGTTGTGAGCTGTTGGAGTTAAAAGCACTTCAGCATTTTTTTTTCCTTTGTTCCATCCAAACCCTGTTGATGTCTTTTTTCTTTCTTGTTTTCCTGCCCCAAATAATACTATTTTCTTAAAAGAGACAAATTTGGATTAGTCTTGTGGGAAGGATGATTTGCTCAAGCCTTTCTTGTTTTCACATTATTTCAATTTTTACATTACTGTGTTGTTGTAATTGATTCAGTTCTTCCCTTTGATTTGCTTTTAGGGCTCTGTTGCAAACAAGTTCTATGTCCACAATGACATCTTCCGCTACCAGGACGAGGTTTTTGGGGACTCTGACACTGAGCCTCCAGAGGGTAAGTAGCAGTAATTTTTTGATGGTTCTGTTGGTTTTTAGTTCTTGATCTGTATCAACATTCTGTTCCCAGATCAAAGGAAGTCTTCTTGCTGGAGAAGACAGATCAGTGTTAAATTTCATGTGTTTGTAGGTTTTTTTCATTGCCTGTGGTTCTTTACAGTCCAGCAAGGAGTTGTGACATGCAGATGATTATTTTTCTGGCATAATCTCTTTCTATTACAAAAACTGTAAGACTTATTTTGGCACTTGCAGTCAGATTTGTAGGTTATAAATCTGGTTCTCTAAAGTATTTGGAACATGTTTTTTAACCTTGGTCAAGACTGAGTAACCAAAGTGATAGTAGAAATATAAAAAATTGTCTGTTTCATGTCACATCTCAAAAATCCTTCCTGTGTGCTCTTTGGTAGAAATTTCACCTGTATTTTGTGATAGGTGCCTTGTGTTTGAGCCTCATACTAAAGATGTGCATTATTGTTTTTCTTTTCTAACCTTATTTAGAATCAGAAGAGGAAGGGGAAGAACCTGAGGAAAGACAGCAGACACCTGAGGCTGTTCCTGATGATAGTGGTGCTTATTATGAGCAGGCTGTCAGGTAATAATATATTTAGAGATGAAGTCAGATGTTGTGTGAGACAGGCTGCTTGTAGAACAGGTCACATGAATTTATTTCTATTAATAATTTCCTTCTGACAGTCAAAATTTCTGTTTATTGATCAGCTGGAATCAAAATGCTGTTAGACTGAATATGAAGACTCTGGAATGATTTTTTTTTTTTTTGCTGCTTTGTAATGTGCCAATGCCGAATTTGCATCACTGTGCAATGTGGCCTTACCTGGCCTTGTTCTTCTCTCAGATGTCACGTGCCTGACTTCTGTATTGGATAAGTAGCACTGCTTGTCGCCAGTAATAGAATAAATACAATGCCACCTCTTTTTTCCTGCTTTTTGTGCTGCTGTATAATAGCAATGATATTGAGGAACATCTGGAAGAGACAGCTGCAGAGGCAGAGCCTGAGCCAGAGGCAGAACCTGAACAGGAACCTGAACCAGAGGTGCAGGAAGAAAAGTCTGAGCCAGTATTAGAGGAATCTGCTCCAGAGGAGACTGTGGAAAAGAGTCCTTCTCCAGCTCCTGCTGATCCAGCTCCTGCAGTGCAAGAGGACTCCAGGGTAATGACAGTGGGTCTCTCCTTTCTCTGGTGTGGTTTCATGTGTTAAGGAAAGTAAAAGTGGACAGATTGAGACTCAGGAAACTGTAATACTTGGTGTTGGGCCACTGCTGTGTCCTGTTTCGACTCTGGAATTCAGAAACAGTAGGAGTGTGACTCCATTGTCATTACACCGAGTCTTTTGAATTTAAATAATTTGAAGGAAAATTGAGGGGAAACTGCTATTGGCTGGCTCCTGATTTTCAAGTACAAGTTAAAATTTGTTCTTGTAATCCTGTGTCTGTTGGCTGTCCTGTCAGTAATATATTTCAGAAGGAGATGTAGTTAAGTTATCATTCTCTTTTTTTTGTTTCAGACATTTTCCTGGGCATCAGTAACCAGCAAGAACCTTCCTCCCAGTGGGGCTGTCCCAGTATCAGGAATACCACCTCACGTTGTGAAAGTACCGGTCTCGCAGGTAGGAATCCAGCACCTGGACAAGCTGAAGTGCTAAACTGGCTGATGGGGGAAAAAGAGAGTGAGATCTGCTTGGTTCTCATTTGACTTCCCAGGCCCCAAAGACTTAAACATTCTGTGATACCTGACAGACTTTATGAAGATGTTATTCCTTGGTTTTGGGTTGAGAATTAATTGTTTCTCATGGAGGAAAACAGGGAATGTTCATGTGAATGCTTCTTGCTTTTAGCATATAAGTCAACATGAACTAACATGCATTTTAGTCACAGGGGGGAAAAACTATTACCTTTTCCTGCACTATTTTATTACCAACTTGACAGTGACCTCTTAAGAGCTGAACCTGCTGGTATTTCTGTCTGGCTCTCAACTGTTGACTCCTTTTTGAATTGATACAGCCCCGCCCTGAGGCAAAGCCTGAGTCTCAAACCCCCCCTCAGAGACCTCAGAGGGATCAGCGAGTGAGGGAGCAGCGGACGAGCATCCCACCACAACGGGGTCCCAGGCCAAGTAAGAGGAGCTGCAAAGAAGCTGTTTTCTGTTGCTTGAAGGTTTTGGAGGAGCAATGTGATAATTAAGCTTTTAAAATCTCATTATTTGTCAGTAAGCAAACGATGTTTACTCAGGTGAAAATTCAAGCTTGGCCTCAGCCACGTGATAAAAAGCAAATAGTTACACACTTGCTATTGTAGAATGCTTTCCTTCTTTTATATATGAATGGATAGACGGTGTGAATTGATTGTTTTTAGTGGTGATAATTCTGACCCTGGCTTGTTTTTCTGTTTGTTGTGGGGACTGACTTTTCTAAAATCAGTTTTGCTTTTCTGTTCAAGTTCGTGAGGGTGAACAAGGCGATGTGGAAACCCGGCGCATTGTGCGATACCCAGACAGTCATCAGCTCTTTGTTGGGAACCTTCCTCATGATGTGGATAAATCTGAACTTAAAGACTTTTTCCAAAGTAAGCTGACTGCTTTGCTGTCCTCTGAGGGGTTGGGGGTTGCAGCCATGGGTGTGGTCAACAGAGCATTCTAATGTATGACCCAAGAACTTGGCTTTTCTCTTGCAGGCTATGGCAATGTTGTTGAACTCCGCATCAACAGTGGTGGAAAGCTCCCTAATTTTGGGTTTGTGGTGTTTGATGATCCTGAGCCAGTTCAGAAGATCCTTAGCAACAGGGTAAATAAATCAGTGGGTTGTGGTCTTTTGACAGCAGACAGTGTTTTTCAGCTTAACAGGAAGAGATTGTACTTGGTCCTTTTAGGTTTTTTTGAGCATATTAAAGTAGGTGTGAAGTTTTTCCCCTTCCTATTACCAAGATTTGTGCAGTGTTTTGTCATTGAAGTAGCTTGTAGCAGCTCATTACAGAGCCTTTTTCTTGTAGGAGGTTGCTGAACACAGGAAGTGTATAAATAGCTTTCAGGAAGACAAGGTAGAGAGAATCTGATTCTATGAACAAGTAGAATCTTGTTTGTCAGGGCTGAAAGGAAGAAGCTGTATTGGTGTGCACGCTGAAAAGAATTTTGCTAACAAAGGCAGGAGGTACCTGCTCAGCCTGTCAGCAGTGATTGCTAGTGCAGAATGTGTGCCCGTGCCTGCCTGCTGTGGTAGGCAGGGGACTCTGGATGTCAGCCATGCAGTGAGCTTGCTTACAACCCAGCTCTTTCCTGAAGCACATCAGAATGTTCAGTGTTAAGCCTGAGATAGCTTTTCAAGGGTCACCCCTTCACATCTTTATTTTCTCCAGTAAACGCTCAAGACTGGATGCATGGTTTGGCTATTGCCATTGTTTACTGAGTAATCAATCCTAAGACCCTTCAGTCTTTGATGGAGAGGAGGATATGAGGCGAAGCTGCAGGAATCTGCTTGACCTTGAAGAGCTCCTGGTGACCCATTAATGACAGTATCCTCTCTGCTTGTGTTGCAGCCCATCATGTTCAGGGGAGAGGTGCGCCTGAACGTGGAGGAGAAGAAGACACGAGCTGCCAGGGAGGGTGACCGCAGAGATAACAGACCCCGTGGACCTGGAGGCACTCGTGGGGGGCTGGGAGGTGGGATTCGAGGGCCTCCACGTGGAGGAATGTCCCAGAAGCCCGGATTTGGAGCTGGAAGGGGGATCGGGCAACGCCAGTGAATTCATCGCGGATGTTGACATGGTGGCGCAAACCGTTTTTCCTGCAGATTTGTGAATTTCAGCCTTGGGTATCTTGGAATGTGGCCCTAGCCTGTTATAGACTGCTACGTTTGATACTATTTTGCCCCTTTTTGTTTGTGTTATGGTTCTGTGATTTATTTTTTTCTAGTCCTTGTCCCAGATTCCAGCTTTGTGGAACAACGTTTTAGGAAAAGTGGATTTTAAAAAGAAAAGAACTGAATTTTCTTGTTCACCTCAAACTTACGGACTGATTTTTGTTTTTTTGGTACCGGTGGTTTTTCCTAAAGGAATGTCTCTTTCTTTTTTCTTTTATTTTTTTTTTTTCCTCCCCTCTTTCTACTGAATTTGGGTGCAGTCAGTGGAATAATATTTCACGTGCATGTGTTCAAGAGCCTGTAGGAAAACATAGTTCTTGGCAAGTATTCCAAGGGCAGAAAAGCAAAACTCTTGGTGTTTCTTTGAGGTCATACGAACATCCTCCAGTCTGGAGACATTGCCACATGAAAAATTGACTTTCACCTTTCTTTCTGTGGCGCTGTAAAAGTGGAATAATGGGTATCCGTAGAATCTCTTTTCCTTTTGATACATGATCACAACAAAGAATTCGAACTACTGTTTTACCACTTTGAAATTTTGGATTGTGGGATAGGTTTTAAATGTCTAGAACTTGACTCTTCAAACACTTTTCCTGAACTTGTGAAATTTTTTATTGAAATAGGGAGTTTTTTTCATGTTTAGTTTGTATTTGTATAAAAAAAAGCAAAATTGTTGTGCCTTCTATTTATCTCTCATTCCAGTTTTGGCAAATTGTTTAAAAAAATAATAAAAAAGGTCTAGATTTGCTTTATCAAGTCAAGAGTATGTTGGAGTTTTTCCAAGGGAAAGAGGCTCTTCAGTCACTAGGTTTACAAGGTAGAGGTGGTTGTAGCTAAAGCTTTTAATACCTTCTGTGCACCACTTTGGCTGCATTTAAATTACTGAAAACAAATACTTTTTGGATGCAGAAGTCAATAACTTGAACTTGAAGCTGGTCCTGTTGTAACTATTGCAAAAGTACAAGCAAAGCAGAAATACCTGTGTCACATGCTTTACAGTTCCAACTGCTGTAAGTAATAGTTATTTTTGCAGTACTTCATTCCTTGCTTCAGACCTGAAGTGGATAAGAAGGAATTTTTGTGAGGAGTATGGAAGGTGCTTGTCTGTCCTGGTGTTAAGATGCTGAACGCTCCCCACTGCCTCTGAAAGAAGATGAAACTGAAAATAAAATACAAAACTGGGTTGTTTCAATCCAAGAGATCCTGTAATATGGTGCTGCACAATACAGTATTTCTGTAATGCCTGGTGTTAAACATATGGATAAAAGTGGTGGATCTGTGCCTACACCAGACCTCCAGGTCTCTTGGCAGCACGATAGAGCTGTGTGGGAAGTTTGCTAATCTGTGTCAGGTCCATTTTTTCCATGTTTCTTGGTTTATGACAATAACGACTGTGCATATGCAGTGTGTCATCTCTTGACCTGTGCTTGCTGTAAGCTCTGGAGCAGAGCTGCCCTCGGTATTACCTGTCCCCAACAGTCATGTTTTGCCTTTTCCTTGCCAGCCTTACTGGTTGAAGCTGGTTGTACTAAATGTTGCTAGAGTGTTGGTTTCTGTTTTATTTTTCTTTTTGCATTTGTTACACTGTTTGTCCCTTGCCTCCTTACAACTGTGTCTGGGATTGGCCTGTTTACCATCTGCGCCTAGAAGTTTGATACCTTAGTGAGCTGAGGGAGAGTGTGAGCTGTGGTGTGCTCTCACAGCCAGCATTTGGGGAAATTCTGCTGCTTCCTCTTGTGGTGGTAACTGGTATTTTTTTAAAAAACAAAAGCTGTCTGCGTTTTTCCTATCAGGAATGCCTGTGAGATGAAAGTGGGCAATGGAGATCTTTCACTGAACCCTGTCCTTGTTGTTTGTGATATGTTTTTTCCCCTTTGTTGTTTTTCTGCTGTTCTTGACATTAAATCCGAAGACTGCAGTAACAGGTTGCACTTCAGACTTATCAAAGTGCTTTTAATAGAAGCTTTCATAGCTCTTAACCAAATCTGCAAAGGCATCCGTAAGCTTGAACCCCCATTTCTGTAGTGGGAGCTGGACAGTCCTGGCTCATTGCTGTCTGATTTGAAAGAAGAGTGTCAGTAAAGAATTTAAAAGGGTGAAGTGTGTGCTTGTTCTCATATGAATCATACTCGATATATTGACCCAGAAAGTCATGTTCTTGTCCCAAGATGACAGGCAAAATAAAATATTTACATAAAATTCTGTTGGAATGTCTTGTAAAGAAAATACTTTTCAAAAGTGAGTTATGTTTGTGGAGTGACTCTTGGTATTTGCATTTTGGTGGCTCTGTGACTCGCTAATAACAAAGTCCTCTGAAGAGACCTGCTGTAAAATGTTGCACATTGGTTTTGATGTTTAGGCTTTCTGTAGCCTCCAGCCCTTCTGGTTTCTGCCTTGCTGTACTGTTAAAACCTCAGTATCTCTTGTCTGAGGCCCTCCAGTGCTTTGCATGCATTCTTGAAGATGACTGTGAAGAAGCCAGGATTTGATTTGCCTCAGCTGGCTGCAGTGGGCTACACAAGCTCCAGGAAGGCTGACCTCTAACAACCAAGGTGTAGTCCTGCTCTTTCTAGGAACCAAATGCTACAGTCTGAAATCAGACTCTGTGTGTGTCTCCTTTCTAGTGCCTCCAGTCAAGACAAGGAGGTGGTGGGACTGAAGTGCCCTTGGTGTCCCATTGCTCTGCAGAGAGTGAAGAAAAGCTGTCTAGAGCTGTCAGACTTTTGCACCCATAGCAGCTACATGGACAGATTTGGAATAACCTTCATGATCATGATACCTTTATCTGCCCTCTTGAGAGTACAGAAGTACAAAGAGTGTCTCCATGTGTGACTGGTGTGATCTGGCCTCTTCTGGCTGATCTTAATAGTATAAGACAAATAGATATGAGGACATTTCTCTTGTAGGGGAGTTTTGTAGCACCCAAGCCTGAACTGGAAGCCATACTCTGCCTCTGCTGCCTTTTCTTCCTTCAAGAGCATTGCACAATTAAAAAGGTTTAGTTACCCCTTGAGCACAGAGAAATGTCCTATGGAGTGCTGGGATGTACCAGCAGACACTTGTGTGGGGCTGTTTTGTAAAGCTGAGCTGAGATCTTTGTGTGTTTGGGAATGCAGATATTGATGATTTAATTTCCCAACAATAAGATCTTTATCCTTATTTGCATGTTATATGGAAGAATGGAGCAAGGTGGATCATAACTGTTTTGGTTATGAGATGTGAAACTGAGTAAAATTCTTTTGAACTGCATCATTACTTAGACAGTTTTTACAGTAATGGCATGTTCTCAGAATAGATTTGAAGGGCAGGATGCTGCCCTTCTATTTTCTGTCACAAAAAGCCATTTGCCAAGCCAAGAGGGATCTGCTGTCCCACTGGTGATATTTCAAACTTGACAAAGCATCTGACAGCAGAAGGAAAAATACTTTATTGTGACCATCTTTGTGATTCAGTGTGAGAGACAGTCCTCCTGCATTCTTAAATGTAATTTTGGGTGTTTGCACCAAGGTCACTCCATCTACCGAAGAATTTTAAAGCTATGTATAAATAATGTCCTAGCTTGCAAAATAGTGCCAGAAATACCTTTTTCTTTGTTTCCAGCTGCTGTGTGGAACCTCCAGCAGTAAAAATCCATGGAGAGAAATTTCAGAAAAATCTTTAATTTTTTTTTTATTGGAATCAGCATGAATGTATGATTCAATAAATATATTTTATATACATTTAACAGCAGAAACTTTACATTCCATCTTCAAACTGCTGAAATAGAACTTCTGTTTTAAAATTTTTTTTACAAGCCAGAAAAATAATTTGCCATTGAGGCTGTGTGGTCATGCAAATTGTCTAAGTTACAGTTTTATGTCTTCATGATGTAAAAATACTGATTTGAAGGAAGCAATTGCTTTGCACTTTGACCAATGTAGCAAAATATCCTTAAATGGAGTGTAAGGCCATACCAATTTTGTGTATGTGTAGATTTATACATATGTATATATAGTAAATTCATACAGAAAATACAGGGACATCCCTTTTTAAGGTGGGTAAGGAGGAGACATGTAAGTACTTCATGATGAAACTGATTTATTCCTTTTGAAGAATTTTACATCTTAAGTTTTAAACATGACTGCACTCTATATTTTGTATTTCTCGTGTGCCTCCTTTGTTCCTGAAGGGAGAGTAACATGAAAATTAAAAAACACTGACTTTTCCATTCTTTTTTCAACTTGTGTAAATGAACCAGTAGAGGTACTCAGAGAGCACTTGTATTGCTCACTTCTTTCCTCCTTCCTACATTAACTCCAGGGATTCTTACTCTGAATATTTTTCTGATGCTCTCCTGTGAGCTGTGGATACTTCAGCGCACACCTGGCAAAGAAGAAAATGAGAACAGCTGCAGCTCTTCCCTTGTCTGTTTTAAAGATGCTCACGGAAAGTTAAAGGGAGATGAGTTTTGTCCAATTAGGAGCAGCCGCTTCCTTTTGCTATGCTGAAAAGTTGATCAAAGGGGGCCAATTTAATGTCACTGCATCTGAGACCTTGATAAGATCCAAGAAGGAAAACACTCTGACCTTGTTGCCATCCTTTCCTGTCCATGAACAAGCTTGGGAAGGCATCTTTTTTTCACATGAAACCCCCATAAATAGCTCAAATCTGAATTAATAGTTACAAAAGAGCACTGATAAAAGGGCTGTGGTGGACGTGTGTCAAGAGGGTCGGTCTGTCCTACAGCCAAGGTTCGGGTCTGTGTTGGCAAACCCCACATTCCTACCCTGAGTGAGGGGCGACTGGCATTGCCCTCCCGGGGGACAGGGAGTGCTGGCACAGGGATGGGACACCCCGTAACATCTCCCACTGCGTCTGCTGAACCAGCCCAGCCTTTGGCTGCCCCGGCTGTAAACAGCATCAAGGAGCTGTTGTGTTTGGGAACAAATAAGCTTTAGTAAGCCAAGCTTTGGAAACAAAGGTTTTTTTCATACAAATGGCTTGCAGATGGGAGAGATACAGAAAATGGGGCAGCACAATGCCACAGCTTAATAGGCTTTTTTCAGGAATTTTTGTGAGGTATTCTTCCTAGATACCAGATTTTTGAGGGTTTGACTAGTGAAAACTGAGATAATGTTTATCAAGGACGCAAGGAGAATGCTCTCTAGGAGCTGAACTGTTCCCACTTCTGTTTGTTTTATATGTTCTCGATTGGAAGATATTCCTGCTGTGTGTGTTTATATCTCCCCTCCAAAGCAAAACCAAATGTGCAATAGTTGTCCTGAAGAGAAGTATCTGAATATTTTTATTTTTCTTCTGAATTTATTTACAAAACTATGTAAATGAGTGTGCGTTTATAGTTGGATGGGAGAAATTCCTGGGTCCTCCCCCCCCCTTTTTTTTTTAATGTCACTTAAGTGTAAGCTTTTCATTACTCCTTAGTTGTAATATAACAAGCATGATATGCTGTACACTGTGGTAGTTGGTGAGAGACAACACAGTCCATAAAATGTCACTGTCCACGATGTTTAGCCTGCTCATGGCTGTGGTTTGATCTTGGGTGGGTGGTGACAAACAACTGCTTGGGACAGGCTTGTGCATCTTCAGGATTCCAAGGCTGTTTCCAGAGTGGTGTCACCAGTGCTGCAGGATGGCAGACTGCGATGGAATGCAGCGACCTTTGCACATCAGGCCGTTTTTGGGTGAAGTCCTCTGTGTGTTGCTTTGTCTTTACATCTCTCAGTCGCAATCCACTGAAGTTTTGCTGTATCTCACACACGCACAAAAGTGTGAATGGCTGTTAGCACAGTTACCTCCTATTTCAGTTCCTTTGAAACAGTCAAACCTCTGCTGCAGCTTGGTAAGTCCATGAAAGAAGAGATGAGCTCTGGCCACGATTAGTGCTGTCAGCATGTCATGACCAGACTCAGGAACCACACAAACTTTTCTTTTTGTGTAGGAATTCCATTTCACAGTAGACTTGAGATGCTCCATCCAGGTGGTGCATTTTTCAGAATCATTCATCCCACTTGCATGTGGTGAGGTAAGTCCCTTGGTCTTTGTGCCTCGTGTACCTGTGGAGCTGCCGGTGTCCCCTGACCCCCTGCTCCTGCTCACTGTACAGTGGGAAGGAGCTCAGAGGCAGAGGTCAAGCACAACAGGTCACTCTTCCCAGCGAGAAGGTTGATTGCTTACCTGCCTCTCAAATTCTCACATAACATCACTGTTTGGATGTTCATGTTTGTTTCCCAAAAGTTAAAATTTGAACACTCCCAAAGCTGACAGACCCCCAGATTAACCTGCTGTTGTGACTTGATTTAAGAATGGATGTATCAATTGTGGTTCTGAAATGTGTCTTTTAAATGCCCTGTCAGGTTAAGTAGTACCGATCAGGGCTGTGAATGGGGTGGGACATCAGTCTGGGTGTGGAGGTGCTGTTTTTACAATTCTCCACTCTGAAGAAGTTAACTTGGGGATTTGTCAGCTTGGCCCACACTGTTTCTGAGCTTATTTTCTCTTGTGATCCAACCCTGGAATTGGAAGAATGACAATTTTGGACAAAAACATGGCAGATGTGGGAAGATTGAAATAGAAAGGAAAGTACAAATTCAGTGTAGCAAAGCAGGGTGTTTCAAAGCCCTGGTTTAGTTGTTTCCCTGGCCTAGATAAGCACAAGGCAAAGGAACTTCTGCTCCCTTGTGCTGAGATTTTGTTGGGTCAGCCTCTAGCTGAGCATCTCTTGCACAGCTGACCTCTACTGCTGTGACCAAGGGAACTGGCCACAGTCACTTAAAATGGTAAGGAGACGATAAAACAACAGCCTAACTAATTAGTGATTTTTTTTCTTAATTATTCTAGTTATCCTGATCAAAAGTGGGATTGATGGCAAGTGGAGGCATGCATCTGACCAAGGACTTGCCAGGATAGTTACACTCCTGCTTGTGAAGGATGTACCTGTGTCCCACACCTTGGCATGCAGCAAGATGTATTCCCAGCACCGTTCTTACATAACAGAGGCTGCCCCTCTCCACTTCCTTTCCTTGCTGGTTTCTCAAGCCCTGGTTTTAGAGGTGACACTGCCCATGTCTCTTCCATGGGACAAGTCCAGCCTCCTGAATCCTCTTTCCAGCCCCTCAAGAAATAAGCAGCAGTATTTTAAAGCCTTGACTCCCAGGAAGACCATATTATTTGTAGTGACTGCACTTAACTACAGCAAGGAGTGAGTACTACAGGTTCCTCTGCCTCACATAATCCTTGATCTGCTCTTCCTTTCTCTTTTCAGATGCCTGCCTTCACTCTGCTCTTGGCTGGGGAGCCAAACTCTTAGGACTCTTCTACATTCTAACAGTGCTGCCTCAGCAGAGGAGAACTGGCTGAGAGGCTGTGGTCACAACAGGGTTGTGGCACATCTGCTCTGGCCCTGCTCCTCAGGAACTCATTGGTTCCTCACCTCAGCACAAGTGGCTGTGGTGAGGATACTTCTGAAAATGTGTCAGTGCATCCCCAGGAGAGGTGGCTAAGGCACCGCCCGTGGCACAATCTTCAATATTGCATAGTTTTCTTTCAGTAAAGGTCAGTGTTTGGGGATTAGGTGTCAAGCAAGAAACACTTGAGCCCAGGCCCCAATTCTGTTATTGTTGCAGGTCATGCCCTGCTGATATCTGCAGGGTTCTGACAGGGCAATGCTGCTTTAAGCAGTTACCAAGCCTCCACTGTAATTGTGACTGTGACGATGTCATCACTGCAAGGGTGGTTCAGGCTTGAACTTGGACCTGTAATTTAGTGCCCAAATTCTGTGGTGTGTTTAACCCAGGCCATCTGGCTCAGCTGGTTTGCAGCCTAAAGCCTGATTCATGTTTTTGTCAGACAGGTAACCCAGCAGTGCTGCAGTATCACCAAGTGCCTGGATAAGGCAGATGTCCTCCCACACACCCTCTGGGGAAGGGGATTTTGGCTTGCTACAGTGCTAACAGTCCTGGGCCCAGCTTCCCAAAAGCTGTGGTAGCAAAAATTACCTGTGAGCTCTGTGTCCCTCAGACCTGGCAGCTCCAGGCAGCTCTACCTGCCCCTGCTTGTGCCAAACTTGCTTCATCTGCCTCAGCAGTGACATGCTCACAGCCTGGGCACGTGGTTACTGATGATACCTCATGCCCCAGTTTCCTGGATAGGTGAGGAGGATGTCCTTGTTTGACTTAAGCTACTTACGCAATTCAAGTGGCAAATCTGTAAGTAAAAGCTAAATTCAAGCTGTGCTGATGGCTTATTTATGCTGGTATCATCCTCTGCCCAGGAAAACATGGATGATTTTGTACTGGAAGCACTGACATACTCGACCCTCAGTCTGGGGACAGGGTTTGTGTCCCCTCTCCTGGCTGGGAACTGCTGCTGTCAGAGAGCTGCTGCTCCCTCTCCCTTGTGCTTTTTGAGGCAGCAATGCTCTGAGTGCTGCAGGGATTGTTAAACCAATCCACACAGCAACCCCCCTGCCTTCCCCCAGAGTGGCAACATCAGCTTGTGCTGGATCTGTTCCCTGTGCACGGTCTGGGTCAAACCACGGCTGACCCAGCTCCAGGACCCAGTCCTATCCCAGAATGGGCTCCAGCACTGGCTGACAGACCCAGGAGCAGGAATATCACAAACCTAAGAGTCCCTCATAATTTCTGCTCAGAAACCTGGCAGTGAAGTGCACAAGGACTTCAGCTTAGGTTTGCCAGACTTGATGGTCTTATTTTAATACAATCCTATAATTCCTGCTGCCTTGCACCATGCTTGTTGGCACTTGAATGGCAAGAGTGATGTGGCATGCATCACTAAACCTCTCCTAGTGCTTTTCCTTCCTCTTCTCTCCCACTCCTTGCCAGGATCCTCATTTGACAATTTAACCACTAATAACTAGCAACAATTTCCTCTGCTGGTGGCTGAAATAATCCCTCTTCTTGTTTCCTGCCCTGTGGTTTGTGTCCTTTCCAATGTTACAGCAGCAGGCAGAATGATGCTGGGACAATATGATTGGGTGAGGGAAGAGCTGAACCAGGAAAGCTGCAAACAGAGAGGTGTCATTGTTCCTGGGCTTAGGGGCTCTCAGGCTGAGCTTCCCACTGCCACGCTGGCTCTGCTACCTCTACCCTGGGCTGTGCCCTTCAGTGCTCCTGCAGCCTGGAATCCCCCGAGGGCAGCACCCAGGGATGCTCATCCCAGCAGGTCTCAGAGGAGAACATCTCACCCACTGCAAACACCTGCAGGCAGAGCTGGAGCAGCAACAAGTGGATGTTCTGCTCCAAGTGCAACAGCTCCTTCCATCCTGCCTGGTTCACAGCAGGGCCCTCTGATTCCTTGGGCCCTGATTCCTTGCAGGGCCCTCTGCTCCATACCACAATAGGAGACTGAGAGTGCAAGGACCTGATTTCCTATGAGCAGCTGCTCTATAGCTGGATCAATGTAAAACAAGGAGCTCTATATGAATAACAGCCAGACACTGAATTCCCTCTAACTTATGCTGCTTTGCTTTCACAGAGCTCAGTCAAAAATGCCCTGAGTGGCCACCTTGGCATTCCCCAGGAGTCCTCTCCATGCCTGGTTTGCTATGAGAGCACTTCCCTGGGAGCTGTCACCGTGCCTGCCTTGGGGAATGGTTTTAGTGCTGTATTTTGCCCTGTATTTCCCAAGGCACGGATCCCAGGCCCTTCAAAGTTTGTAGTGCTGGGGAACTGAGCCCCACAGGAATGAAGAAAAGGGAGATGAACACAGAAAAGTGCATTAGACTCAAATGAAGTGAGAGACTTGTGTAGGTTCATTTGAGCAAGAGATGTGCAACTGCCCTTAAGAAATAATTGTTAAGGAGGAAGAGACAAGGGAATGGGAAGACTTAAAGAACCTGAAGTAATTTAAGATGCTGAAATTAATGACTACTAGCTTCTGCTTTGGTGCTCATCCTAGTACCCTGAAGAACAATCAAGTATTTCAAATTTCTACTTAACTAGTGCACTCTCTCCATGCAAATCATGGAAATCTATTGATGCAGCAGCACAAGATGCCGCTTCCATCCACCTCCTTTTGAGAAGAAGACAGGAATGTGTGAGTGCTTCCAAGCTGGGAATGGATCAGATAATTCCTTTGCTGAGCTGAACTCAGCAGGACTGGGGTTTGAGGTACCGGGTGTACATTCTGCTGTCCACTGCTGCCACTATCAAGGTTTTGGAGTAAAGAATGGGACATTGAAAGAGATTGTCTGTCTTTGGCACAGGGATAAAACTATGTTTTGTTAAGTAATGGTAGTACAGTACAAAAATATGATGGTATACAATCTGTGAAAAATATGGCACCACTTAAAACAGCCTTTTCTCCTTTTGTATGTTCCTTTCTTTTAATAAAGATACATTGCAAATTCTTCTAACCTTTTTTCTACCAGCACTGGGAAATGAAGCAAAGTCTTTAAATCACAGTCAAGATAAAGGGCAGCCAACAGTGTAATTTGAATTGTCTTGGCTTTGTTTTAAAATGAAAGATCTTCAGAAGAATAAGAAAAAGCTTCCAGAAAAGTCTGGTAAAAACAAAGCCAAAAAAAGTTCTCACATTGGAGGATGTGAGAATATTCAGAGTTTGAAATTGTTTGATGATTTTAGGAGCAGTCTCCCAGGCCTGACAAGCAAATGCTTCTAGAACAGGAGAATTAGGGCACCACCAGAGCCATGGAGGGAATGACCTGAGTGTTCCCAGGCAGCTGGTGCTTGGCCAAGGCCAGGGCTGAGCTCTGCAGTTTGCAGCAGCCCATGTGCTCACTGCTCTGTCCTGGACCCTCTTTAGCACCTCTTTGATTTCCATGGCACTGGGATCCCAGATGGAGCAGGTATTAAAGTAGGAGAAACTTTTCTACCTGACCAAAATATTGTAAGATGGTGTTCTTTTTTATTCTGGACAATTACATTTATATGTAAGGAAAAAGAATTTCTGCTCACAAAGCATTACATCTCCAGCAACATCTAGAAATAATATTTGGGATAAAGCTCTCTTTTTCCAAAGAAACCAAGTGAATTAGGACCCAGTTTTCTCTCTTTACTGCCAGACAACTGCTGTTTTATACAGAGGTTTTTCTTCTGAGCCTCATTCTTAAGAAGAGATAACAATTATGGAGTTAAATTCCATCAATATGCCTGGAAGTTACCCTGCAATATCAAACCCTGTGCATTCTTACTAATAAATATAATTGCTGGCACCATTAAAGCAGCCTACTTTAAAGATGAGATAAGCTATCAAAACGAGTTCTTTTGCAATACAGAGAGACTAAACACAACCTGGTACAAATGGAGAAAAACCTTTGATTTTGAAAACTAACCAGACCTGCCAGGGGCTCATAGGACAGTCTAAAGTCTTGTCTAGGTGAAACTCTCTAGCAGGACATCCCTGGGACAGTTATCTCAGCACTGTCACACCTTCACCAAGGTTCCCGTGTGTTTCCTGTTGGAATGTGAGTGCTGCTCACTGCAGGCAGCCCTGGGGTTCAAAATGGCCCAAATGGAAACTGACTGCTTAAGGAAGAGAAAATAACACTGCTTGTGGTGGGCATCAAATGTGCCCAAAGCTTGGCAAAGCTGAACTGGAAGCCAAGGCTGATAAGAACGTGATTCTTCTTTCAGTCCCTAAACTTCCATGGGATCCACTGGCAGCTGAAATGCTTCTGTATGGGCAAGAAACAGCCCATCATCAACTTTCTGATGATTTTTAGTCCCTCCATGCCTTCCTCCAGCCTTATTCTGTGCCCAGAAGTGGCACTGGAGCTCTAGTGAAGCAGTAGCTGTGACATAACTGCATCTGCACCCAGGAGGTTTAGGATGGACATGGGATTATTCCATGTACAGCTGGAGCAGAATGAAGTGAGGTGGAAATGTTTTCCTCCTCCTTGCTCTTCTCCTGCCCTCAGTGTCTGGGTTGGATGTAGGACCAAAACTCAGCTAGGTGGGAAGATGGTGTGTGGGGTTTGTTGACCTACAGGCAGCTCCTTTAGGAAGGAAACCTGCAGCCCTGCTGTGCCCTGGGGGGATGGAAGGTGTGTGAACCCCACTCCAAAGTGCAAGGTCCAGGCATCAGGCATCGGGACAGGATATTTTTACCCAAATGGCAGCAATTTGAGGTCGTTCACCTGCGTGAGGAAGGAGCTGTGGTATGTGGGTTGCCAAGCCTCTGCTGTGCTGCCGGGCAGGGAGGGAAATTCCCTGGATTTGCCTTTCATCTCAGACAAGGACACACCATTTGAAGCAATCGCAAACCGCAGCTGGCACAGCCGGCCCTGGCGCACGCAGGCAGAGTTCAAAAATTCAGCAAAAAATCCCAGAGCCAGCAGCAGACTTGGGCTCCAGCCAAGGCTTGGGACGTTGTCCCAGCATCAAATAACTCCTCTGCTTGAGATCTCCCTTCTTGGGAAAGCACCGTCTGCTAGGGGAAGGAGAAACCCTCAGCCCACAGGTTTTCTGCTGCTCCAGTGGAGGGAAAGGGTTGATGTGCTGGTTCATGCTCCCACTGCGTGACCTTGTGACCTCTCCCTGTCTCAGCAGCAAAAAGGGACTCAGAAAACTGGGTGGCCTTTGCCAAAACATTTGCCCCAGTCCACACAGTGACCACTGTGGTTTTAATCTTTTTTTTTTTTCCCATTTCCCATCTCACTATTCTTGTCCTTTGTTTGTTTCTTTTTTTTTTTCTTTTTCTTTTTTTCCTCTTAAACTAAAGTGTGTTTAGTGCTGGTGAAAGGTGCTGAATTGGCAGCGTTGGAGATGAATGTCCCTCTACCCAGGCCAACAAGGCCTTGTATTTTCTCTGGTGTTTCTCCTCCTGGCATCATCCCTGTGCAGGACAGCTGGCAGGTCCCAGGCTCTCCTCTCCTCTCACCTGCTTCTTTCTGTGCTGGCTGGGACCCCCATGGCTGAGCATGACTTCAACCTCCCATCCCAAGTTTGGGTGCTGCTGACCTGGGCCAGCCTGGACCTGGCAGTGTCCCAGGGCACTTTGCTGTGAGCTATTCCAGCCTCTGCAGGAGGGAGTCTCTCTGCTCCCACAGCAAACAGCAGATCCACAGCCCAGCTCAGCTCTGCTCCCATCCTGAGCAGGAGAGGGAGGAGAGTGGATGCCCCCCCTGGGTGCCACTTTTCTCTCTGCCTTCTTTTGGTGCCTAACCCAGACCTGACCCCAAGTGCTTCAGTGCAGACTGATTGTCTCTTCCTTCGTGCTCTCTTTCACCTCTCTCCCTAAAGTGCAAACAAACACAACAGAGTCACCCTGGATGCTGCAGCCAGCTCACACCCAGGGGCCCAGAGGGACAAGTGGGACATGAAGCCCTTGGCTTGCCCACAGGCTCCAAGCCAGGCTTTCAAGTAACACCCTAGAGGCGTTTGGCACATTTGTCCCCACCCCAAACACCAATGCCAACCTGTGCTACCACTTGGGCAAAGAGAAACCTCTTTGCTCACCCCTTCCCACCTCCCTCCCCCCTTTCCCCATCCCCACCAAGCTGTGCCAGCCTCCCCCATATCTCTGCCAGGCAGTAGAGAGGGGCAAAGCAGGCCTGCTCCATCTTCCCATCCGTGTTAAAGGTAAATGCAGCACCAAAATAGATACAAAAATAGAATTTTGGGCCCATCGGCCCAGCTTCAATATTAATATAACTGCTATGAAATGTCAGAAAATAAAAGCTGCTCTCTCTATACACACCTGCCCCCCACCCCCCTTACTGACAGTATTGCCACACGCCCGGTCCTGTCAAAACAAGGCATCAAGATGCCTGTTTTCTCTATATTTTAAATACAATTGCTTCCATCCCCCCATTGTAAACAAACATGGCAGAAAAGGGTTTGGAAAAACAAACAAACAAACAAAAACTATTTTAAAAATCCTTCATCGTTTCTAGTGTTCTGAATAATATTTCTGCCTCCTGGGACTCGAATCCTGCCAGGTTATTTAAAAGGACAGAAGGTACCTGTGATTTCTGATGAAGGCCCTGATGTCCTTCTTGGGTTTCCTTTGGATGCTCTCTGGTGGGGATGACAGAGATAATGTATTTGCTTTCCTCTATGCAAAAGTCACAAACTGTTTGATCGGCAAACACGTGACTAAAAAAAGTAAATATATAAAATAAACAGCAGTCCACAGCCTCTTTCTTAAGTTTCCCCATCTGTCCAGTTTTCAAAGCGCAAAACCTAGAGAAGCACAGAATGGTTTTCTTGAGGTGTTTTTCCCTTTTTGTTAGGGCTTTTTCCCCCCACGTGCTTGACTGGAATGGCCTTTCTATAGCAAAAGTCAGATAAAGCGTAATTGCAGTAGTTTCTGCACATGGAATCATGAATCATTCCAGTGACTTGAGAACTTGAGAATCTAAGCTGTTAATAGGCTAAAAAAAGGATTTTTTTTTTGTTGTTGGTCTTTTTTTTTTCCTTTTGTTTTCTTTTTGCATTATAATTAAGCATGAATATATATTACTATATTACACTGCTTGGATTGCTGGAGCAATCCACACCTTCCTATGCTGTAAAACTAACTCCCACCCTGCTCTTCCCAGATCAAGAGCTTCTTTTCTCCTCCCTGTGCCAGTCACATCAGTCCACATGATTAAAAGTCCATCCCAGCCCCCCTCCCCCCTTTTTTTTTTTTTTTTTTTTTTTTTTTTTTTTTAGTAGATATTGCCGCATTCTTAAATTCATGCATTGCTGCATTGCTATTGCACATATATAAAGGATTGCTTGCTCCCCTCCCGGCTGCTCCCCTCCCCTCACTGGTTGTGCACATCCTCTCTGCGGACAATCTTGTAGATGATCCAGTAGAAAATGTTGAAGATGAGGAAGGCCATGGGGAAGCCGATGCGGGAGATCTTGTCGATCTTCTTGGCCCTCTGGATGAAGAGTTTCCTCATCTCCTCGGGGGAGCGCGACGGCGGCGGCACCGGGTTGGCCGTGTTGTTGTTGTTGGCTCCCTTGACAGAGATGCCATCCTTGGCCTGCAGGCAGGCTGGCCCCATCCCGTAGGCAGTGAAGTTGAACCTGCCTTCGCCAGCCTCGTCCTCCTGGAACAGATTGAGCATGGGACTCTACTTAAAATGAGATATAGACAGTGCACCCTCGCTATAAGGCTCTCCGCTGGCGGCGTCCTGCTCTGCACGGGAAAGGTGCTCCCACCCTGCCCCAGCCTCTGCACCCTTGGGCAAACCCCCTGCTCTTGGGAGACCAGCCTTATAGAGGGGTGCCAGCTGTGTGATGCACAGATGCAAATCAGGGGATCCAGGCACCCCGTGGAGAACAGGACTCACTTCCACCCCGTTGAGGTATTTCACATATTGAAGGGTTTGTGGCGCTGCTTTCATTTTTCCAATTGCATCCCCTGTTTTGCTTCTGCCTCTCCCTACCCACCCCCCACCTCCTATCAGCACCTTCTTTGCTTTGCCTGTGCAGTTTCAGCTTGCCCAGAAGGAGTGGGCTCCATGTAACTCATGTAGGCAAAGCTGCAGCTTCTTCCTACAGAGTTACATGGATGTGCAGGAGCCAGGAGCTGTCCAGGAAAAGAGGTCTGCAGGCAGCGTGCAACCAGCCCTCACTCGCCTGCCCACAGCACCCCACAGCCATCCCCACCAGCCAACTTTTAGGTGAGGAACTGAAGTGCCCTTCTGGGGGTCAATGCTAAGACATGGCTGCTTGTGGTAATGCCAATTACTGAGAAAAAATATAATTTGTGTTCTAATCTAAAGGCAAATTGTGTTGCTGGTTTTCGGTTGGGTTTTTTTGGTGAAAGTTTTTCTGGAATCCTAGAATGATTTAGCCCTATTTTATTGAACACAGGGATGTAATGACAGGGAAAACTAAGTTTGGCCCAAGTAATTCAAACAGTTGAGTTGCAGAGGCAGAGTCAGAACCCAAAGTCTCTTGACTACAGGTCAGCAAGGCTAATTGTAGACCAGTGACATTAATCATTAATTAATCATTAACAGAGGCTGCTCCATGCTGTGTCCCCCAACACTAACCTAGCAGCCCTCTCCCTTGTGGCTGCCTGCCCACTGTGCCCTGCTGCCCCTGCCCCTGTCCTTTGAAGAGGATTTTTTCTGGAAGGCCCCTGAATCCCATGGACAGCTGTGTGGCCTGGAGGAGCAGGGCACAGAGGACACTGCCATATCTGAGCAAAACAAAACTACCCAAATAAAATCAAATTCTGCCTTTCTGTGATACCCAGAGCTTATGCACTTTCTCATCATGTCTGTAACAGATGGGTTCAGGTAAAACTGCCTCTGCTCTTTTCCCACTGCACAAACAAATACTGGCATGTCTGGCTTAACCTAAACCACTCAATACTTAATTTACTGGATTTTTTTGACTTTTCATTGCTGAGGGGTCACTGGCTGTGACTTTGCTTTGGCCTCTGTGGCTTTGTTTTGGTGAGTGCTGTACCAGAGTTAGAGAAGACAACAGTGCCTTTCTCAAGGTGCCATGTCAAAGAGGAAAGGCAAAGACATCACCAGCCACACTGGGAAGTGTTTCCAAATGTACTCCATGTGTACATCACACTGATGATGGTGTCATGTTAACCAGACTGATCCATACCACTGCAACATCTCACACTTTAGCCTGGTGTGTCATGCCTAAACCAGTCAGAGCTACCCAGACAAGTCAGGACATCAGGACAGGGCAATTAGTGCCTTTGGCAGCTGCATTAACCCATTTGCATATTAGCAGTCAGCTTAGTTTTCTGATGAGCCTGCAAACCTTGTTCATTTAGCTTTTGCAAGTGGTTTTTTTTATGCTTTGCTCCAATCAAATATCTGTGAGATTGAGCAGGGACTGTGCTAACAGCCTTGTGTTCAATGGAACAGCTCTGGCAAATATCTCTTAAACTTGTCTGTGTATTAGTGGCATTTTTTCCCCTTCTTATTGTTTTATCAACAGACTGATCTGCGTACAACAGCACAGATCCAGAGACAGGATGCCTGAATCCAGATGAAGAGATAACTGTACTATGGAGGCACCCATGTGGGTGAGGTTAGCTCTGCCTCTATTCAGCATCTTCTGAACCAAAGCTTTGTTGATTTTGGCATGGCAGAGCTGTGAAAGCTTGTGAAGAGACAAAATCAATTTGTGCTGAGGGTCTCATCTGTTACTTCTTTTCCCTTCCATTTGTCCAACACTTTTCATCCCTGGTCCTGACTGGGTTGAACACAAATGAACAATTATTTCCTGTTTTGCAGATAGGATGACTGAAACAGAGAGAGACAAATCTAGAAAAATACAGGGATTCCTGCTCCTCAGCCCCCACTTTCTCCCAGAATGGTAGCAGTTCTGCAAACATACACTGTGAACCACTGCAGGAAAGGTTAGACCCTGGGAAAGACTTTTAATGGCTGGGACAGTGAAACAATGGAATGGGGATGGGTTTCTGGATGGGATGGACCATGGAAAGTAGACAAACACATATGAGGAGTATTTAAGGCAGACCTTGGTCATCACCTACAGGCTTGCTTGAGATTTTCATCAGCAAAATTGTCTGTTTTTTGTTTCCTACCAAATGTACTGTTTTTTAATGGTCTCCCGAGGGCAGCCTGTCAGGCCTGGTGCTGAAAATATCCTACCCCCTTTCCTGATTCTACCAGTTAAATAGGGACAATTTTTATGTGCCTTTGGCCTTGTGATCACAGACACCTTTTTGTTTCTTTCTAATGTGATCTGTGAGGTGAAATCTTTGCTGTAGCACCTCAGCCTAAAAGCTGTTGGAGCCCAGGCTGGGGAACAATTGGAGCTGCATGCATGCTTGGATTGGGATTGGGATCAGCCATGGCAGGTAAGCATGGAGCAGGCTAAGGCTAAGAATAAAGCTCTTTCCTTCCAGGAGGAATTTGCAGTCAGTCTGAGAAGCAGATGCTTTTGAACACGGAGATGGTAGAGACAAAAGAGGTGTCACTTACCTCTGGGCTGCTGTTTGCTGTTGTGTTGGGGGTGCTGTTCTCTGACAGACACCCCTCACACTCCCCTGCCTGCCTCCCCCCAGCTCTGCCTGCAGCTTCTGGGGAGGAGAACTCACACCAGAACACTGCTATGTGAAAATTATCCTGTTGAGAGCAACCCTTTGGGCTGAGCCTGTTTGTCTAGCTAACAAACCCCAGCTTGCTGGGCTCCTGGGGTCAGCAGGCTGTTAGAACAGACTCAGTTCATTGGGGCAGCCCTTGTTTTTGGTGTGCGAGCCTCCTTAACATCTGACCAGATACTGGGCACTTCCCTGGGGGTTAGTGGCTTGGTTCAGTTGACCATGGTGTTCTGCTGGGACAGATTTCAGCTCTGTCCTTCATGCATTATGTATTACCTTGTGATGCCTCCTCTTCCTTCTGAACCTGAGCAGCTCTTTGTGCTGCCGAGACACGAAGTTGACGGCGGCGTATTCCAGGAGGGCAGAGAACACAAACAGCAAGCACACAGCCATCCAGATGTCTATGGCCTTCACATAGGACACCTAGGAGCCAAAGAAAGAGACAGAAATGGGGTGTCTTCCTCACCCAAATGCATTTTTACTTGGTGTTTTACATGGCTGACATCTGTTCTTGGATAACAGAATATCGCTCATTTAATGTGAATGTGTTATCATGTCACTGAAAACCCTCTCTTAAGGCTCTTAAGTAGCAATAATTCCACAGCTTTTAATTTATTCAGGCCTTGACTGTGATTTTTTATATGCAAGGAAAACAGTAATTCACCATACCAGAAGCCATTCATAAAGGGAAATTCTTTATACTACAATACTATTATACTATTATACTATTATACTAAGTACTATTATAAAAGTAGGATGGTCAAGTGACTAATGTAGAGTGCACATCCATGTATGGTTGTTGCAGGGGTTTGTAAAGTACAGAGCTCTTGGTTACTGGGAGCTGTGGTGAGTGCTGAATCCTAGGGAAAATTTTGCTGCTAACCACAGAGAACTTAAAATTTTTTCAGGACAGGACTGGATTTTGTTCAGTTTGCCCTTAAACTGGAATTGTGCAAAGGCAGCAGGAGGATCTGTGGGATTTACTTAGGGATTTACTTAGGTGCTGTCCCCAAAAGGAGCATGATTTCCCTGGTGAAAACAAGGGTGTTCCCTACCTTGGGCAGGGATGCTCGGGAGCCAGAGCTCTGTGTGGTCATGGTGAGCACAGTGGTGATGCCCAGGCCCACTCGAGCAGGTGCAGCATCCATGTTGATCCAGAAGGAGATCCACGACAGGATGACAATGAGAAGGCTGGGGATGTACATCTGGATCAAGTAATAGCCCATCTGCCTCTCCAGGTGGAAACGAGCTTCTATACAGGTGAACTTGCCTGGGGAGGATGGGAGAGACATGGAAGGTTATTGGTAAAGCACAATGAGCCTCCTGTTTTCAGCCAGTGTCTGGGGATTTTCCTTGCATTGCCTAAACCAGTCTTGTTAGGGGAGGAAATGAACAGCTGTTGCCCAGGGCATGTAGTGGTAGGACAAAGGGGAATGGCTTCAAACTGAAAGAGAAAAGGTTTAGATTAGATATCAGGAAGGAATTCTTCCCTGTGAAGGTGGGGAGGCCCTGGCACAGGTTACCCAGAGAAGCTGCAGCTGCCCCATCCCTGGAAGTGTTCTAGGCCAGGGTGGACAGGGCTTGGAGCAACCTGGTCCAGTGAAAAGAGTTCCTACCCATGACAGGGGGTTGGAGCAATATGGTCTTTAAGTCCCTTCCAACTCAAACCATTCTAGGATCCTGTGAACATTAACATAGCAGGGAAAGCCCTTTGGCAGTATGTCCTTCGTCACTTAAATTTCAAATACAAAAGAAGGTTCTAGGAGAGAAGATCCTAACCAACACCCTTGAATTGATGCACTTGTCACCGGGGACACAAGAGGGTTTTGCAAATTTATGTCCATTAGCTTTTCATTTGCAATATTTGTTTCTACATGTCTGTTATCTCTGGAAGTGTAGGACAAGGCCAGAGTGCCATCAGACAGAACAAGAGACTCTGGCAAATGCACAATCCTGAATTCCTCTCTACTGACCCCCTCAGTTAAGGGTTAACAGCACTGACCTGTGTTGTAGTGCTTCGTGCAGTATCTCAAGTCTTTTTCTTCTTTGAGGATAAACTGAGGCAATGTCAGCCCGTCAGCAACTTGCACTGCTCCTTTTTCTTGCCACTCAAATATGAGATCATTCATTGTGTAGCCAACTGGTGAGAGGAAGGGACAAATGTCATGTGAATCACATTAAATACTGGTTTGGAAAGGGACAGTGTTGCAGGAAAAAGCTTGGAGGCAGGGGTGCATCCTGGCCTTCCTTGACAGTGCTGCCATGAATGGGATTTGGGTTGAGGCAAAACTGCTTGTTCATATGTTAAGAGCCAGGCCAACGACCTCCACTGGAGCTGCAATGGATTTTCTGCAACAAATAATATTTTTTTTTCTTGAATTTGGCTTGCTGAACTGTTTTCTACTGTTTCCAACTTGACCTCTTTCTCTGGAAGAAGCTCATCATCTTTCCCTCCTTTGGGATAAGCAACATGTACAAGTGGCAGATGTTCATCCAGAGAGAAAAAATCCCACTTGCAGCTGAAAGCACTTTCACTTCTCTCCTGCAAAGTGAAAGGCCAATATAAACACAAGCAAGCCAGGGCTCCTCCCATGGGATCTTTTGAGGTTTGGCTTCTCTAGCAAATGTCTCATGCTCTGAATGAATGGAAAATCCTAAGCAAGAGGTTCTCCAGCAAACCTCCAGTGAAGGCTGGGCTGGGAATGGGCTGCAGCTGGGAAAGGAGGTGGCAGGGGAGAGCAGCAGGGAAAAAAGGTTGTCTCTTCTCCAAAATGGGGATGCACACAGGACTCACAGCTTTCTAACTGCATGATGCAGGTCTGTACATCCATGGGGAAGTTCTTCAGGTCCATGGGGCAGGCCAGAGTCAGCGTGATCCTGAGTAGAGAAGAGAGCACAGGGGATGTCAAACAGTGGGCACTGCTGAGCCCCTCAGATACACTGAGCTGCTCATCCATCACTTCCCTGCCTGTGCTCTCACTCTGGTGCTGGAGAGCAGCAGAAATATTGAACATTTGGGTATGTAATACCATTCCCAGCAGGGCCTGCTGCAGATGGTAATTCATTGCAATGTTGTTTGGGACTCTGTGTAACAAAGAGTTCCCTCACCAAACAGTTCTGCTGCCTTGTATTTCCTGTCTACCTCAGGTTCACAGCAGGTTGGATTAGCGGAAAGCCCAAGCCCACTCTCTGGAACCCCCAGATGCATTTCTAGAGGCTGGCACTGCTCATAAATCTCTGAATACAACATTTCTGTGTCGAAAAAAAAACACCAAAAAGAAGTTTGATCAAGATCATATGTTTGTGTGTGGATAAAGAAAGATTTCAGTGGGATTTTCTGCAGGTAAAATGCCTTGTGCTAAGCCAATATGAACTCCTGTATCTTCCCAAATTCCTGCAGAGCCCTTGAGACCTCTATTTCTGTCTCAATTTTCCACTAGGTGCAGGCTGCATTTTCTGTGTTATATTGCTGTGCTGCTCTGTACCATGATCTATGCTTAAAATGTTTGGTTGGTTCAATAAGCTGATACTAAATTATTTGCTCCAGATAGTTAGACTTGAGTTATTTGGTTTGATAATGTTGAAAATACTGTTCCCTGAAGTGTTTAGGGTTTTCAGCTTTTTGCCTTGATGTAGAAATAGCAGAATTACCCAGGGGACAGAAATTGAATTTTTCTATCATCAGACCTACAAGAAACTTATCAAGAGGGAAAAAAACTTTAATATAAAATCTTATGTTGTTAGAAAATCTCAGCTTAAGTTTAGAGGCATGTTGGGACAGAAGATGTGACAAAGTCCATCTTCTTGTAAATGCCTTGCCTAGAGTTTGATTGTTGCAAATAGTAGTAGCAAAGGACCAGTTAGAAAATGGCAGAACATCTTATAGAGATTTTTTTTTTTAAGGGAAAGACTATTTCTCCTTCTGGAAACTCTTTACATTTACAGTGTGCTCTTCTTAAGGAATGTACTCTTTCTTTTAATTTTTACAGAAAAATGTACTTATAAAGAAACCTATATTTTCATTTGGAGATGAGGGAGATAGGGAAGTTGGTCTTTTTAAACGAGAACTGAAATATTTTCAAGTTTTTGCCTTGAAAATGGTGATTTTTCCATGTTCCCTGCTGAGTCATTGCCCTGTTTGGCAGAGCAATGCCCAGGGCTGGATTTGCATTCCCCCTCCGTGCCCCTGCAGACCCTCCTGGAACAGGACTCTGTGCCATGCTCACTACCAAGTTGCTGCTGTCAGTTTTGCTCCCTGCCTGGTTTTTAAAATTAAGAAATGTGAGTTCTCCCCATTCAGCTAACACATGTGGCAAATCTCTTATTGTTTTGGCCATCAGGGAGCTGGTCTTTGGGCTGGAAGCACTTTGGTGTTTGATGGAGGCCATCTACTTTGCAGCATTAAGCTGTTTATCTCCCATTTTACAGCTCCACACTGCTTTTCCTTCCCACAGCTGCCACTGGGAGCTGCAGTGTGAGATGGGGTATGCGTCCCATAGAAAAAAATTACATTATATATGAGGTGAAAAACTCCTAAATATAAACTTTCCCAGTCTAGGCCCATGAAGTTTGATCTTAATTTCATTGGTTTAAAATAAAGTGTGAATGGGGTTGGAAGTGAAGGTGGGGGAGAAGGTTGATTTCCTGTGGGAAATTCAGTGCAATTAGTTCAATTTTACTGATGGATTCTTGGATCTAGCAATAAAGGGATAACTGGGAAAAAATAGGCTGAGACAAAGCCATAGGTCTCTACTTAGTATTACTTAAGTAAATATTAAGTATTTATTAAGTAAGTACAAATACTTATTGAGTTAAAAGTATAAATAATATAGGTGTCATCTAATTATCTAATTATTGGATAATTAATGACTGTGGAAAGAGTTAGAGGTGGAGTCATTTTCTACCTTGTTGCTTGGAACTCACAACTTGTGAGACTGTGCTATAGATAAGAATTAATAAACAACTCAAACATGAGGAAACTGCGTCTCTTGTGCATCAATCCTGGTCCTAACAGAAGAAAAGAAGATAAAAACTGTCGCCCTAATCTTTTTCAGCCTTCTGATGTTTGCATTTCTGTAGTAGAGTTTCTCACAGATTTTCATGTAAACAAAGTAATGTTTACATTCCTCTCTGGAGGAAGGACAGTTGATGGACTTCTAGTTTGACCAGTGTGCTTGGAGAGGTGACAATCTCATCCTCCAATCCATAGTCATTGTCCAAAATCTATATAAGCCAAAGTAAGAAAATGAACTTCTCTCTTTTTGCCCTGACGACCTGACCGTGTGCGTGTCGTTCTTTTTGTGCCCTATAGTGACAAAAAACCCCCACACCCACCTTGGTGGGGTCACCTCACCTGATGCTGTAGAGGACATTGCCATTGCGGGAGATCCTCAGCAGCTTGTTGTCCGTGGTGATCTCATGGAAATGAGCCCCTTTCTCGTTGGCAAAGAACAAGTCAGGCTTCCAGATGGAGTCCAGCATGGAGGGGTCCAGGTCCAGGGAGTCATCGGGGTACTCGTTGTAGGCCAGGCGGGGGTCGTTCCACTGCTGCCTCAGGAAGATGTTCACCCTGTAATCCTGCACACACACACAACAGTCAGAGCTCAGAGCAGCTGACAGCTGGGAAGCCCATGCTGAAATAGCCCTAAAATGAGCCAGACCATGTCCAGGCCTACAGTTCCCAAGCGATGCCAAGTGTTTTTGGTTTTATTCCTTGAGGAACTGTTATTAATTTTTAGCTTCGTAGCTTACAGCTATGCCATAGCATGAGCAGCTGCCTGTCCCTGCATCCCTCTGTCACAGCAGTTGTCAGCTGTGTGGGAAGTGTCAGGATCTCTGTGTCAGGACCTCTCTGTCTGCACCCTGGGGCTGCAGGGGCAATGAGCAGTTGTGGAGGTCAGAATGGCCACTGTCAGCAGGAGGATGTTCCAAAGGAACATTACAGTGGGGAAAGAAACTGAAACCAGCTTCCTATCAGCGCTGAACTGTCCCATATTGTGACTGCCTGTGGTTTCCCCAGCACTGGGAAAGGAAAATGCACAGTGAGGTAGGTTGTGCATGAAAGAGAAATTCCCTGTGTGTCTGCTAATACAAGGATAACTCAGGTGAGCTGATGGGAGCAGCTGCCCTTGGTTAGAGTTTATGAACAGGAGAGGGATATGCTTGAAATCTGCTCTGGTAATCCTGAGTGCTCTGGGTTCCCCTCTCTAATGTCAAAATGCCATAAAGGCAACAGATTTTATAGGATGACCATTTTCTTTAATTGAAGGTAGTCCCTCAGCACTATGCAAAATTATATTTGCTTCATAACCACGAGTCTTACAGCTCCCCTAAGTTCCCCAGGTCAAGGCTGGCTGCTGAGGCTGAGTTCAGACATTACTGGAACATTAGAGGCAGTTTCTCTTCTCCCTGTCTGACCAACAGCTTCCCAGGGTGATCTGCATGCTCCTTTTCTTCTGACTTTCACATAAGAAAGTGAGCCAACAAATTGAAATGGGGAGAGGATGTGCCAGCTATCAGGAGAGGGATGAAATCTCCACAACCATAAATTAATTGACATTTTCTAAGTATAGAGGCAGACTGTCTGAAGAGCAGCATATAATAAACCAATTCCACTGCCCAGGCCCAAATGAATAGTTGTTCTCATGATTAAGGGTTTCTTTGCTGCCTTTCTGACACAAATGTACCTTGAAGACTTTTATTAGGAGAGAGTTAATGGAGGGTGTCTGACGTGCTTGCTGATGTCTGGTACCTGCTGCAGGCAGGTGAGAGACTGCCCCTCACTCTGCCACCAGGTCTGTTCTTCCCATCTGGGGAACACACAGCTCTGGAGTTGGAGCCTGTATAGGAGAGACTTTCTGATGCTGCTGCCTCAAGAGCTCCCCTGACTGTGAGCTCACCTGCAGCCTCCTGTCCAGGAGGACACAACTCCCGTGGTGTCCAGAGGCACTGGAGGGTTGGGGGAGGATTGTGGGGGGTGCCCTGTGTTTTGGATGAGGCATTTCCTAGCCAAGCACATGTTCTAGAGTCTGTTTGAGGCCACTTGGTGCCATCTGCATCCTCGGCGCACAGAAGCTGCTAATGACATTAATGATTGTGACAACAGCAAATGAACCACGGACTTGATGCTAAAAGGAGCAGACCTCTGAACACAAAAAAGAGTTGCAACACTCTTTCCTTCTGCTGATATTCCAAGTGTCACCTTCACAAGTCCTAGTGCATCTCTCTGACTTAATTATTCATTTCTGTCGACCCTGGATAATGTGTCTGGAGGAAATGTGAATAGCTGGGGACAGCTGGGGACCGGGGTCTCAGCACAGGCCCAGCCCATCACACAAGCCTGGAAAAGGAAAGGAACCATGAATTCCCACTTTCCACAGCCGGCAGCAGCTCCCAGAACTACGTGTATGTTTTCAATTCTCCCTTTTCTGTGTGTTGCAGTCAGGGGAAATCAATGTCACTGACCCAATAGGTAGAAAGCAGAAGGTTGTTTTGCTTATTCAGCAACAAATAAGCTAGATGCTAGCAGGTCAGCTCCAGTTTGGGACTTCTGTCATGTACAACACAAATTAAACTCATGTTTGGAAGAAACTTCAGTGGTAGCTGCCCAGAAGTGTGCTCAGCCTGATGGAGTAGTAGAAGGAGGGAGGGAATGGAGCCAGATTCCCTACAACAGCCTGAGTTACTGTGGGTAGGCTTTGTTGGTGGAGTAAATTCATTGTTTCAGCTCCAAAACTTGCCAAAAGGACAGGAAAGGGTGAGACAGGCGGTGTTGAATGCTTTGTGTTGCCACCAGAGCAGGCATGAGAGACCACAGGCAGACTGATAGCCGTAGTCTTTGTCACCATGAGGAGACATCTTAGTTAAATGCTTGTGGGCCAAATGAAAATTAACTTCTCACAGTGGATGGCTGTGAGAAGGCCCCTCCTAAGTCACCTCTGGAGTCACAGTGTCCTGTCCTCATGTCCTGCTGAGACCAGTCCAGGAGCACATGGTGAATGTGTGGTGTGAGAAACTGCACCACCTCCACCCCAGGGATGAGCAGCAGTGTGGGGAGTGACTCTGGTTTGTGTTACTCTGTCTTCCTCCTTTGGAGACAAGTGTTTGCTGTGGATGTTTTTTGTTTTGGAATACAGAAAACAAAGCATTTATGTTGTGATACAAAAAAGGCAAGGGCGAAGAAATATGACACATGGACTGAATGCAATTCTCTGGCTTTGCCATTTCAGGGCATTAATATTTTACCTCCGTGTGTGCAGTTATGCTGATCTTCCTACTCATGGAGTTTACTCCACAGTCCTGGCCTGCTCACTGAGAATGTGGTTTTCTCCCAGGTGCCTTTGCCCTTATGTCATTGCACTGCAGTGTTGAAGGTTCTGAGCAGTGTTTTTGGTCTCTTGTGTCCAGTCTTATTGAACACAAATGTAAAACCAAGCACTGTGACTGCAAACTGGACATGACACTGCCTGAGGAGCCAGCAGAAGGCATGGAGAGCAGTCAGGGGATGTCTGTGCTGTGACACAGGCTAAGAGAAGGGTTTCAGTGTTCTGAACCAGCTGAAGATCCTCTGTGCTGAAAGCTTTGTCCTCAGCACTGCAGTCAGGCTAGAGGTGATGAGCCAAGCAACACTCATTCCTTGGCTACCTGGAGATATGCAGCATTTCTCCTGGATGCTTCTATAGGAGATCTTAATTAACATCCCCAAGAAGTTATTCCTAAATGATGGACAGCATTGGCCAATTTCTGATGTGAACTTTCAAGCAAAGAAAAAAAAGGTTTGGCTGGGGCTGCAAACCTGGCAAAAAAAAAAAAAAAAATCTTTCTTCATATCCTTCTTATCCCCCATGTTCCTCATTTGTGTGCCTATCACATCCAGACATTGATTATCTTGTGCAGCCTGCTCCTCTGGCTGGCTTGGGAGAGGGGAGCAGCAGCTCTGTGCAGTGAAGGCATTCAGGATCTTTGCAATTTGGCACAAAGGCATTTCACTCCCGAGAGGGAAATGACACAAGGCAGGAAGAAAATAACTGGAGTGATCAAAGTAGTTCAATTTGATAATGCTGAAATGAAATTCTGCTTAGTGACCTCGCAAGGAGACAGGGAAACAGAAGATCATTTGAGACAATCCCTTCCCAGGATCCCATAGCCTTGACATCTTCTGCTGGAAGCAGAGGAGGCTGGAGGCAGGAACCTCTCAGGACACTCAATAGATTTTCCCTCCTGACTCAGGGGTCCTGTCAGAGCAGCCTGTGCCCTGAGCAGTTTTGGGGAGAGATTTCCCCTTCGATAAATTTACATTTTCCTGATGGATAAAACAAGTTATACACTGATCTCCCTCAGAAGGGGATTCTGGGACTCCACCTGGGCAGCAGAGCATGAGGGGCTTTACCAGCATTCAGTTAATTGTCTAGAATGGGAATGAACAAACATTTTGAAGCCAACCTGCTTTGCCAAGAAGCACTACAATAGACTGTAAAAAAACCAAGCACACCAGGAGCAGCCCTGGGAGGGGTTAATAGCCAAGTGGCCAATTTGAAGTCTGTGTGAAGCCACAGGCAAGGGGAGGGAATCCTGTATCAGAGAAGGGCAGACATCTGGTCAGGGGTGGGAGCAGCACCCTGGTGCTTAATAAGTGTGGGGATTTTTATGCTGGAAACCAAAGCAGAAAGTTTTTCTGTGTCTTCCTACAAAGAGTGGGTTGTACATATCTTCCTGAGCCAGTAGAGCTGCTGGGATGTGAGTTATATCCAGCATCTAGAATTGCAAATGTAGGTATTTAGTAGTGAGGTCTTGTTTTTCAGCTTGAGGGGGTTTTGTGTCCTTGTATTTGAGTTGCACAGTCCTATTTCATGGCTTCTTTATGTTGTTTTTTATTTTCCCCCTCCCTTTTCCACTAGAGCACAGACAAACTCCAATCACAGACAGCTGGAACCCTATATGTCTAACACTGAGATGGCAGCAGATTGTGGGCTGTTGTGAAAACCTTTTCATTTTGTGTTGTGTGACTTGTTAGGTGCTTATCATCTCTGTGGGACTGATGGTTGGGTTCAGAATGACTGACTGCAAGAAATTTTGCTCAAAAGCTAACTTTTTCTATGGGCTTTGTGCATTGAAACTCTCATCTTTTGCTGATTTTGAAGTGAGTGGGACCAGTATTAAATGTGTGACCCCCATCAGAATCTCTGCTCTGCTGGGGTTTGTGGGTCTTGATTGAATTTCTTGGTCTGTTTTGCAGGATGCTTTGTTTTCTTGTTGGAAATCTCATGTGCAGATGTCTCTGAACAAGCATTTAACATTTGGACAGTTGCAGCCTCCAGCTTCTCCCGTCCTCAGGAGATGCTGGGAGCCCCATTGTGGCTGGGCTGCAGCTGGCTGGAAGGTCACATTTGCTTTGCTCTTTTCAGATGAGATAACTGTGGCATGAAAGCAGCAAAAATGAATTTGCATATTTACACTGTGTCTAAGGGAGGCTGTCCTGGCTCTTCTGTGATTTTTCTTTCCTTTTCAGTCTTGCCTTTGCTGTGTGTGGGTCCTTTTTAAAAGAACAGTCTAGAAAAGCTCATCCTGAGTCCAGCAGCTAGCATTGTTAGGTGATGACATAAAAATATCAAATATATTTGATATAAAATATATTCCTTCTTTTCCCCATGCTTCCACTGTGTACAAAATGCTCCCAGCTGCCTAAGCCAGGGGAAAGCCATAAAACTACAGCTGCCACTGGAGGAGTGAGCAAGGGCATCACTTAATTTCAAGTTTGCTGTTATAGAAGGGAATTTGTTAATGGAATGCTCAGATAATCCTATCACTTGCCTCATGCCCCAAAGAAAAGCCAAAGCTGGTGCAGTTTATTCACTTAAGACCCAAGACCTGCTCCCAACGTGCTTCACTCCTGTTTATTTGTAATGAGGAATTTCTGTATTTGCTATGGGTTTCACAATCTGGTATGGCTGGGGAGTCGTTTATGCTTTTGAACAGCAAAAAGGGATTTAAGAGCTTGTGTTTGGGGGTTTGTTTGGTGTTTGTCATAAAAATAATTGGAGAGAGTGGCTGCATCTTGCACTTGTCCTTGGGAATCCCTTGCTGCTGGATGCACTACTGCACTACTGCAGTGATGTTTTGGGACAGGAGTGTCTGCACTGCTCTGGCTGTTGGGGTTGGTCCTCTCCTTCCCTTTGGAGCACTGGCTGGGCTCACAGGGGTGTGTTCCCAGCCTCAGCCTCCCTTGTCCTGAGAGCTCCAGGCTGGATACAAGCTCTGAGCTGCAATCCAACATAAATGTCTAATCAATTATGTGCACCACTAGAGGTTTTTATGTTGGGTCTCCAGCTCTGCAGGATGCTTAAAGGAGTTACTTCCCTTGCTCTAAATCAGCTCTGCCTTAGGAATTCAGTTTGGTGGATGGCTTTGCCTCTCAATTTTTTTGAATTCCCCCTAACCTTGCAGGAGTTTTCAGATCTCCATCTCTTGCCTTGTTCATTTTGAACCTTTGTGGGGCAGATAGCAGCTTCCTGCCCACTCTGGGCTGCAACACATTTTCTTTCCTTCTGAGGTTTGTGAACCCAGCTGTCTGCATCAAATGCCTGTGATGCATTTTCTATTTTTCTGTATTTTCTCCTTTTCCTCTACCTTCCATGAGGCCTCAAGCCATAAGTCAGCACTCGCCCTCTAATTTCTCTAATCTTCTGCATGGTGAGCTCGTGGTTTACACTGATTTGTAAAGTGTAAACTTAGAAGGGAGCAGTGGTATTTTCTGCAGGAAGTATCAGCCCATTAGGGAGATATTATAAAGCCTTCTCTAACTGCTTGTGGGGTACCCATAAAATCCTGGGACTTCTCCTGCAGGTAATAGTGTAATAGTAATGAAATATAAGGTGATGTAGTAGTCAGACCAGGCTTAGAGTGCCTAAAATGGGGGTTTAAAACATAATTTTCTTTCTCTTTTTGGCCAGTGAAGCAGCTGGGGGAGTTTTGCCATCATCAGTCCCAGGGGTCAGTGACAGGCTTTCTTTAGGGTAAAACCCTGATTTGTCCCTCTCCATTTTTCAAGCTGCCACCCCTTCCTCTGATGTTTGACCACTTGTTCCACTTGTTTGAATTCAAAATGGTCAGGTTTGTCTCAAGAGCCTTTCAAGACAGGACAGTCTGTTTTTCCCAGAAACTGTGCTGGGGAGCTGACACTGCCTGTTTGTCCTTCTGCATCCTCAGAGTGGGGAGGGACTGGCTGCTCTGCAGAGAAAATCCCAGGTCACAAATCCCCAGGACCCCTCCAGCTGGCTGAGATCTCCTTTTCAGCCGTTCCAGTACCTGTGTTTCTTGTGTTGCTGTTGGTGTTTACAAGCAGAACTGCTGCTCCCACACAGGAGCATTAGCTCAGGCTGTGTGTGATGTCAGCCTGACATCTGGGCTGGCTTGTCAGAGCTGCCTTGGGTGTTTCCAGACAAAGCAATGTGCCCACAGGGTGTTCTTGGGCTCCCAGGGGAATTTTTTTTTTTTCCATGGAAGGCTGGCTATGAAGTGAGTGGCATCTGGAGATGATAACAAGTCCCTGCAGTGTGGCTTGGAGGTGAACTGCATCTCTCTTGTGCTAGTCTGTGCTAATTTTATGGAGCATCCTGCTTACAAGGATCATGTGGCATCTTTGGCTGCTCCAGTGCATCTTGCAGTGTGGAACAGATGCACTGAAAAATACGTCAGTGGAATGTGCTCTGTATTGCACAGATCCTTTGTGGGCTTGTCCTGCTCCTTCACACTCTGGATTGGTGAGTGGGAACAGCATTTCTTCCCTGTAATGCCAAGGGAGGTAACCAATAAACAGTAAATTAGGAACAGATGTGTATTTTGGTGGCAGTTCTTCCTCTTTTGCTTTATATACCAATGAATCCATGCTACACTCCTCACCTGTGAGCTCTGACAAATTCTGCAGACCAGACAGGAAATATATTTCCTTGTGCTTGGACAGAATAACAGCTTTTGTTTTCTCCTCCACTACCAGAACTGAACTGTCCCAACTCAAATATTTCCAGCAGAATGATGTGGTGTCAGAAGAGACTTACAACCTAAGCTGTGTGGCTGTGGCTCTGCTCTGACAGTGGTGTGCATGCCAAGTAATTTGTTCAAGTCAAGGGGTGTGATCTATATGCAAAGCCTAAAACTTCCTGCCTGAATGCACAAAATGCCTGAAGCTGGAGCCTTGCATTCTTCATTCAGCATTTTTCTAGAAAAAGAATTACCAGAGGCTAATTAAACACCATATTTCTGGATTATCTTTAATTAGCACAGCAGTAAGGCACAGTACCTCCAGAGTTTTCCTTTGCTGTTCACTGGTTATGTCACAACCAATCTTTAATAGTTTTCAGATGGAGCAATTATCTCCTGTTCTAGTGATCCTCTGCTCCTAGTGCCTTGCCAATTAGATACAGCCTTTAGCCATGCTCACTAATTTTGTATGAAGTGAGGCTTAACTCAGAAATATTGGTTTTGATTTTCTACTAAAAATCATTGTCTACCAGAAATATGTCTCCAAGAAAACAATCATCTTGATCTTTAATATAATAATTCCCTTAATCTTTGGGAATCTGGAGTCCTGGTGCAAACTGAATTTGAATTCAGCTGATTTCCCTTCTCTCTGGATCCAGATTAATTTTGGATTTATGCCCACTTAAACACAAAGTATCTGTAACTGTCGCTGAGCTTGGAGCCTTGGGCAAATCTTCAGAAAAAGATTATATGTTTTCCTTTCTGACCCTTGTCCTTTGCCCATGGAGTGTTTTTATAAGATGCAGATGGACACTGTGTCATCTTCAGCTACATGAAACAAGTCTTGTGTGTTGACCATTAATTTACTCAAACTTTGAATAAGCTCAGGAGCACTGAGTGTTTTTCCCTGGTCACTCTGAGGGGAATGGTGATGCTGCATTTTCTGGGAGTGCAGTGAAGCTGAGCCAGGAGCTGAGCAGCTGTGCTGTGATTTTTACTTACCATAGTTGTTTCTGCAATCGAACCGAAGCTGTTGATGAAAATGTTGCAGCTGACATTCACTGGTGGGCCTGCATGACAAACAGATTGGAACAGCAGTTCACTGTGTGCTCATGAAACAAAGGATTTCCACTCTGTGGAGTTAAATAAACCCTGCTGTGGGAATGGAGGGACTGAGGGGTGAGGAGGTGAGCAACGCCTGGGGGACTCAGCCAGGTCCAGTCTTGGTTCTGTTTGACAGTCTTGGTTCCAGTCTTAACACCAGTTTGTCACCAGACAGTGCTGTGCTCTGCCTCTGTTCCCCTGTTTGCTGAGTGTTTCTAGAGCTCTGCTGGGAGCTGCTCAAATGAACAGGAATAGAGCAGAACCAGCCAGGACAATCTGTAGGTATCCTGACCTGGCTACATGGATGATAATCTCACCTTGAATGTGACAGCAAAGCACCCCAGAAAGGAGCTGAGAGACAACTGACTTTGTTTTAGAGCTATACTTATGAAATACTCACTGTTCCTGGACTAGGATGATGTGCTCCCATCAAAGGCAGTGCAGCAGAGTGAGCTATAGGGATCAGGCTAAAGCAGCAAATACCCCAAATGATGATGGTGGTCTTGGGGAGCTGACACTGCCTGCTGACCCTCTGCATCCTCAAAGAGCAGGGAGGGACTGGATGCTCAACAGAGTAAATCCCAAAGACCTTTCCAATGCCCTGAGATCTCCTTTTTAGATGTTTCTGTACTGTGTTTTTTGTGCTGCTGTTGGTGTTTCCAAACAGAATTGCCTGTAAACCCCAAACCTCAGATGATGACCCTGATCCAGTCTGTTAGGGCTCAAAGGTGGGAAGGAGAATTCAGGGCTCTGCCAGCAGGAATTCCCTGGCTGTCCTGTTTGGGCAGAAGGGAATCCTGGTCTCTGGGCCATGCCTCTCCTGGGCTTGATTTGCTTTCAGACCAAAGTTTTGCTGTCCCTGCTCATGGAGAAGGGGTAACCAAAGGAAAGGAGTGAGGGTTAAGGGATGAAAAGATTGTGGTTTGGGGGCATGGGGGTCAGTCTGTTCTTGTGGTACTGATGCCCAAAGATGTGACTGGAAGTGTTTCACATCACTGCCTGGAAAATCTGAGGTGGAAATGCTTCATTTACACAGAGGGAGATGCCAAGAGCTGCAGTTCAGCACAAAGCAAAAAGCTGGGGAATATTTTGGAACCAGGGCATACCTGGTAAACCTCAGGCTCGCCCACACATAATGAGAGGATTTTTTGTAGTAGGTTAAAGAAAAAGAGGTCTCTGCTCTGGGGGCTGCCAAAGGCTGCTGTGGGCACTGCCCAGGATGTGGTGGGGAAAGACAGCCCAGGCAGAGAGCAGAGACACTGCCCCAGGGACCAAGGTCCCCTTTTACACCAGAGTTAATCTCTTATCATCCCCATGACAGGTGCTTCTGGGAAGATAAGATCTGTGAAAGTAGAGAGCATGGATTTTCAGATTATTCCCCCATTTTTTATGGAGTCAGGGATGGTGTCAGCATTTCAAACACTGCCTGGTGGCTCAGCCTGCTGGGGGAGTGATGTTCCTGTTAAGGTCACATCTGCAGTCAGGCAGTTGCTGCAGCATGAAATACTGGGGGGGAGGAATGGCTTTAACAAGAGCCTTGTGCCTCTAATCAGTGCAAACTTCCTCCTGTGTGGAAATTAATGGATTTTCCTGATTGCTGAGGAACATTTGGAGCTTGGTTTTCTCCATTTCCCTTTCCTGCTCTCCTGCCTTGGCCTGCTCTGAAAGTTTGTGCCTGTCCCCTGCAGTGATGTTCTCTGCTGGGGTTTTCTTGGTGTGAGTCCCAGGCAATCTGAGCAGGCTGCTGTGTAACCAGCCCCCAGACAGCCTCTGCCAGCTCAGCAGCATCTCACACTGTTCAGTTTGTGCAGCTTTCTCCAGACTGTTAAACATTGGCATGGGCTGAGCTTACAGACACAAAAATTATATTTTTTTTTCCCCGCCTCTGCCTTCACCAACCCCTCTTATCCAGAAGTTTATTCATAAACAGAAAGCACACAATTATCAGGCTTTAGTACTTGTTTCATGCCTTCTGTTGAGCTCAGGGGCATTGTTTTCTGTCCTGGATCCATTCATGAACCACATAAAAGGTTCTTGAACATGTGATTCCCCTCCCAAAGGGAAACACTGAGCTGATCTCCTGGATGACTGCACATGCTTGTGACTCTGACAGGTATGGAATATTTTGGATCCCCTGCTCTGGTGCTGAGATCAAGCTGGGTGTGGGGTGGGTTTGGGCCCCTGTTCCTTGGGGCAGCCCAGCTCTTGTTGAGGCACTGAGCTCTTCTCAGTGTGTCTGGTGAGCCGTGAGCTCCTTGCAGGGTTTGGTGGTTTTTTGGGTATTTTTTAGCCTGTGAGAGGCTCTAGAAAAATCCCTGCTCACCACTGAAATATTCCTCCTCTGTGCTGGGATGCAGCTGTGGAGGAATGGAATTTTCCAGCAGCAGGGATAAGGGCACAGCCTGGGTGAGAGGTCCCCTGCACAAAGCCTGCCAGGTTCCTCTTTGTCCCTGCTCAAGTTCCTGACTCCATCCTCCAAATTAAATCAAAACCCAAGTACTACTTATTTGTTCTCAGAATGTGAATCCACAGCTAAGTCCAGACTTTACAGCATTTACAGAAAAGCTGCAATCTTCTTTTTGTTAATCTTCCCCTCCCCAAAAATCAATCTGATATGGATCTTCGGTATTATTTGCATTTAGATCTAAGCAATTAAAATGTCCTTATGAGTTACTGCAGTTAATTTAAATGATGTGCTTTGAGAGCTACAACCCCAAGCTCTGTAAAACACCTCCTATGCTTCCCATATAAATTGGAGCCTGATTTATGTGTGGGAGGCTAAGCCAGCAAAACTGCCCTGAGGGGAAGGTGTAGTCCATTGAAATAAAACTGAAATTAAATTATCTCAAATGAAAATGCAATACAGCTGCTTTCAGCAGGAAGTGAATGTATACATTTCATTAAATATTAAAGTTTAATTTGTGAATGTGCATAATTTAGAGGTAGGCAGGTTTGCATGGTGGTATTTGAACTCCTTGATATTTGGATAAGAACAGCAGTGTCCTCTGTCGACTGCTTGGTTACTGGGACACAGGATTCCCACCTTTCTTTGGGTTTAAAAGCCCAGCACAGAGTTTATTGTTCAAAGCTGGGTACCAGGTGCTGTCACCAGTGATTAATGGGTCCTGGGAGTCCTGTCAGCCCTGCCAGTGGCTCCAGGCGAGAGGGAACTGTTTGCAGTAAACAAAAATGAGCTTTGGAAATGGCTGAGAGGGGCAGGTCCTGCTTTATCTCTGGGCAGGATTTGGGAAAGTGAGCTCAGTTAAAAGGGAATGAAAACAAAAAACCATAGAATTATTTGAATGGGAAGGGTCCTTAAAGACCTTCTAGTTCCACCCTCTCTGCTGTGTGCAGGGACATCTTCCATCAGACCAGGCTGGAAAAGCCATCCAAAAACCCCACCACAAAACCCCACACCTCACTTGCTAGAAGAGGTGTTTTGAGGAGAAAAGAGGTTTTGTTGCCTCTGCTAGGGCCTGATTCAGTGTTGTTGGCTGCAATGGAATATGGGGTAGACTGGAAAACTGGGTGGGAAAAATAGAGCAGTGTTGGGCTTAAGAACCCCTTTACTCTGGGGGGCAGGGATGGATTCAGGCTGCCCCTGGCATCTTGTGGAATTTCTTTGGAGCTGATGGGAGAGGCTGCTCTTGGCTGCAGTGGCTGTAAGGGGGAAAAATTTCCTGCCATTAACAGGTGCTGTGGGCAGCGACTTCAGGGGAAATGAAAGTTGGGGATTTTATTTAACCTCTAAAGATGTTCAGCTCCCTGCCAGTCCCTGCTTGGTTTGACAGGGTCCTCGATCCCTATATTGAAGCAGGGATTGGGGGGCTCTATATTTACAGTATGTGAAGTTCTTACAAGGTTGTTTCCACTCTGAGCAGACATTTATTGATGTTTTTCCCAGACATCTACAAGGATCCACGTGCTGAGTATCATTATAGAACATACTTCATAAGAACATAAATATTCATATTTCCTGTAGCATTGGGAAGATATTAATGAGGATTGCATGCACTTCTCAGTCCCAAAATGAAAAAAAAAAAGCTGGTCTTTTTGCATACCTTTAAAATTAGGTCTGATCCTGGCATCGTATCCTGAAGTTCGCCCCATCAACTTATCCAAGAAATCTGAAGGAGACATGGGTTTGGGGGCAGACCGAGCTGCTGCTTCAGCTTCCTTGGAGGCTGCCAGGCTGTGCAAGGAGAAATAAAGAGGAGGTTTCAGCGTGTCTCCCATGCTGGGGAGGGCTTGGGGTCCAGAAACAGAGCAGTCAGCATCTTATTCCTGCTGAGGCAGGATGGGTACCCATGTGAATTCCTAATGAGGCTGGTCTCAGCTAATTTGTTTGCCCAGCCCAAACATCTCCAAATACAGAATCCCAGCTGCCACCAGAGTAGAAGAGAGATGATGAGCAGTGAAAATCCTTTTGTGAGTTTAGGTATAGCTTCTTGGTGTGCCACTAAATTACAAATGTGAACTCTGGCGCTGAGCTCCACAGGTAAAATACACTCTGAGATTAGCCTCGGGCAGCAATTACTGCTTAATTACAGGGCAAATAGCAAGGAGCATATTCAGTACTCTGACAGTGTGATTTTCCAAAAGGCAGGTAGGATCTGAGAAATCTGGAATTTGAGGTTTAAATGAGCACCATGTGATGGCACAGCTCGTGCAGAGCCTTTGGCGCTGGAGGGGAGAGGGGAGGTTTTGCTGAGCAGCCCAGCCTTTGCTATTGGTACCTGCAATGCAAGGTCTGAGTTCAGCACAGAACTGGGATGTGATGCTGAAATTTTACTCATGTTGGGTTGAAGATGAAAGGAAATGAAACTTTTCTGGGACCTGTATGGACTCCAGGGCAGAGAGAATATCTGAAATCACAAATTTATCTGCAGAAGTCAGAAACATATGGCTGGCAATATGGATGGGAGTCTGCAAGATCTGCAGGGTGATGATTTGGGCTTGGAAAGTCTGTTGTTGTCATCACACAGGAGCAAGGGACCCTTGGTAGTGGGTGGTGATTCTCAGCTTTGCAGGAAGGTTTGACTTCCTAGACAGGAACAGACACTATTCAGTATCCTCCCTCTGCCTGTATGGTTTCTACTTGAACACCAGTCTGTTCCCAGGCTGCAGGCGTTGAGTAAAATTGCCTAGATTATCCAAAAAATCCCCCAAATCACCCATGCCATGAGCTGTGGGTTCAAGTGTGTGGTGTTGGGTAAAGCCCGCAGGCAGCATTGCAATGCAAATGTACAATGAGCCAAAGGAAGCTGCTCAGGAGGAAGTGAGGCCATTCCTTCACACTCCGCAAAACTCCTGATTTTTTTAAAGTACAAAGGCTGAGTGGGAAAGGTGAGGAGCCCCCGACAGAGCAGCTGGGAGGTCTAAGGAAGTTCACAACAGGCACAAGCTATTTAAATGGCACCACAGCCCTCTAACAGCATGAGGGCCTCACCTCGGGGAGTTTTGCAGCAGTCAAACCTGCAGGAGTAGTGCTAAGTACTGACATGAGATCTTTTGGAAAGAATTTGGGACTGTAACTATGCATGGTATTAATGTGATCCCACCCCTTAAGATGACCTCTTTCAATGCAAGTTTGAGCTGAAACCCCAAAGAGACATGTTATCTTGACAAAGCCTTGATAGGAGCATTTTGAACCATTTGATTCCTCAGAACTTTTAAAAGTTTAAAGTTAAACTTTTAAAACGTTAAGCTTTTTCTAAAAAAATCATATGGATTTCAACAGTGCTTGGGTGCATAATTTCAAAATCAGAAATCTGGTAACCTGCATTGCATTGACTTTCTTTTCTGGAGTCAGCAGCGATGGCTTGCCAAGCCTTGGTTTTCAATCCTGCAAACTCACAACTGCAGTCTGGCTCCTTTTGCAAGTTGCAACAGAGTTCTCTGATTGCTGGATTTTTAACTGTTAAAAATAATTTAATTTGCAGTGAAGAGGGGAGATTAATTCCAGACCACTTCCAGTGAGAGCCCAAACCCAGGATTTTATTCACTCCTTTGTGTACTCTCAATCCACCCCAACACTGGACGGTATCTGAACAGGCTGGTGAACTTCTTTCTCGGTGGTGACCTGACAAGGCTTGGATCTTGCTCTTGCTACAACCATGTCCCCTTTCTTATCTTGTCCCCATCTCTGCCCCAAGAAGATATGCAAAGCAGAGCCAATGTGTTTCGGGGTAGATGGGGTTGTGGAATGGGTGACTTTTTAAATTTAATTCGTTCTTAGAAGGAAAGCAACAGGGTGCAATTGATTTGCAAATGCAGAAGAAAGCTGGGAGTGGGAGGACAATCGATACTGGGCTTGACTACTGCATTCCAATGGAGTGTCTGCATGGCAATGAGTCCAGAGAAAAGATTTCAATTAAGCAGCAAATGACTTGGTAACCAAAGACTTCTGCCACTTCAGCAAGATGCCAGACAGTGCAATACACTGATTTCTTCTCATTAACTGTAGACTGGATGAAGTATATGTAAATGGAAAATGTGTGTGGGAGGGGAGAGGCAATACAAACCTAATAAGCATCTAATAATCTTTAAGTGGAAAAAGATAATTAGGAACTGCAATTCCCCTGGCATTTGTTTTAAAAAATGAGGTGGAAAAGCACAGAAATCTTTCCTGTGCCCATCTTTCCTGTAAATTCAGTGTGAAAGCCTCTACTCGATATATATTCACCCCACTTCCAATGAGTGAGTCTGTATTTCTTGAGTGCCATTTTCTGATCCTTTCTGCATCAAAGTTGCAAATAAATTAATTTGATGGGCTCACCTCCTGCATGGAAATAAATATTTGGATAACTGAAGCTCAGAAGCCTCTGGGAGAGGACCACCCTCCCCCAGCCCCACTGCTTTCTGCAGCTTCATGCCTGTCCCTATGACCAGTCACTGGGAGCACCTTTGGGGACATGCTGTCACACCAGGCTTCAGTGTCTTGATGCATGTTTTAAAATCTCTCTAGCTGCTGTGTGGTGTTGGCCTGGGAATGGTGAGTTCTGAGTTCCCTCCAGTTTGTTTGGTTACGAGATGTTTTCCTAAAACTTGACTGCCGCTGGATGTAACAAGAAAAGGCAAGAAAGCAGTGCATAGGGAGCAGCAAAGCCTTTCTAGAAGCAGGAGCTGAGTCTACTCTATCTTAGAAATAATGGCAGAAAACACCACTGGGAGCTACAGAGAGGGTGAGCCACCCCACTTCTTTAGGTGGATGGATTCCAACAGAGCCCCAAACTCTTCACTCTGGTTGTGACAGCTGAGCTTTGACAGCTTAGCTCAGACAGCACCCAAAAAATCTGCCAGCTTCTCTGTCTTCCAGGACTAATTCTTTATGTGCTGCCTTTGGAGCTTTCTGGGATTTTCTCCATCCCTCAGTCCTTCCAGAACACCCTCAAAAATCCCCCAGGACTGTTTGTCTCCTGGCTCAGCAGAGACGGGGAGAGGGAAATTGCCAAGTGATTTGAAAGTTATTGGCAATGGAAGAGAATTGGAAATTTCGTGTGGGTTGTTGTGTTGCTGGGAGAGAAGATTTATTCTGTGAATAAACAAAGGGAGGCAGAGGCTGTAACAAACCCACGGAGGATGGAGTTTGCACTGGTGTAAGAGTTGTCTGAGCCGAGCATCTCGGCGCATTTTAATAGCAGTCAGACAGAGGCTTATCTTATTTATGCTGCTGTAATCCCTAGTGGATCTGGCTGAGAAAGTGCCATCAGGCAATCATCACAGCAGCTACAATGGGAAGGATCTCTTCAAAGGGTCGATGAACTAGCATAATCTTTTGTGATATTAATGCTGGCGTGTAAGCAGACACCAGCAAGCCCCGGGGAGGTCCAGCCCATGAGCAGCATGTGAAAGTGGTGGAGATGAGCAGCCCAGCAGCTCAGGATTGCATCCCTTAAAACAGAGCAGTTGAGCTTTGCAGGACACTATTGCTGGTTTTTCCCAGCTTATACAGGCACTGTTTACTCTGTCTGCATCGTTTTGTTTCAGCTAAACAGATGATAGATTCTTATAAACAATTATTTGGTTTAGAAAGTGGCTCTTCTGCTGTCTGGATGTGTCTGTTCACTTGATTCCTGGCTGCCCAGTTGGCTGTTTCCTTCTCTCCCTCCTCCTGTTCGCATGATCCTTGGGCAATATTTTCATACTTTCTCTTTTTTTTTTTTTTTTTTTGGCTGTGGCCATGATTGTCCATATAATTAAGCCCAACATCACAAAATGCCTTGTTCTGGCTGAATGCTGATACTGAGAAATATATTTTTCTTTTTTTTTTTTTTTTTCTTTTCAAAGAGGAGTGATGAAGGAATTTAATTAGCACAGGGCCTCTATTCCCTTGTCAAATAATTTAATTGTTAATCATTAATTCTGAGTGTAAAAAAATTATGTCTGGCAGCAGAAACAAACTGTTGCAAAACAAGTGTTTGCAGAGGAAATATCTCTCTGCAAAGTGTGGAAGGCTCAGGTCCCTGTGAAGGTAAAGTGGTGCCACATCAGTGGCTCCAGAGAAGTGGGATCTCTGCAGGCTGGGGAGAGAGAAGATACCTCACCCCCTACCCTGGTGCTGTGCTGCTCAGCAAAGGTTTCTGAAGTGGTTTGTTTGGGGTTTTTTATTTTCATTTTTGAAACACAGCAAACCAGAAGCCTTGGCAGGGATGTGCTGGGAATAGGGTTCAGGTGAGCTGCCTCACACATTTGTCCTTCAAATGTGTCATGTTCTTTCAGTAGATGTCCCACGGGAGGGAAACATCCATCAGGGCTGAGGCAGGCTGAGGTGTGAGGAATAACTGCTTCCCCCGTTACCTCCAAAGCCAGGCTGGGACTGTGCTGGGGCTTGGGGACACTGGAGAATTCATCAGCTTCATTTTATTGACTCCAGCAGGCTCTGAGAGGTGGACAGAGAACATCAGATAGCACAGAAAGGCATCGTGCTGTCCATGATTAACAAGTGCAGCCCAGGGGAACTCTCTTTCCTCTTCCTGCACTCTCTCCATGAGCACAGGGGCCCCTGAGCAGCTCCTGGAGCTCAGCAGAGCCCAGCCTGGATTCAAAGGATGCTGGGGCTGCCTGTCTCTCTCTTCTCCTCTGCAGCAGGAAGGACAGATTGTCCTGGCAAAAAGAAAAAGGGGCAGCCCTAAACTCTGCACCCAGACATTTATTTCTGACTGCATACCAACATGTTTTCTGGAGGGGAATGCTGCCAGACCCTTGCTGGGAAGGCTTGGCAGAGACTGCAAGCAGACTTTTTATTTTAATGATTAGATTTACTATCAAAATTAATAGCACAATCAATATTGATATGCAATTCAATTAAATAGGATGAAACTCATTGCCTGCCTGTTTTTCTCCATCACCTTGCCTGAATTTCTGGCCTGCAGCATTAGAGGTGTAAAGGACTGCTGAATTTTTGGCCTATCCTGGTGCTGAGCTGAGGGAGCTGTGAGTGTTACAGATGTGCTGGTTGAACAGGAGGGATCTCAATCCCTTGGTTGTGCTCGGCTGCTGGCGTGTCACAGCCCCTGGCATGTGGGTGTGGGGTGTACTCAGGGGTGAATTTTACAGTTAATTCTCACAGGTGGGAAGGGAATTTGGACCTGGTTGTTTTCTTAATTCAGCTGAGTGTTTATGCAGGAGAGGCAGGAAGCAGGCCTGAGTATGGGAACAGGATAGGAAAGTAGATGTGTCCAGTGAGACTGGAGAAATACAGAAATTGAGAACCTGTGGAGAGATTTCACTCTGAGAAAGAAATGGGCAATGAGCTATTATTTGTCTCCATTAGTGGCAGAAGGATGGGGACAGGAAAGAAAGAGTAGGCTTGTTAAATGTTTCTGTCCTGGAACCCGTGCTCTGTTGCTGTGAGCTCTTTAAACCAGTTCTAGCTCTTGCACCAGAAGTAGCTGCATTGCAGTAGTCACAGGATGTAATCAGTTAAAGTTTTAACCCAAAGGATCCCAAAACACTCTCAAAGGTCCTGCACAACCCATCCTGTCACTGGTCTCTGTGGCTGTACATGAGGAGAGGAGCTGGGAGGCACTTTTTCATGAACCTCAGGGAATTAACCCTCTGTGATCATCCCCTTCCAGGGAAAGCTGTAACAACTTTACTGGAGTGAGAAAAATCTCTTCAGACTGCATAATTCTGGTGTCTCTGTGCTCTGCTGCCACGTTCCTGCAGCCCATGGCTCCTCTGCCATATGGCAAAACACTCTGTCCAGAACTATAAACCATCCCAATTACACTGATTAACTCTATGGAAAGACACCAGCACTTGGAACATTTGCTGACGCTGCCTGGACAGAGCAGTAAGAAAATAATAAATGATTACACAATTGGCCGGGGGGAGGAGAAATCTGCATGTTTTATATAGTTGGGAATAGCACAGGGAGACCAATAAATTGTATGGGGGTAATGCTCAGTTTTGTGCTGAGTCTCTGCTCCTCACAAGGATTGTTGTTGTGTGGTCACTCTTGCTTACCACATCCTAAAAAGTGTTTGTTAAATTAATTTTTGAGCCACAGGCATTATCCCTAGTGGCTTTCTCAACTATTGCCTTTTCCAGAAGGATCTACAGCTCTTGGAGCCCATGCAGTGACTTTCTGGTGATGTATGATCCTAAGCCTTTGAGGTAGGTTTGAAAACAGTTCAAACAACAGAGAAGCACAAGTCAAAGCTGAGGTTTTACCCACTTGTGAGATAAATCAAGCAAACCCCAGTATTGGCTCTTACCTGTGCCTATACTGAGAGGCTTACAAACAAAATAAAGTCATAATTGCTTTTTGGGGTTTTTTTTGTTGAAAAACAAAGGGGAAAACATCCTTGCAAAGACAAAAGCATGTGTCTGTAGCTTCACACACACACACCCTGAATATTCTTTTTAAAGTCAGGAGGGCTAGTCAGATATTCAAAGTCTTGCATAAACAGCCCTCCTGAAGGCAGTAAATAAAGAGGGGAAATGTCTTAACAAGATGAAACTTCATCATCTAGGTAAGAATATTCTCTTTGCTGATGTGCTCCTGATCTGGTGTTTGGATGGAGAGCTGCAATGGGAACCTCAATTGACGTCAGAGGGTTTTAGATCACAGACCAGACAAGTGTCAGAGAATTACGAGAAGTCGTGGCTGCTTTTCTATCTATAGCTCTGCAGCTCTTGGGTGCATTTTCAGCAGTTCAAATAGCTCACTACAGCAGCTTTTTAAAAATTAGTTTTAGTTTAAGGATTTATGCTGCTCGTTAAGATCGGGCAAGGGTGTTGTAACTTTTTTTTTGCTAAATCAGAAGTGTTATGAATAGAATTCTTTTAAGAGATGTGACATGTAGTTCTGAGCGGTGGTGGATTTTATCTTCTGAAATGGGAACTTTTTGCTGCAGATCCTTTGAAGAGGTCTCCTGAGCTAACCTGTGTAACCTACCTACAAAACTGTGGGTCCTGTGGTAAAACTGGGGCTCTCTGATGTATTTTGTGCTGTGCAAAAGGAGTTGTGTGATCACAGCACTCATGTTCATGTTTTCTGATGGAATTGATCATTGTCATTGCAACACAAATACACTGCTAGGCTTGAATGTTCCCTCTGTGCTACCTGTGATTCCTGGTGTAATTCATCAGTTTATTCCTGAGCAATAATGAAATGTAACTTCTGGAATGTGTGGCTAAAGCCTTGGGTCTGCTGCCCAGGAGGGATTTTCTCCTCCTCACTCCAGGTGCCCTCTGACTTAGTTTTGTCAGGGAACTGAAGAAACCAAACTCCATTTTTTCAGCCCTGATGCAGGGAGAGCAAGTTGTGTTTGATGAGGCTGCTGCTTTGTCAGCCCCACTGCTGGGAGATGGTTTCAAAGTCTACAACTCTGTGTCAGGGTGTGATGGATGGGGCTGGAAGCTGGACAATGCTTGCAATTCCCAGGCCCATAGGGTGGCAGGAGAGGTGGGATACACACATTTTGGGTTGTAAATGAAATCTTGGGAGACCTGGTGCAGGAAAGGATTCTGTGTTGTGTGTGGGTGTGCCAGCAACTACTGCCCTGGTCAGCAATGCTTCCAGAGGGTGAAGGCACTGGGAGCAAACAGAGACAGGATTGTAAACATACCCCTCAGAAAGTCACTTTTTTGTCCACAACCTGTCTTCACATTCTTATAAGGAAAGGTTCCCTCACCAGCAAGCCAGAGGTTCTCCACTCCTCACTGAGCTAATACCTGTGATGAACATATCCTGCTGTAATGGGGGACTGGACCAATATTGCACGGGTACTGTGGGCACCAGCAAGGACATTTGGGGCTGGGGCTTTTATAAAGGGTGCTGACAACAGCTGGCTCTTGCAAGCTTTCAGGTTTTATAATTCCCCCATAAAAGAGGGGAGGAGGGGGCTCTGCTCGAGGCTTTATACAATGCATCTTTTTACTGGCATCAGCTGAAATAAAAGAGAAAAAACAAAATGGGGAGAAACCAAGTAAAGGTGAGCAAACCACGATTTTGTTTGGATTTCCTGCAGGATCTCTGCAGGATTCCTGGTTCAGCTGCGTTTTACCGCCGAGCCAGACGCGCAGGGCAGTGGCGAGATCCACCCCCGATCCCACTTGTGCCGCTGTTTAATTGATTTGTGTGTTTGCTCCGGCCCTGCCGGGGCTGGGGGACGGGATTTGCATTCTGGGCGAGCGGCGGCAGGCGCCGCTGGCAGGGCGAGGGGAGCTGCTGTCGGCAGCTCTGCTCTGAAGGCAGCCCGGGGATGATTGATGGCACTGCAAGCCCTGCTGTTCCAGCCATGCGACACTCCTGGATTTGGCAACCCCCTGGTGCTCTGTTCCCTCTTCTCCCACCCCACCATGAGGCACTGATAAACATAAGGGGGTTCCTTGCCTGTCTGCTGAAGCCACTTGAGTGTTTTGTATTTTTATTCCATTTCTTTTTTTCCTGGCTGTGAGCCTCCATGGCAGAGTGAAGAGGGAGAAATCAAAAGGAAAGCAGGGGTGCTAAAGTGCTTTCTTTTGTTTTGCCCTCCTCAAAAATCTAAATTTTGTGGGGCTTGGTAAATTAAGATTTCTCCTGCTCTCCTTGCTGGCACTCATACCCAGCAGAGATGTATTTACAGGATGCCAAGGGTGCCCATGTACCAGCCAGACGTGGTGCAGTCCCCAGATTAGCAGCTCACCGTGGTGCATTGTATGGATGGAATGATTGTCTGCATAACGGGAAAAGCTCAGCTCCTGTGGGCAATGGGTCCAGCTGCCTCCATCTATTCCTGCTCTCTGCAGGCCCCCTCTGGGCTTTGGCCTTGCTGAGGGGAGGACAAATAGTGTATTTCTGGATTTTTTCAGTTTTTGTGCATTAGTCTCTTGAAGCATCAGAGAGATTTAAGAGCAACTTGGGGGTGTGTATGTGATCGATAGTACCAGATCAGCTGGACTGGATCAGCACTTTCCCAAGAGGGGAAGGGAACTGTAACATTTTGCACCAATCTTGGCAAAGAAATCCCAATGCAAACCACCTCCTCTGGAGGGAAATGGTTTCTGCTCTATCTGCCTTTGTAAACACAAATGTAAATTGTTTGGATACTTTGGGGGAAGGGTGAGAGAAAAGAAATTGGTGGGGTTTTTTTTGTCTCTTTAAAGGGTACTGACCTGTTGAATTAGCAAGAGTTTATTATGCTGGGTGCAATGCAAATGTTGCTCTTCCCTGGGCTGTGCAAGTACGTCTGGAAGTTGGCAGCCAGACAGTCTGGTGTTGAGTTTTCTGGTCATGGCTGCTAGTGATCATTCCAGTGCCTTGCAGGAGGCATTCCTGCTTCTCTCATTCCTTTCTTTTTGTTTCATGTATCCCAAGCTGATGTTGGGTTTTGATGTGTTGCTGGTTTGGGTTTTTGTCAATTTTGTTGGATTTTTTTTTCCCCCCAAACCAAAGTTATCAAAAGTTCTTCAAATGACTTTCTTCATCCATCAAAAAATTGAATCAAACTGTGGTGGGGAGGGTGTGCTGGAATGACATTTTTAGCTTTTGAAAGCTTATGATGAATCCTCTCTCTTGGAAGGTATGAGGTGCACAAGTGAAGCCAGAGTTCATAAAACCCCCAATGATTTGTGCCCTTGCTGATAGATAAAGGTCAGTAGAAACATGCCAGGTAACGAGAGCAAAAGGGTAATTTACTGGAAATAGTGAGACTGATTTAATGCGCCACAACAGTGAGAGCTGATACTGGCAAATAAGCCAAATGGAAGTCATAATTTGTAAACAGCCTATGTGTTTTCTTAACACTGATCACTTTGAGATCTCAGAAAAGCCCCAGGTTGTAGAAAATAAGCAAGTGAGAATAGGTGATGTGATTTGGCATAATTAAATGTTGTGAGTCTGTGTGATTTTTAAAGCATGATTTATTTTAACACCCTCGTCTTTCATCAGTACCTAAATAGCAATTATGTTCATTAGGTGGTCTGACACCTTGTTCTTGACACTGGAATTTGGAGAGTCCTTTTAACCTGCATGCTGGTGTGAAATGAGAACAGGCCTGTCTGCTGGTTTCCTATTGCAGATGAATGATTGCTGCTCGGGGCTGGGATAATAAAGTAATTTGATTTTGGACATTGATTAACTTCTTAATTCAGATGCTGTGATCCTTTTCTATCCAGGTCAGCTCATGAGGGTTTGGTGAGATGAATTTCTCCAGCTCATAGGGGCTGTGTTTGCCCAGGCCCAGAGGGAGCTGCCCTGTGCTGTTTCTTTCCTTTCTGGCTGGAATCACTTGGTCAGCAGCAGAGTGAATTCCTGAGCCTTTTCCTGTGCTGTTAAACCTGGGACACTCTGAGTCAGAGAGCTGCCGACCTGCTTCATACCTAAGGGTCTAACACCTCTTATGGGAGAAGGAGAATGAGAATTCCCATGCCTAAATTCTTGTTTTTGAAGGAAGTCTCTGTAGTGCCTTTGCATGTAAGGGCAGGGTTTGACCATTCCCTCCACATCTCAATCTCTTTTCAGAAGCAGCTCCTTTCTGGTATTTGAACAGTAAATCTCTCTTCTGCCAGTGGGACTTGCTGCAGTGTGGGGTAATGTTCAGAGGGAGGCAGGGTGGACAGCCAGCCCACATTACCTAAAATCTGCACAGCACCAGTGCCTCAGAGACCAAGAGTGTTTTATTAGTCCACGTGAGAAACTGCAACATTCACTGCAATGGTTTTGGTAAGCAAGTTGGTTATTTAGGGTTTTCCTGTTCTTTGTACCCAACCTAAGGTGGGGAGGGAAAAAAATGTTTTTTTTTTCCACAGACATTTGTGGAACCTGTCTTTTGCTCTGAACCATCCAGAGTGCAGGTCTGAAGTTGTTTAAGGCAGCTGTTTGGCTAAGAAGAGGGTTAAGACTAGGCTGTTAGAAAATGTTTTGTGGAGTTTATGTTGATTTGTCTTAAATGCAAGAGTCAGGATGGATGGATCAAAGTTCCTGCAGAAGGCAGGGTTCCAGACATTTTGTGCTTTTCATGCAACGACGCCAAATTAATCTTTCTTTACAGGATGATTTATAAGGGTTTCTAGAATTGTCTACATCGTCACATTTTCAAACCTTGGCTCTGTAACCCTTTTAGTGGGGTCTCTAATGGGGCTATTAAAGGTTGCACACCATAGCAGCTAAAGAGTATCCTTAGAACCATCTGGTCCAAGACTTTGCTAAATCATTTTTATTTCATGGAGATGAGGGACTCTGCAGAGGCACAACAGGTCATAAGGCACAACTTCTAGTAGATTTCAGTCAGCACAGGGAAAATAATCCGTGACTATTGAGAATATCTGTTACATTGTTTATCTTGTGGCTCTGGAAGTCTCTGGTTAGGGCTTCACTCTAATGTTACCTCTCCCTGCAGAGCTATAGCAGGAGCCTTAGAGAAACAGTGCAGGTTATTCTTTTCATTCTTCCACTGCCTTTTCTCTCGTGGTATTTTCAAGGAGATGAAACCAGCAGCTCTCCAATCATCCCCTTTACTTGCCAAGAGAGTTTTAGGAGAAGGTTTGTTCATGGTTTGTTTTGTTTTTTTTCCTCCCCACAAACTCGAGGCTTCATGTTCACAGGGGCACTTTCATGTTGTTTTAAAAACTGGCAATGAAGAGCTCTGTTGCTGACAGGAGGGAATATAAACACACTAGTTGGAGGAATCCAATAGGGGCTGAGGCTGACAGCAACTTTCAGCCTGTGACTCACTTGGAGCAGTTGCCTTGAATCACTCCTGCTACCTGACAGATTGTTGTTCATGAGGGGCCAACCCTGATCTTGAGTCACAAAGGTTGTGCTGCTGATTCCTGGTATTAGGACCAAAATCAGTCCCAGAGATTTTCAAAGCCTCACAGGGCAGTGTCCATTTGGGTAAGGTGCCAGTTCTAAGGCATCTTTTCTCTCCTAATTTGATAAGGGGCATTCCTACCTCCAGCTTACACAGTGCTGTTTCTGAACAATTACAGCTATTAAAATTTAATGGTACCACAGAAAGTCCAGGCAAGATCATCACAGGATAAGGGACCATTTTGTTCTGCATGAGGGAATTCACAACTGAACGTTCAGGGTGTGTAGTTAGACTTTGGGAGAATGATTGGTTATAAATGTCTCCACAGATATAAGCAGGACATCTGGAAATCCCGATGTCCAATATTGCCTCAAACTGTACAATTTATTTTAAAAAACTAGCACTTTGCTTTACCTAGATACCTGTAGGGAAAGCTTGGTCCAACAAACTGTCTTCCTCTCCCATCCCAACCCAGTTCCCATCCCTGCCCCAGCCCAGGTTTCCAGTAAAAGCCTGAGTCACAGCTAAGTGACTGCAGTCTGAAAGGCAGGTAGCAGGATGGGAAGAGCTCTTCCATAAAGAAAGGCCTGTCAGAATAAGCCACATATCACAAATTCCTTCTAAAACACCCCAACTGGAACAGAAACAAATATCATATTGGCAATACCATAATGTTTGCATTCACACACCAGCTGTTACTCTTTCCCACGGGGTCTTGTTTTCTAAAAGGCTGGTGAAAGACATTTTTGTTAAGCAATAAATCTAGCCTTAATTTCTATATTGGCTTATTTTCCTGTATTGGTTGTATATAATTTTCCTTGGAATGTCAGGGGTTTTTTTTTCAATATTTGTGTATTATATGTGCTAACATATAATGGATTCTCTTTCCAGAACATTTTTGACAGACTGACAATAAAGCATGGTGCACTTTGTAATTCAAAGCAATGCATACTTCTCTTATGGATTATTGGATTATCAGCTTTGGGTTTGTTAAACATCATGTATGACTGAGTGCAGGAGTAATTGGCACGCTAAATGTATGAATGACTGTTAATTAATGAACTTCTTCTACTGAAACTGAAATAGCAAAGCTATTCCTGGAGTGGCTGGTAGATTTTTGGCCTGTAATAAATTGAACACATAACACAAAGAGGGAGAGAAAAAAAGAAAAACATTGCATAGAGTCAGTTCTGAGCAGGGAAAACTGATTGGTTTTTTGTTTGTTTGTTTGTTTTTTAAAATGTATTTCAAAAATGAAGGCAATATATAAACCAATTTGATTTCATCCTTTCCCTGTAATTGAATTAAAACAATTTGTAATATTCTTAAATGTTGATTTTAGGGAAATTAAAGTTCCAGAAATACCTTTTGGATGCAATATGATGTAATACCACTTATGTCTGCGTATAATTTATAACATTATGAACCTTTGCATCAGAATCTGAAGTGACTGGTTTCCCAGGGGTTTGAATGCCCATGACTGTGATTGATGTGCTGGGAACCTGCCAGTGCTCACATGTGTGGTGTGAAGCACAATTGTGAGCAGGACCCGCAGGACGAGTGTGCATCAATTTACTGGTCTGGCATTTCAAAGGAGACCCAGGCAGAGGCTTCAGTACCAGGGACATAGCAAATGCAAGCCTGGAAATACTCCTTTTCTCCAGTTATGTGATTTTCCTTTTACTTTCTGGTGTTTGTGTTGTTTAGTCTTGTTTGTTTTGTTTGCTTTTTTAACCCAATACTTCCCCACTGTTGAACTAAGAGTTTATTGCACATCCATTTGCTCCCTGTCAGCCTATCCCACTGTGTTGTGCAGGGCTGCAATACACTTGTGACCAAGATGAGAAAGGATGGCTCTGTAGTGTTGGCTGTTGGGCACTGCTTCTCAGAGATTGGTGATTTTAGTTATTTCTAGAACTCTTGTTTTACCTAACACAAAAATTTACTGCTTTGAATTCACGAGACAATCTTGCTGTCTCTGAATTTCTGTGGAATTACAGGAAAAAGTGGGGATATTCCATTTTTTATACCTAGAAAGACTCCTGGGTTCAAAATGAAAGAGAATGCTAGCTCAAAGTCTGGCCAGTATTGGCAGGTCTGCTACTGTGATTCATTAAATAATCAGTATTATGCCAATGATTTTATGCAAATGAAGTCTGTGTTTTCACATTAAACTACAAGATGAGACTTTGGCAAAACACAGAAGTAAAAGCCACACAACTGAATTGAAGGCTGAGACTGATGAGCAAGTTCAGGTCATGAAACAGGGTTTTTTCTCCAATTGCCTATATCTGGTGTCTCCCACTTTCTACAGCATGTTGCACTTTTCATTGAAATAGAGAAGCTTCTACCATCCATACATTTTATCCGTTTAATAAAAGCACTGCAAGGGTAGATGGACCAGAAGCAATTCTTTAAGACTAAAGCTGTTCCTTCTATCTTAGCCTTAATGAGAATCTGAACACATCTAAACCAGAGTCGAAATACAGCTGGATGATAATGGGCACAACTGGAAAAATCTCCCCCCATCCCCTTTGGGTCTCATTTAGATTCTGCGAAGAAAGAATATTCAAAACAACGTGTAAGAAAAGAAAGTTAAGGAAGGAGATAATTCTTTGCTTTTGGTGATTTTAAGCACAACCAGCTAAGGATAGAGGATGAGCCCTCAGAGGCAGACACTGAAAGCATCCCACGGAACTCACCTGCAGTCTGAGGATGGGGAGGGGGCGAGGTGGGAGTATTTACCCCGGCAAATTCAAGTGCAGCATTGCCAGCCGCCACTAGCTGTCACTTTGCAAGCAGCCGGGGTCGGTGTTTTCAGCACTGCGGTTAGCGAGATTGCGGTGCTAATTAAACGGAGTAACTCCCCGAGCCGCGGAACGTCCCGAGCCCAGGCCAGTGCGAGAGCAAGCCCGGGGCACCGAGGGGAGGCAAAGGGCAGCTCGGGGCAGGGGACGGCTGCCGTGAGCCCCGAGCTGGGGTGGGCACGGCGCTCAGCCCGGCCGCGCTCCTCGCGTACAGCCCAGCCTTACCTGAAGAAAACGATCGTCTCCCACACGTAGACTCCGAGCGCGTTGACGTTGCACATTTTTCCAGCTCTCGCTGTTGTTGTTGGTGTTTTTTTTTTTTTTTTTGTACTCCGTGAGGGGTGGGCCGGTGGGGTTGGCCAATAAAGTACCCGGGCACTTGGGGAGAAGCGGTGGGGAGAGCGAAACAACCCCGGCGCGGCCGGGGCACGGAGCGGGCGGCTCCGCTCAGCACCGCGGCCAGCGGGCGGCCACGCTCAGCACCGCGGACAGCTCCTCTCAGCACCGCGGACAGCTCCTCTCAGCACCGCGGGCAGCTA
>JANPWX010000095.1:934497-1035523 GCA_024734555.1 Trochalopteron elliotii
GCGGGGAACTCAGCTCGGCACCGCGGGCAGCTCCGTTCAGCACCGCGGGGAACTCAGCTCGGCACCGCGGGGAACTCAGCTCGGCACCGCGGGGAACTCAGCTAGGCACCGCGGGCAGCTCCGTTCAGCACCGCGGGGAACTCAGCTAGGCACCGCGGGGAACTCAGCTAGGCACCGCGGGCAGCTCCGCTCCGCTCCGCCGCTGTCTGCGCTCGTCCCTCCTCCGCCGGGGCCCCGCGCCGCCACTGCAGTGCTGCTCGGGGCCGGGGCTCCGGGCTGCCCGCACGGAACCCTCCCTTCAGCGGGATGTCGCTCCGGACATCAGGCTGGCGACAGGGGCGGACGCAGCGGGTGTAGGTTTGCCATCAGGGTGCTGGCGGTGAGGTGGGAGCTGGGGGGGACGGCGACCCTCAACAACCCAGGGTTTAATCTCCGCTGCTGGCCGGCGTGTCTTCCTAATTACATCCACAGGAATTTGTCAGTGTGGAGCCGTGCTGCAGTCCCGGTTGTGTCGCTTTCCTGCCCGCCGTTTGGCTGCTGTTGATTCCTCCTTCCTGGGCTATTTTCCTCCCGAATAAGTTATTGCTGCTGTAGGGAAGGTGTCCCATCGCTCAGGGCTAGAGTGGAGGGGAGCGAAGGGGAAGTTTCTTGGGAAGCACTTCCATTGTGCTGGGAAAGAAAGTGGCTCAGTGTCCTCCTAATGCATCTCATCTCCCCTCTGCCCTCTCTCCCTTGCTAGGACTCGCCAGATCTTGAGAGTTTCTTGCTGCATTAATTTACTAAACTGAAAAAAAAAAAAGAAGAAAAAGAAAAGGGAAAAAAATGAGGGGGAGGTGGAGAGAGGGAAGGCAGAGGGGAGGGGGTAACTCAGCCTCTCCACCATCCCAAGGCCCTCCTCTTAGCTGTGCTCATTGGTCTCGGGGCTGAAAAAACTACTCTAGGATGTGGTTGGATAAACGCATGTTGTTCAGCAGAGGCCGTTAACCTTTAAAGCGCTGATACATTTTGGTTTATTTCAATTTTTTTAACCCGAATTGCTGTCTTTTTAAGAAGTCTCTGAAATCGTCTCCCTTGACAGGGCAAGCGAAACGTGCCTTAAATCTCCATCTGGTGGAAGATCTGCTTGGCTGGCAGCTGATATGTGTTGCTGTTGGCTTTTAAGGAACATCTCTGCGTTGTGTTTCTTTTGTTGTTTAGCTTTGATTTATTATTTTTTTTTCCTTTTTCTCTTTGTTTTGTCTGATTGGGTTTTTTTGGGTTTTTTTTGGTCTTTTGCATTTGGTTCAAAGAGCTTTGGCAAACACCAGAGCCATCAAGGCCAGGGCAGGTAAGGAGCATTCAGCAGTTTCTTATCACAGCTCCAGCTGTGCTTGCAGGGTGCTGAGCTGGTGGTCGGGGCGGGGAGGATTGGGCTCCTTGGTCACTTTGTCATTGTGTCACTCAGCTCGGCTTTCTCATCAACTTCTGAGAATTGAAAAATTTAGCTCTCCTAAATATTCCAGGATTTTTAAAAATCTCTATTGTCCCACTGTAATGGGATTATTCTTCTTTAAGTTCTGTTTTGTTTACTTGTCCCGTGCTTTGCAAAGCTCCCCACGGCAAAGATTTGCTTTTAACCTCTGTTTAGCTGTCTTTAATCCGTTCAAGGACTCTTCCTATCCCACGCTGAAGGGTGGAGGACTGCTTTCTCCACCACTATTGCAGCACTCCAGGCTAGGAAATAACTAAGTTTTTCTCCTCCCTTTGGGTTGCATCTCAAAGGACCTTACTGCCATACTAAAATTCACCTGATGTTTTTGATCTTCTGCCTTTTTTTTTTTTTCTGTTTTTGTTTATTTTTTGTTGTTTTTGTTTTGTTTTAAAGCAGTGTGTTTATGCAGTGAAGCAGACAGAAATATCCTTTGGGTCACCATTCAAAAGAAAAGAAAGACCTGCTTGGCTTCTAGCCACTGGTACAGTGGGAATTTAATCGGATTTACTCCAGCTCCTGGGTCTCGGTGTCTGGATAGATTAATAACAGGCTCTGATTTCACCTCGTGGAGATTCCTGGGGACGTGATTCCATGCAGCATTTCCTGCCTGCTGCTTGCTGGCTCCTCACTGTCCCTTCTCTCCTGACATTTATCCCCACATGGATGAGCCTCTGTCACTGTGCTTTTCCAGCCCCTGTGTGCTGACAGACCAGAGGAGGAGCTCCAGACTGAGTGTTAACAGGACCCACACAGCAGGAAAGAAATGGTCCTTCCCTGTTTCTTTTTACTGGGAAGCAGAATCATCTGTTGGCATCTGTGGGTTAATTGTAGAGGCTGTCAGCCTTCTTGTTCCCTTAGAAATGGAAATGGACTCTGTAGGAGATAGGAACGTCTCATGTGGTATTTCCCTTGCTTGCAAGTTTGATCCTTACACCAAAGGTAACTGGGATTGTCTCCTCTTGTCCCCACTTGCTGTCCTTGCACTCTCTTGGGCCAGAGGAGCAGGAGGGCTGTGCTTAAGATCAAAAGAACAGATAAATCTGCATGTATACAGGATAGAGTCTTCTTGGCTGTTACTGTTGAAGGGTCTCCAAAACAGCCTCACTGACGCCCATCTGTAGTTTCCATGTTCTGTAGCTCCTGATGTTCTTTCATCTGTAGATGTCTGTGATGAAGTTTCCTGCACTTGTTCTGTATCATGCCAGCTATTTAGATTTTGTTCTGTTCTCCAAGAAGTTAAGGGCAGATAAACTGGAAATAGGTCTGGGGATCGAATAATGGCTGGAAGTCAATTTTATCACTGTTACTTTAACTCACCCTTGTCATCAGGTACTTCTCTCCCTGGGGCTGTTCTGGCTTCCTCTTATATCAGGTTTTACCTTTCTGCTTGGTTTTGCCGCAGTGGTTTATGATTTATTTTTTTAGGGGAAAGATTCACTTACCAGGTCTGCTGCTTTTCAAGCAGAGTCCAAATGGTTTTGAAAGGCATTCGTCTTTCTCTGGTGGCACTTGTACAAATTATGGAGTTGGAGATAACTTATCATCATGTCAAATGAGGCTCTTAAAATTAGAATTACCTGCTGCGTGTTCATCTTATTCTTGTTTTCAGTTTCAAAGTAGATGGGTCTTGTAAAACTCGCTTGTAGGTGAAATTGTCTGGGAAGATTCTTCGTCATTTTCTCTCTGGGCTGTGAGTGATGGATTCTCTCCAATATAAGAAACCACGAAGATAAAGGTTTTAATTTGTTTTTCAACACTGAACTAAAACTTGGGGACATCCTCATCTGCACATTCAGTGCATGAGGACTGAAAAAAGACAGGGAATATCTATTTCTCTGGTTTCCTTTATGTGGCTCCTCCCTGATCCTTTCCCTGTGAACAAAGCACGTGAAATTCTTCTCTGTGAAGAAGACAATTCTTCCTGGTAGGCTGTGGCATCACTTTGTTTTCGATAGTTGATAGAATTGCTTAAAGATAAGAAAAACACAGAAAACCTTGGAAATCTCTCTGTAATGAGGTGACCATGAACTCTATGCTGAGAATTAACTCAAAGATTCATTCACAACTGCAAAGTGATTTAATTCCTGGTCTGTTCTCCATCTCTGGATTTTTTTGCAGGTGGAGCAGTTCTGATTTCTTCTGCTGGCTTTTTAGAATTCAAAACCTGATAATAAATTCATCTTGGTGATAAACTCCTTTGAGTTGACCATGCACTGCCTTCCTTCCCCAGATAAATGACAGGATTTTTGGTGAAGAGGTGGCCAGCACAGCAGCAAAGTACACTCAGCATTATCTTGGGAATACTAAATCCATTATTGTCAGTTTGCTCTTTAGAGAATGGCTAATGAGGAAACAGTGCCCCAAGAACTTGGATTGTGCTTCCCAAGGCAGAGATTCAAATTGCTACAGCAGCACTACTTGCCTTTTTGACACTGAACAAATGAAAAACAAATTTTAAATTAGAGTTAAGTTCACAGAATTTTACAGAAGGTTCTATGAAGCAATTTCCTATTCAGTTAATTTCCATGTCGAGTAAGCTATTTCTGTGCAAGATGGTTCAAGTAAATACAATTTTCTTAGAAACTTGAGAACCTGGGATTCTTTTTTTTTTAAGAAAGTAGTTGCTCGTAAAATAACACCATAAAGTGTTTCTGCAAAAACTTCATAATTTATAAAGTGCAGAAAAGATTCTTTACTTAAAAGATGTACAGAGGAAAGAGCTCACAGGAACTAATGTAAAGGTCCATCTTCCACTACTTTTGGAAGTATCCATAGACTAAAAATATTTTTAGAATTGAACACTGATGAAAAGTTTGATAAATTCTCTTTTGATATGCATTGGCTCTTTGGAAAACAACCACTGGTGTCTTGCATGGGAAATTCAGCAGCTCTAGACTGGAAGGCTACAAGGGATGGAGGTGAGGGATTTGTGGTGTAGGTGATTGATATTTTTGACTGAAATTCAGAACAAACATCACTGTTTGGCTGCCTATTACCCCAGGTTTTTAAAATTACAGGTCCAGCTATATTTGAGGTTTAGCCCTACAACTTTCTCTGCAAACAGAGCAGTTCCATGGATTGTCCTTGACCTTCCCACTCCTGGGCACTTCATTACTTGACAAGTAGGGTAGGAACTGATTTCTCATCATTGGAAACATGGGGCCTATGGGCCTGGTGACACCCAGGCTGTGATCACAGACTCTTTGGAAGGGAAGTGGAGTCCTGGGCTAGGATGACTTCACAACACATTAAAGTTTTCAGGAGGCCAAGCAAAGATCTCGCTTGAGTGCAACATGGTTTGAATGTGTGTCTATCCTCCCATGCCCAGGTTAAGGCAGTAATCCCAGAGGAAGAGGAAATAAAAAAGAATGGATGGTTGTTTCCCCCTAGGAGTGCTGAGTTATTAATAAATTTCCATGTCTCATATGTCACATAATGACACTTGAGCTGTGAGTAGTCCTGCCGAGTATCACAGCCTCGTCACGGTTACAATTTATGTAGTGCCTTGCAGTCAAAAAGCAGCAAGGACCTCGTAGCCCTATAGAAATCACACTGCTAGAATTACAGTGCAATCCTAAAATAAAATTACACTCCCACTAGAAGCTTGCAGCATTTAGGTTAATTGTTTCTGACCTGTACAGAACAATTACCAGGCGATTCCTGAAAATCCAGAAGTACTATTTCTTTCAAAAATCTTGACCAATAAAACCTTTTTTTTTTTTGTTACATTACTGTGTAAACGAAAAAGAAGCCGAAGTTCCTTTTACAGCCAGTCTTATCAGAACTTGTTGAGTATTGAGCATCCTGCAGTTGTTGGAAATATTCTCTTAGCTTTTGGTGTTGTGAAGCCCATTGCTCCTGCCTTAGCTGCCCTCAAGTGTTGGGGGACATTGAACTTTTCTACCCTTTATCTTGCTTTTAAATGAAAGAAACCCTCTATTTATTTTGATGTAAGCAGGCCCCAGGTTTTGCAGAGGTATAGGAGGATACAGGGCAGACCTAGAGCTATTCACAGTACCCTCTTCATTCTTGTTGTCTTGGAATAAAAACAAGCAAAATAATAACCACTCAATTAACAAAACCCCACACCTCTCAAAAGAAAAAAAAAATATATAGGAGGATAAAGAGGGAAATAAATGGAAACAAATACTTATATTGAATTCAATAGAGCATATATGGGAGACACCAAAAGTGGAACCCTTTAGAGAAAAAGTTTGACTGCAAACGACAGACTTGGAAAGGAAATTGAGAAACAACCAGTGATACTGAAGTGGCCTCTCAGTGTCCAAATGCTTAGATACAGGAGCATCCTCTTATATGCCCCAATTCACTCACAGAACCAAGCAGCAAAATTTATCTTCTGGAGTGAAAGAAATAATCTGCATTTTTTAAATTATTATTTTTATTTTTTTAAGCAATATTTTTTTTTTTTGGCAATAGAAATATTTGCATGTCAGACATCTAAAGGATAAAAAGAATTCTTGTAGGATCCCTTGTCTTTTAAACATTGCAAAGGGGTTGATCCTCCATCCGTTTTAATGAAGTTTTTTGGCTTTGAGGGAGAGGTATGGAACTGCTCTTATTCAGGATCTCAGTTGCTGAAAGTGTTGATTGTAGGCTGGGATTCACATGGCATTAGCAAAAGAAATGGCTTTTCACCCATCTGAGGTGCCTCTAGGATTGATAGCGCTGCTAAGGTGTCATGTATCAGTAGGGACTTCCCTCTGGTAGAACGTGATTCTTCCTTCAGTATCACAGTCCTCCTGATTTGTCCAGGTTAATTATTTTGCTCGCGTGTGAGTGGCAGCTTTGGCTGTCTCATTGCCATCCACAGCAATCCTGTCACCCCTAGTGGGGTAAGCAGGGATTTTGAGAGGTCATTTGGCAAAGGATTTATTACCCAGCTCTATTTGGTTTTATTGTTTAAAGCTGCGGCCGTATGGACTTGCAGAAATTTCCCTGAGCATCACTGACTTGGGTTACTTGTTTGGTTTTCACAGAAGCATCTTGCTTCTGCCCCTGTATTTTAGGCAGAGAGCGCTGATGTAGGGCTGGGTTAGTAAGGGCAGCTCTGCACTAGATTTACTGATAACTCTTTCTGAAAGTCCTAGAGGGAGGTGAGAGGTGCCATTTGGAAATCTCAGCCGGGCTGTGTAAGTTGAGATGCTTACCTCACCTAAAATCCTTGCCTCAGGTGCCGAATCTCGTGCCTCAGGTGAAAGACAGAGAACAGAGAATTTAACGCATTTGCCAAGTTGCTTGTTATTGCCTTGGGCTACCTATTTCTTTGCAGCTTGCTGAGCTAAACCCTGTGACAGGTACAGGGCCTCTTTCATGCCCTCCCTTAGCTCAGTGTTTGCCCAGGGCTTGGACAAAACTCCCCCCCCTGCCACCCCCAGGGGGGCTGCAAAGTTTGTTCAGTGAGCTCTGATCCCAACGTTTTGTCTGATTCACCAGCTGGAGAAAAGGGGATTAGTATGGGCCACTCATTGGGCTCAGCAAAGGGAGTTGGGCAGCTCTCAACACTGACTTATCCTCTGCCAAATATGAATGGAGGGGATGCTCCTCTGTGATCGAGCTCTCCTAGATCATAGCACTTGATAAAGCTCCTCCTCTAAACGACTGCCACCATTAATGAATGGAATCCCTTGATTTTCCAAAATGCTAATGATTAACTTCCTCTTGCACAGTGCGTATTCTTACAGATGCACGTTGGAGAATCTTAGGTCACAATTCTTTCTACTCTAACTGCAAGATTGCTTTTTCTGCCAGAATCAAAATTTTCTTCCCTCTTCAAAATGTTAAAATCACGATGGGTTCTAGCAACTCTGCAGGCAGACAGCTTCTGTGTCTGCACTTCAGCTGACACAAAACCAGACTGCTACTGCTTGGAAGTTTTTCAGCATTGCTCTGTTGCTGCCTTTATATGCCAAGCCCAACGCTGCAAAGCTCTTGCAAATCCCTGCAAGCATCAGTGGCCTGTGCTTATTGGAAGAAATGAATGCAAAAAAGTCAGGGTGTAAACAGAACAGATTTTTGGTTTTTTTTGGTAAAAATAAACTAGCTCTGATTTTTTTTTTTACCCCAAGCATCAATACAATTCTTTGTAGTAAAAATTCGGAGTGTTACCATGAATTTTTCCTTTGGACAAATCAGAAAAAAGAAACTCCATCCTGTTCATCGTGTTGCACCACATTGGCATTTTTGTCTTCTATAGCTTTGCCTCCCCGTGAAAATAGTTCTCTGCCAAGGCAGTTGAACTGAGCAGAAGTGATTTATGTAGTCTGTGCAAAGAGAAAAGGCTTTGTTAGATTTCAGGGAAGACATGGAAACACCGGGGGTGAGAAACAGCTTGGCTGAGACATGGGAATCACAATCCTCTCATTAAATCTCCATGCCTATGACCAGACTGGCCTCACTTTGCATTTGCTGCCTGATTACCGAGTCTATGAAGCTGCTGTCTGGAAACAAAAAGCAGTAAATCAAAGCAATGGGCAGCTTTCAAAAGGGACTGGAGGAGCTTGTGATGCCATGGTCTCCTTTGGCTCATTGTCTGAACGTAGCAGACACCAAAACCTGTCCCTGCACATTTCTGCCTGCACGTTGAAGGGCAAATATAACTCAGCTCTTTAACTCTTCATGTCATGTCGTCATGGTCTAGGGGAAACTTCTCCTCACGGAAATTAATCTTCCATTCTCCTCCCAGATGACTTATCCATGGGAAAATCTATCCCTTCAACTGGTAGGGAATTTTGTTTGACATTGTGGGCTGTGATAGGGGGAGAAAAGGAGGTTTGAAGCAGTTTAATTCAATATTAGGCAGAACTTTGGAGACAATCACCTGACTCCTGTGTGGACAAAACCACTGGAGATATTTCTGGTACTGCACTCTTTGTGCTCGCAGTATTTTAAGTGGAAAAACTCTATCAAAAAAGCCAGAACCTGGTTATTGAAATAAATTTTGAAGAGCTTTATTGCATAGGCATGAGTTATTCTGATGTACTTCTCTCAGTACTTGAGAGGTGGCTGAATTGTCTGTGAAGGAATCACCAAAATACTACAACATATATATAAAACTACATTTGTGTGTGCATATATATATATATATATATATACACATATATAGATATTTGTGCCTCCAAGCTATTTTCTGGAGACTCACAGCGAAAGTACCTCCAAATCTGAGCTGTGCCACATCTTCTGCCTCGAGGATATTCATATTCATTCCCAGGAATATCAAAGAACTTCCAAAGTCTCTTTCTCCCACATAAAAGTGACAACCATCTCTTTAGAAAAAACTTCATGGATCTTGGACTTTTAAACAGGAAAATACTCCTTCTCTAAAGTCTGTGAATTGAAGCTCTGTCCAACTTACTGAATTCCTCTGGGCAACTCTTTGGATGAGGAACTGACATTGAGATTTGAACTACTTCAGGGCTTCCAGAGGTGAACTGCAGGGTGATTACTTTATCTTTATCCCACATTCAAATAATCTCCAGGTCCTGGAGCTGGGCCACTTGTCATTTAGCTGATGTTCCTCAAAAACGCAGGAAATCCTGGAAAAGTCTCTTACAAGTCTCAGCATTCCAAAAAGCTCCAAAATCTTGGATATGAGAAATTAAAGACTGTGTCTATTACATCTGGGGCAGTCTTTGCTCTCCCCAGGATGTGCTCAAGCAATTGTCCAATTGCAGGGGGGAAGAAAGTCCTGAGCACTTCTGTGAACTTATGGGAACTGAGGCTTTCCAAGGACCCACAGCTTGGTTGAAGGCGGACAGGTCTCACTGGGAAGTGTAAGAGAAAAATCTCCCAGCCCTCTGGATCTACCTCTTCACTCACAATCGCTGGGAACAGGTTAGTGCCAATAGAAATTATACACAAAATGTTTTTTTAACATTTTCCTCAAAAAGTCTGCACTGTTTTGATGGAAGGCTGAGGAGGAATCCAGTGTGAAATTGCCATAACAGGAGGTGGACAAAGTACTACATGAAACAGGGTGTTACAGTGGGCAGTCCCACAGGCTCTGTTCCTGGCACTGGATGATGTGATGTATTTATTCCAGTGAACATTACACCAGCTATCCACAGAGGGTGTGCCTATACTCCTGGATAAAACCTGGGCCCTCTGGGACCTTGTGTGTTAAACAGTTTGTTGGCCCAATAAACTGGCTCACATGGCAGTGCTGGATGCTAGAAATCAATACAGCTGCTCTTGCCTCGTCCTAGCACAGGAAAGGAAAGCTCCAGGGACTGATTAAGTTCTCTTTGCTGAAAAAGCTACTGCATCCTGAAACATTTTAAATAAATGCCATGTGTCTACAGGTAGTTCTGCATTTAATTCAGATTTTATAAGAGGCTTGCTGTACACTAAATAAATGCAACTTGATTATAAATAGCTTATTCACTGTAAACACACATCTTATTTAATAGATTGTACATCTCATTGTGCTACTGTTTCTTAATTAGTACGGTGAGCTGTCACAGTGAATTGTCTTTGGCCAGGCTTTCTTGGTGTTGTTGTGACTAAACTCAGTTTTCCATTTACCACCACAGCCCCAGAAACAGTCATTTACTTATGAAATGTTTTAATAAGTGAGATAACATTCGTGCTCATTCTCACTTGGCTTGACAGGCTCAAAGATGTTTGATTTCATGTCCAAAGCACTCAGTGGCATCATCTGGCCAGTCTGTCCCATGGAGATGCTGCTCTGTGGATGAAAAATCTCTGGAAAATGCACATGTGGTGAAGCTGCAGAGTGTATTTGACAGATTACCAAATTTGGAGGTGCCCAGAGACTTTGAACACCTCTTCCTCTCTTGGACCTGTGTTGCTGAGGAGTCAGAGTGAGGGCTTGGAGAAATTTGGGTGTGGTGGTGGCTGGGTTAGTGTGTGGTGCTGTGAGCGTGGTCCTTCTGCCAGCCCTGGTGATGGTGAGTGCAAGTGACACAAGTCTGATGAGTCAGGTCTGCCCCTATGTGGCCCTTAAGGATTCAGCACTAAAATATCACTGAGGACCCATTTGGGAAGGGAACTGGAGCTGCCTCAGGGCCAACACAGGTGTTTCTTTCCTGTTCCAAGCACCAAACTGGAAGGCTCATGCAATTGGGAATGTGCCAACACCTCACACTTGCATATCTATGTAAGTCTACATGTCTGTGTCTATGTAAGTCTACATGTCTGTGTCTATTTTATGTGCCTGTGTTTATCACTGAGAACCAAAAACCCTCTCTCCCCAAAGAAATGTAGAGAGTGTCTGTTGGTTTATGCTGCCCTGTAAATGATTTAGGTGAAACTTTATTGACATGACTTGTGTGGTTACCAATTGCCATTCCCAGAGGAGGAGCAGAAGGAGGGAGAAAAGGGGAACTTGCCTTGTTGGTATGATGGGAATTAATAATCAGTTTAATTCCCAATCTCCAGCTCTTCAAAGGAGTTGCTAATAAGTGTTTGTCTTCTCTTTCCCTCCCACTCCTTTCCCCTTAGGAGCTAGTGAGAGACATAGACAGCACTGATCAGAGAAGGCAAATTGTAAAGGAGAGAAGAAATCCCCAGTGGAAACTCTTTAATCTGCCTCTGGAAAGGCCAATTTGTGTTAATAGGACAAAACTGTAACGTTTAATATTAATTATAGGGATTGGGGGAGGAGCATGTGAAGGATGGAGGCAGAGAATAGACTGGAGGGAAGGAGAGATCCCCTTGCAAGAGTTTTTTTGCTGCACTAGGAAACAGAGCAGCCAGATGAGCTCTGCTTTTTCTATCAGTGAAGGAAGGTTTTTCTGTAGCAACTACCAATTGAATTCTGCTGCCAGCAAAGAAGCTTCATGTGTTGCAGACAGACCCTGTTCATCTGTGTAGCCCCAAAGCACTCGTTGGACATGGCTGAGTTCAGGCAGGGTGTGGAAAAGATGAGGGAATGTGGACTGGGTTTCACTGCACAGAAATCCCTGCTCACCTGGGCTCTAGAGTGCCTCAACACCCACAGCCTGGCCAAGGAAAAACCTTCCCCCTCTCTGAGGAGTTCACCTCCAAAATTTGTAACTGGGCATTGTGGGCAGAGAGCAAAGGGGGAGGGAGGGATGTTCTGAGGGCAGCAGTGACTTGTCTTGCATGTCTGAATTAATGCATCCCTATCAGCTTCAGCCCTTGCTGCTGCTGCTCATCCGAGTGCTGCATTTGGCTCCCATTCCTTCCCTCCAAAGTGTGATAAAAAGATGATAGGAGATTTAATTTTCAGAAAGGGACACCCAGGCAGGCAGGAGGATGCCAGCTGTTGGTTAGATTAATGTGGGAGGTTTTCTTATCAGATGTTTAGAGTCTCTGTTACAGATAAGAAATGTCTCTTAAAAAATAAAAATACATATAAATGCCCCTTTGGCAACGAAGTTTCTTGGTGATGTTCCATTACAAGCAGGATGAACATGAGCTGGATTTCATCTGACCTTTAAATTACCTCCATTTTATCAGTTCCATTTCATCAGCAGCTCTTTTGAGAATGAGTCCCTACTTGGAATTAATAGATTCCTTCAATGCAGAAAGCTGACACGGGGCTGTGAATAGCCCAGGCAGAGTGTGCTGCTCCAGAAGAGATCACATCTGGAGAGAGGAGCACACTGACACACAGGAAGGGTGCTTGGCAGGGCTGGCTCTGCCTCGATAAGCCCATGCTCCTTACAGGAGAAAGTTCATCACAGACAAATGGTGACAGTGGCATAAAATCCTAATTCTATCTTCTCTCTGTACTGCCAGACCTGTGAGGGCAGAAGACAGATTATCTCCTTAGCATCCAAGAATAAAATCAAATAACTTTTGTAATTCTGGAGATAGAAATCAAATCACAAGGTGTGTGAAGGGATTGGATCTGGAGATTGTTAGGGAATGATACTGGATTTTTTTTGTTTTCTGTGGTGCCTAGTGCTGACTGACTTTTGTTACACCTTCCCAAGGCTGTGACTTTTGCAGCAAAAGTCACCAGCCAAGGGCAGCTCTTGCAGTGTAGTGGTTTCCTGGAGTGGAGCACGGGGTATGCTGGGCCTCCATCCCTCTCACATCTTGATCTGCCTCTTGCTGGCACCACCTGAGGGACAGAAAGAGACATCAGAAAACACCAAGGCTTTGCCACTCCCCTCACACAGATGTTCAAATCCAAGCCATCACAGTAAATGGAGTTTTAATCTCACAGACAGATGTGTCCATGGGTGAAATGATGCAGAGAAGCTCACAAGGCTCAAGACCTCTTTTCCTGGCCACAGAGGAGCTGGGGGTACGTTCTCTGTTTGTGATGGTGCTAAACTTCAGGGCCAGCTCCCAGGACCTGCAGATACAAAAAGGATGTGAGAGGCAGGCATGAGTTTCCAGCAGAAGGTTGCTTCCTATTTAGCCAAATTCTTCTCCTGAGTAACCTTTTGGGGTGTGATTAATCCCTGGGCTGTGCATGCACAGATGGGTTTTGTTGTCCAGACTGTGCTTTGTCATATCAGTTCCTGGCAGTCTTGTCTATGTTCAAGTTAAACATTTTTCTTTTCATAGTTGTACAACTAGAAAACTCCAGGGTGGATCATGGTCATAATGTCATGTATTGTCTTCCACAGTCATTTTTAGGTTGATCCATATATTTATATTGCAGAATGTCACCTCTCTGATTGAACCTCCCTCCTTGCATCACCTTTAGGGCTGCTCCAAACAAAGATACTCTTTCATTTGGTGAGGAAGATGGAGTTTTATAATGAAGAAATTGCCTGTTGATAGTAGTTAATCTCCTTGTTTAAAGAAAAAAAGACCCAGTTCATCTTCTAATTTAATGATAAATTGCAGTGATTCATCAGGGAAGGAGGGTTTATTAATAGAGAGGATAATAAATGGGCTGCAGAGAGATTTGAGAAAATAGTTTTGTCAAATAAGGGATTTAGGGGGGAAAATGCAGAGCTTGAAGTCAGAACTGGAATCTTCAGAATCACTGGCACCTCTCTGTACTCCAGACATCAAATCAAGGACCTTCTTTCCTTGTCTCAGACTTGCTGCTTTAGGTTAAATTCAGACCATAAACGATCCAAAAACGGAAACACCTACAGACCTTTGACATGCTCCAGATGCAGAACAGGCATGAAAATACTCCAGGAATGGTCTGAGTTGAGGAGAACTGGAACTGTTTATGAATTTGGGTTGAACTTAGGGAATTGTTTCTGACAAGACTTCCAACTGTAAGATGAAAAATACAAAATACATTTTTTTAAATAGAAAACGGGTTTTGGAATTCCAGGGTCTGGTGTTCACTTTGCAGAGATGGTGTAGGCAAAGCCACCCATGTAGTCATTTCCCTTCAGTACCAGGAAATAGGATTCTTCTTAGGTTTGGGTTAATAGTAACTGAAGTTTGACATCTGTCCCTGCAAATGCTGTTTAAATTTGCTGGGGACAAAAACTGGGGGTGAGATTTTTCAAAAAGTCACTGACAAAGTCCTTATTGTTAGGAAATGTTTGCTTAGGAGTCAAAATACAACTCCTTTTTTCTCCAGATAGAGGGGAAAGTAAATCTGCATTTCCCTTTCCTGGCAGGGCTTTTATTGAACAAGGGACAGGCAGAAGCTGCTGATCTTTTGAGAACACCTACCCCTTCCTGTCCTTTGCTTCTCTCAGGGGAGACTGAACTAGAACATATTTCCTGTAGGGCACTTGAAAGGTTTCATTGGGGCAGAGAAATGAGATGCTTTAAAGTTTTGTTTTGGTGAGCAAAAAAAAAGTGATATTTTGATCAGATTTTTTTTGTTTTGTTTTGTTTTGTTTTGTTGGTTTTTTTTTTTTTTTTTTTTCGTTTGGACCAGCAGTTACACTGATTTTCCAGGCCCCAGCGCTGGTTCTGACCAGGCAGGCTGGAATAGCCCAGCATTCCTGCCTGCCACGCTTGTGAAGTGGGTGATCCTCCTGATGCTCGTTAACAGAGAATTATTAATCATACTTGCTTTCTACCTCCTTTGAAAGAAGAAGAAGGTTGGGAGGTGCAATACTCTGCTTCTCTTTGCCTCGGAGGAGAGGAGAATATGGGTCAGGCAGAGGCATCACCTGCTGTGCCAGGGGATTGCTACCGATGTGTGTGGTGCTATTTAAAGAAACAGATTAGAAGGGGGGAGGGAGAGGGAAAATCCCTCCATTAACAAACTCATTAGTGCTGGGACAAGTCAGACCAAATTGCTCTTCAGAAAAGCACCTCTAGCTGGATTTATTATTCTCTGTAATTAGGGCCCAAACAGGATGGAGTGTGGTACAAGCAGGGGCTGAGAAAGGAAACGTGGCCTGTTCAAAGCCAATTATTCGTAATTACTCAAGTCGAGATGTGACATTTACACCAACAAGAGAATAAGATCACAACGCTATTTCCTCCCATAAAGAGCCTGTGTCGTGCTTGCAGGCTGTCTGTGGACCAGAAACACTGTGAGGGAGATGGTTTAAAGGGATTTGGGGGTGACAGATGAGAAGTGGGATGCCTGGACATATTTGTGTGCTGACATTTAAGTTACACCTGGTGAGGTGGCTATTTGTCTTCCTGGGATTGTACGGACCCAGCAGCTCTGGGCACCATTCACAGGCTGGCAGAGGTCAGAGCTGGGCATCCTCAGTGAAAAAAAGCCTTGTGAGAAGTGACCCCAAGCCTCAGCCACAGCTGCTCTTGGGTACCACAAGGCTTTCCAGGGAGGACTTTTCTCTGTTGGATTTGAGTTCTTAGTGCCCTGCAGTAACTGCTTTGGTGTGGAGCAGCAAGGAGAGGGGGGGCAGAGCCTCCCAAAGCAGGGAACAGGAGTTCCAGCTTCACCTGCCCCAGCTGAGGAGTCCTGGCTGAGCTGCCAGCAAAGTTGTCCTTCGCAGAAACTGGTGAAGAAGGGAGAAAAAACCGGGTTCCCCAGGGAAATCTACCCTTACTCGCCTGCCCAGGAGAGGCTCTGCAAGCACTGGTTGCAAGAGCTTTTGTCTCTGCCTCTTCAAACGCAGCAGCCTGAGGGGTTTCTTTGAAAGAGGCCTTTTGGTGTGCTGCTTTCAAGTGGCAGGAGATGTGTGCCTGAGCCGCGGGTGGTCAGCTCGGAGCCTGAGCAGCGTGTTTGCAGGGGCTGGCAATTCCAAACTCCCCGAGCCGAGCAGAGAGGAAACATCAGAGAGGTCTGAGGCTTCTCCGTGCCAGGATGTGGCCCGGACTTTGGAAACAGCACAAACTCAAAATGCTTTCATCAAAAAAGTGTAAGCAGCTCTGTGGAGATCCACAGCTGGCTTTAAAAGTGACCTCTGTTTTTTTTTTTTTCTTTTCAGTATAAATTATTGATCAGAGTATAATCATCTTACTTTAGTTTAAGTCTTCTTGAGTTTAGCAGTGTATGCCTAAAATGTATTTAAAGCAAATATAATAAAAAGTTAATCTGGTGTTGTTCCCCTACTCCCCCACTCCCTCAGTGTGCAGTTGTCAACTTCATCTTGCAAATCTAACTCACACTGTCCTTCTGTGGAGGTTTCTAACCGTCCCTTGCAGATTTACTTCCAACAAATTTGGATCTCCTCGGTCCCACAGCAGTCATGGGCAGGGCAGTTTGAAAGCTCTCAGCTCGTCTGAGATTGCCTCAAACCCCCCTGCAGAACTCTGGTGCTTTCTGTTCCTTGGCTGATCCTACAGTAGCTGTTCTGAGCCAGACAAAGGTCCAGCTATGAAATGCTGGTCTCCAACAGTATCAGAAGTGGATGCTGGTGGAAGAGTTGGAAGAACAAGGCAAAGGTTTCCAGCAGTTTGCAGCTCAGCAGCTGCTTAAACCACACTTAATATCTTTGTCTTGATGGAAACTTTCTCCCCTGAACTTCTCCTTGAGCTTTCTGAATCCTGGTAAGTATTTGGCATCCTGAACCTCCTGTGACAAGCAGTTCCATAGCTTAACAAAGTGCTGTGTGAAGCTTCTCTTCTGGTCTGCTTTGAACCTGCCACTTGCTAGTCCATTTGATGTCACTTCGAGTGCTGTGAGAGACAGTGAACAATTTCCCTTTTTACATTGCTAAAATGGTAAATGTCATACTCCTGCTCAGCTCTTTTCTGCTCTGCTCAGGTATTTCACAGGATGGTTTGGGTTGGAAGGGACCTTAAGGATCACCCAGTTCCAACCCCCCTGCCACAGGCAGGAATGCCACCCACAGGATCAGGTTGCCCTGATGGAATGTTTGGAGGGGATAGGGATAACTTCTCACCAGGTGTCACTCTGATCTGCACAGACTTCTGTGGAACAGTCTCTGTGCTACCCAGGTGGTGCTGGGGCAGAGAAAATGCCATTCTTTGCACATCCCTGGTACTTCCAGGTTGGAGAGATGGGCATTGTTGAACTCCAGTGTTAGTCCAGCACCCTGGGCTGGCAGTGTAGTTCTCCTTTCTCAGCATGTCTCATAGCTCAGCAAGTGTAAAAGCAAACCAAAGCTTTCTGTCTCTACCTCTCAGCCACTCAACATTAAAAGGACTTGATGGGAGCCCCTTTGGGTGGTGGTGGGCACACCTTTGTGTTTGGAGATGTGTCTGTGGTGCAGGGAGCTGCTGGGCAGGGTGGGCTGCTGCACTGTGGAGCTCACCTGACACTCTGCAGAGGCACAGCTGCAGGGCTGGGTGCAGCAGTATCCCTCTCTGTGGTCCCAGGAGAATCCCACAGCTGCCTCCACCCTCTCCCTCTCCCTCCAACCTTGATTTAGCACAAAACCCCTATTGCTTCTAATCAGTTTACTCTCTGAAGTCATGTCTCTCTGCAGCACTGAGCTGTTTCCAGATATGCTCTGAGAGTACAGTGAGGGGGAAGGGAGACAAGTTTCTTATTGATAATAGCGATCTTTAACTCTAGAAATAGCCCAGCCTCCGGGGATGTACCTGAGCTGATGAAAGAATCGTTTATGTTGGTCCAGTTCCTGTGCAGAGCTTGAAAACTGACAGGAGAATAATGCAGAAAATGTCTTTCTCCAGGAAAGCAGAGCATGACTCGGTGCTTTCTTATATTTCCTTCAGGGAAAATGGGGTTAAGAGCTCATTTATACAGAAAGAAAGGAAGAGCAAGAAAAAAACTCAGTGCAAAACAAGCAAGGCTGGAACTCTCATGTTATGAGATGGTTTCACAAACTACTAGAGAAATTGAGTGCAGAACTTGAGCAGAGATGAATGTTATCAGACAACATTAATTTTTGCTCTTGCACCTACTGAGCCAAGCATCCAGAGAGGATATGTCACATAGCAAATAGGCTTGTCACCCTCTGGAAAACACAGGTTTTGTAGCTCAGGACAGGAATCCAGAAATGAGAGAGGTGATCCAACACCAGGAGCCTTTCAGTGGCACAGGCAAGGCTGCCATGAGGTCACCATGCAAAGGAATCAGGGACAGAGAAACCTACACTGATGATGTGATTGTGTAGAGGAGGAAAAGGTGGTTGAGCTCTAAACATTTTGATTTTCTGTAGAATTAGATGTATCTTGTCTGCTTTGGCTGCCAGAGACAGGACCCTGAGCTAGAAACTTCTGCCAAACGCTGTGTCAGTTGTAATTTTCTAATCAAGTTCCTACTGCAGCCCATCAGAGACAGATAAACAGATTCTCTTCAGTCTCCATTCACATATGAGCCATCACTGTGTGCTTTGGGGCATCCACAGCTACATAAGTACTTTTTTTGGAGGGGGTGGCACTTGTGTACCTAATAAAAATAAGGATAAAATGAATGTAGAGGATTAAATCACGGCAACCAAAAGAATAAATTTGATTCTTAATGTTTGTAGAGGCGTTTGTTTTTGCTGGTGTTTTGTTACATTTGTGTGATTTTTTTAAACTTCAGCAAATGACCAAGATTGTTAAAAGATGCCCTTAAATTTGACACAGTTTTCACACCATCCCTTTTGACTAGGTCTCATGCTATCCATTATTCTTGGTGTTTGAGGGGTCATTTAAAGTCCATGGTATCATTAGTGAATCTGAACTGGAAGAAATCCAGGCTAAATTATGTCTGGACTATTGTGAAGATGGTGAAAGAAATTACACATTTTAGATGCCTTCATTCCAGCAATGCTTCTGAATCTACCTTTTTGTGTGTTTGTGAGCCCTTTGGTGCCTGTGACTGCATCTTTGGTGGAAAAAAAGGGCATTTCTGTGCATGCTTGGGGATACTGTTCAATACCACAATAGATTTGGGTGAGTCTCTCCTCTTACTCTGATTTTTGTGAATGTTCCTTTCCTTTTTATCTTCCTTAAAAAAAAATATTCTTTTTCTCTCGAAAATTTAATTCCAAGCGTTACTTGCAACACACTAGTTAAATGTCCCTCCCCATTCTGTTGCAGTGGAAACAGGCTCATTAATGGACTTATTCATAATCTCCAGCCCGACCTACCCAGGGAGATCCGTGGGCTGTGAGTTCACGTGTCTGTGGCTACCTCTGCCAAGTGGACATCTATTATTTTCTCACCTCAGCCCCAGAAACGACTCCCCTGACAGAGGCACTTTGCTTTACCACAATAGCCAGAGATTGCTGAATATTCATTATATCTGACTGCCCAAAGTGCTTCTCCAGCACATGGTATTGGAGCCAAGATGTTTTGTTACCTTCCTGCCTTTTGCTTTCCTCGGAGAACGAGCTGTGGCTTCTGTCGGTGGCTCAGTTACCTTCCCCATCTGAGCTCCTTCATTCCTGCTCTGCTCTGAGAACAGGGAACAGAGGGGAAAAACTGATTCAGCCCGAGTGCTTTAGTTCCATGAAAGTGAAATTTGCAGCCCTATTATTCTGCTGGAAGATTGATTAAAGAAGACAAGCCTTTGAACTTTGTTTCAAACAAGAGGCAGCTGTAATAACTGTAATCTTCTGCTTTATATTTCCCCGTGTGAGGGAGGGAGGAACTCCATTTACCTCTCTGTCACAGTGAAAATGAGGGATGGAGGTGGCCTGCATTCAAACAGCAGCGGCCACAGATCCTCTTTGTACCTCTCAAAGTAGCATATGGCCATTTTGTGTTGTTTACTGGGATTTAAAACTGGCTCAGATTCCTTTGTGGGCTCCCAGCCCCAGTAAGGGCGAGCAGCAGAAATGACCCGGCCGTGGTGTGGCAGGATGGTGGCCTGTGAACTCCACCTTCCAGCTGGGGTGGATCTCAGTTCCCTGGGATTTCCCAGCCTGTCCCGATTGCTGCTGAAATGCAAACACCCAAATGGTCATAGAGAGACAGTCTGCAGGTCCAGCCATGCGGGGTATTGTCTCTGACCAGCAGCAAACCATGAAAATAAAGTGTATGAAGTGAATATAGACATAGCTTCAATCTGTTCTGTAGTAGCAAATGCCAAATCCTTGTGGTCAAAGAGCTGTGTACTCTTCAGGCTTATGCAAATTTACAAAATTCCACTTTTGACGAAAACCCTCTTTTATTCACTGTCATTGTAAGAAAAGGGCAAAAAATGAAATGCATCTTTGATCATTATGCAATTACTTGAGGATTTATCTTCATGGTTGTAGGAGATTACTTTAAAACGCAGTTTTTCGTTATGGCCCTTCTCCCAGTGCTTTGAGTGACTGAAGTTTAATCCTTTCCACCGTCTGACTGGGTTCAAACCTGCTTTAATTGTTTCACAGAACATTTCGCTGGCAACGAAGTTGTAGGCAGGGGTTTGTGCGTGTGAATGAAGGCAGAACTCCTGCTGCAGTAGTTGTACTTTATGTGTAATTCGATATTCAGCAAGGGAAAGAGCATCACTTCACCCCAATGTCGAGCAGTCCTGCGCGTTCTGAGCAGCCAAAATACCACATCTGGTGGGCAAGAGCCCTGGGGGATTGTGGTTTATTTGGTGGCTTGGAGAGGTCTCTAGAAATGTAAATTCAAATAGGTTGAAGGGGGAATTGAATCCCAGTGTTTTGCCTGCAGCACAGGGCACAAAAGAAAACATCGCTGTTATTGTCTGATGTTTGCGGGGGTTTAGTGCCTACCGAAAGGATGTGGCTGATAACCTGCTAAGCGGTGCCTAACTGTTGTGCTAGTTCTTGCCTTTCATTAATTCTTTTTAAATTAAAGGGCTCATCCAATGAATTTAGTGTTTGCACTTGCTGAGATGCTGAGCAGTATTTAACTCTATGCAATTGTTAGGGCTCCGCTGCATTGACTTTTTTTCACTGACTGCATAACGAGATTTCTACTTTTCCTTCTTCTGCAGGTGATGTTTTCTCTCCTCTAAAGGAATTTAGTTACCAAAACACAGGGATATGGAAGGACGAATATGCCTTATATCTTGGATACTCTGCAGAGATCACTTTTTGCAAGGTTTTATGTGCAAGGAGTGCAGGCAGGAAGATGTACATGGAAAATCGTGTCTGTGATGGCAGTGATGTGGAGCTACTCTGTTTGATACCAGTTTAGTTTGAAGGTCCCTATTCAAACTCTCTTGACATTACTGTTGTAAATTAATTCAGAATAATTATGTCACAATTTACTCTCTGAAGGTCCTACAGTCAAATCTCTTCCCATTGATGTCACCTAGTTCTCAGCTCAGTAGATGAGCCTTCAGTGCTGGAAATGAAATTATCTAGGTTTAAAATACATTTTCCCTATACCTAAAAAACCTGTTAAGCAGTTTTAATACCAAATCCATTCCAGCTATAGAAGCAGAATGGAATAAACTATCTGTGTGTCTGGCTACAGGCAGCAGAAAATCCAGTTAAAGAACTGGATTTTCTCGTTACTTATTCAATGTTTACCCTCACTGTATCCAGCCACACTTTGAAAAATAATAGGTTCATGTACTCTCTCTGCCAACAATATTAATATTTCAACACTACATAGCTGAACCAGACTTCTTTGTTTGTTTCAGTATTAATTCTTTTTATGCAAGTAAATACTGCCCTTAGCTTCGTGGGGTTCTGTGGAGAGCCTGCATTTCCATTTGCTTTGGGGTTCAGCTGAGTTGGTCAGTGCAGGGGATTTATGGTTTTGCTTTCCAATCATAAGCACATCACAAACACACCCTGGTTTACAAGGAAGCTGCAGACTTGTCAAGTGGACAGCATGACAGATCTCCTGAACTTGGATCAGGAATTATAACTGGGATAGATGTTGCCCATGTCTTCATACAAATTTTCATGGTATTTATATATCCATGATGATCAAAAAATACACTAAATTTTGTAATACGTTTTCTTCCCTTGTCTAGAGTTCAACTGGGCATTTTGCTGTACAGTCCTGAGGGATGTGGAAGTGCTGAGCAGTTCTTTCAGTGACCTTTGGTACCATGAAACTTTCTTAGGAGATCCCAAAGCTGCTCTTAGAACAGCTGAATGTTCATGCTAAACCCCACACAAAGCAGGGCTGTGGAAGGCTGTCTCAGGGCAAGATAATTCTCTTTCCCTGGCACCTGTGCAACATCATTTTCACCATTCTGCTTGCTTTACCCTTACTTATTGTACTGCCAAACTCCAAGCTCCTTGCCTGCATTTTCTCAGCTTAGTGGTGTTCCCTTTCCCTCCCAATCAAATCAGTTTGATCTGGTGCTTCTGAAGCCTTGTCCTTGCCAGGTCTGTGTCACTCAGGTGTGTCAAACCCTATGGGCCCCTGTGACTCAGACTTATGGAACTGAAGACTCAAAGTGGTGCAGCAGCCCTGAACAAACAACAGAACTCAGGAATTTAAGGAGTTTAATGAGTCCTGCCTCATTCAAAGATGTGAGTGAGATGAAGTTAGAGGAAGAGTGGTCAAACAAAACTCTGCCTGTCAGCCATCAGTGGGGGCATGGAAGGTGGAGCTTACAGAGCAGTCAGGGGCACTTGCAGGTTCAGTTGGTAGCTGATTTCATCTGGGCTGGAGATCTGCATTTGTTGCCACCTTACACAAGGGATTCAGATTATTTACCTCGTTAAATGTATTTCATTTTTAATAAAAATTTCCATTTTCTTTGATTCAAGAGGATACCAGTGAGGAGATTTCTGTGTAACAAAGGCTATTTTTGTTTACCTGAACATCCTGCCCGAGTTCAGTGCACCTCAGTAAAGGTCAGCCCTACATTCAGCAAGATTTGGCTACAACAATCAGCACAAGGGTCTCCTGCATGAAGAGAGATGCAGGGAAACAACAACACTCTGTGAGGGTGGAAGTCTGTTCTTCATGACTGCACCAGGCTGGACACAGAACTGGGCAGTCTGATGAAAGTGGAGAAGCCACAATGTCAAAAAGGGGCTGGACAACCCAGGTGATGGGAAATTTAGTCATATTTCAAGTTTCCATTTTAGATGCTTTACAGCCTTGGAAATTTATTGCCATTATATGGCTTAAATTTCAAACTACTTTAGAAGTAACCTTGGGATCAAAATGTTCTTAGATTTAATTTTTTTTTCTCCCTGGGACAAAAATATTTAACTTTTGATGGAGCAATGCCAAGCTTGTACCTTTTATGAGCCAGTATATTTTTAGCTAAATCACAACATCTATGCTATTTTTTTTTTTTTAATTTCTCATACCAAATACAGCACTTTTTTTTCCTTCAAAAAGAATTTTTGAATAAAAGCAATTTTCATTTATCAGTAAGGAATTAAGCCCCTGTTGGCATCCTTTGATTTCTTCAGTGTACAAAAGGTAGGGCACAGGGGATTTTTAATTTCATGGTTTGTTTGGTATTTCAGAGGCAGTGAACATGAGTGGTTAGATCAGCTGATAGTGGATCAGAAATCATGACATGTTGTGTAGCTTTTATCAACTCTTTTAAGTATTCTTTTGCCTTATTAACCCCTTCTGATAAGGGGTTATTTATACACTACTTTAAAAAGGGAATAAATTCTCACAAATTACAAATTCATCAAAAAGCAGCAAAAGATAGTAAGTGATTTAAAGCACAAAAAATTAAAGGAGTTGTATGGGATTTCTTCGTGGACTGGTGCTGTTAAACCACTGCTCCAACTCCATCTTGTTCAAATCCACCCCAAGGATGGAGAGTTCTTTCTGGGCTTACCTGGGGACATCCAGACCAGACAAACACCTCCCCTCATGAGGAAAAGTGTCCTCTACCAAGTTGGACACGTGGATAAAGGGGCATTTTGGGACAATGTGTGTACTGGCATTTTCCATGGTGTGCTTGCAGATAGCTAGAAGAGGTCAATACCAGGCCAGTAATTTTTTTCTTCTCTGTTCTAAAAGTCACTTAAAATGCCAAAATATTTGTGCTGGTTGTTTTTTTTTTGGGGATTAAAAGTTATATGAATTGTCAGAATTAGATTCTGGTGAAATATTCTGCAAAATTTTGAGCAAAACAAATGCTATTTTAATGGAGATTGTTTTCAGAAATAAGATGTATGAAACACAGCATAACAGCAATAATAATTCAAAACCAGAACTTTGAAAGTAGTTTTGGCCAAAGTCTATAGAAACTTTAATGAGAAGAAAAAACCCAGAAAAATATGAAGCGGGGGCTGTTTTGCAGAAGAAAATTGCCACCTTTTAACAGTAAATACTTTACCTATTCTGATGCATCCCTTTATGTTTATAATTCAGCAATTATTTAGGCTTCTGTGGCATTCTCTGTTTTAATGCCCAATTGATATTTAACTATCTTGTGATTACTAATGCATTTAGCTAAGCTTGTTGTTCCTTCCTTACTGGAACAAAGGAATCCTGGATACAACGACAAAGCCATTTCCTCTCCTTGCAGCAGGACTGAGGCAATTTCTGCTACAATTTTCATATTGAAAATCAGCTTAATTCAGTGCTCCTGCTTGAAAGGAAATACAGAATAAAGTTTCAGACTGTAACTCTAGCAAGAAACTTTCAAAACAAAAGAATAGGAAAAAGAGAAATTGGATCAATAAACATCTTCCACTGTGGGAGAGCCTTTCCCCTCTCTATTAAATTGGGACAGCCACAGCACAAAAGGAGGGTGAGTGTATGACAGTCAGAGCTGCACAAAACTCCCTCAGCCCCTTGTTTGACAGAGGCTTTGGTGAGCTTTTTTGAGGCTGGTGGTGCCCGTGCTCAGGGCACAGGGTTAATCACAGCTGGGGTGGCATCCAGGAAATCCTGAGTGGGAGGGTCTGTGGTGGACCAGCAATGAAAACTGTCTGCAGACAAATTGGTTTATAAACCTGGAGCCCTCTCATTCTCTGAGAGGCACTGGCTTTCTTTTTGCTTTTAGGATTGGTAGGAAATCAGTCCCTGAGGTAGCTAAAGCCTGCTGAAAATCTGAGCCACGTTCCATGCACCTGAAAAGGGAAAAATCTCTGTCTCAGCTGGGAATGTGCTGCTGGTCCCCTCAAGCACCTCCCTTCTGTGCTGCTGGGAGGAATTGTGCTCTATCTGTACTTTAGGGAAGGAGGACTGAAGGGTCAGAATAAAACCCAAGGCACAGCAATACTTTCTCCACCTAACCTCTGGGCATCTTTCCCTCATTCATAAGGGAACCCTTTATTCTAGGAAATTCAATAGGAATATAGCAAATACAACAGAAATACAGCAAATAAGAGTGCTGTAAGTCCTGTCCTCTCCCACACTGCTGCTCTTCACCAGAAAAGTCTGTACCTCCACCTGATAGAAAATCTTATCTGACCTGACAGCAGCTGATTTATTTACCAGCTACAAAAGCAACATCAACAATTCTGTTGTTGGAGAGGAGAAGATGCTGCACTAGGAAGATGATAACCTAGAAAGGGATATTTCTGCATAGAGAATTTTTGATTGAGGTTTGATTTTTGGAAAGGAGAAGGAAGAAATTACTTTCACAGGTGCAGAGGAAGGTCCACTAAGCAGGCTCTTGGATTTGTGTGATTCTTGAAGTGCTTTCAAATGTCATATATTCTGCACAGTGGTGCTGGGGAATTGTCCCTACTCAAAGGTGTGTATCAGAACTGCAGAGTGTTTGTTTTGGACAGGATGTTCTTATTTACTGCTGCTTGTAAAGCCTCTGGTCCAATGGGATTCCCTGCTTTGCTGACACGAAGATGTTACCACAGTAAATATTCCTGCTGTTCTGCATGCCTGCCCTTGCAGTGTTGTTGGGGTGGTGGGAGAAATCAATCAGAGGATCAGTAAAACCCATGGGCGGGGATGTTCAGAGCTGCCAGTTCCCCTGGGCACCCAAATCCCCCAGGCAGCTTTGGTGAGCTCAGCCTGTAATTATTATCAGTAAACATTTTGCTGTTGGGAGCAGGTGAGAGCAGCTAGAAGGAACTGGCTTAAATCCAAGGAATTTATCTGCCACCTCATTATCATAGTAACTGTGTCAGGGAATGGATGGGGTGTTTCCTTACTGCATTTCACCACTTCAGTCACTGAGACACACAAAAGCCCATGGTCTAACCAGAAATCCCTGTCCATTTGGGAACTTGAACAAAAATGTTCTATATTCCAGGCCAGTGCCCTAACGTGCATCTTCCCTCCCTTGTTATCATGCATTAAGGGAGAGATGGGTGATTCCAGTAAGTCGTTTTCATAGGGAGTGTTGACATTTCATTATTTTCTCCTGTATTCCTATGAAATAATCTCTGAAATTCTTTCTTGTAGTAATTTAGGCATTTTGGAGTTTCAATTTTCTTTCTTAAACAAGGTTTTCTTGCTGTTTCTATATTAATCCATGCTATTTCCATGCAATTCTGAATTAGTTTCATTGTAATTTTGATTTACAATAAACCAATATTTTAATCCAACCTCATGATTTATCCCAAATCATCATCTTCAACAAAAATTTTATTTGTGATTGATTTCACAGTACGTCCATGTGAAAACAGAGAAGTGGAATTAATATCAGTGAACTGTCAGCATTCCAAGATAAGAAAAGAAAAAATCCAGAAGTTTAAATTCCCAAAAGATCCAGTGGTTTATTTCATTTAAATTTATATAATATTACTGAAACACAGAAATCAGTTTTGTGCCAATAACTTTCCCACAGTGAATCTGTTGAGATGAAAAGATTGCAGCCAATGTTGTCTGAGACCAGCCAAACTCTCACAAAGTAGATATAAAGAAGTAGCAATAATATTTTCACAGCCATAACCAGAAATTCTCCTACAAAGCCAGCGCTATGCAGAAGTTTTGAAACAGAGCAAAGATGAACATCAAACAACAAAACTGGCATTTAGCACTTCTCTTTACCTTGTTCTGCCATTCTCTCTCACCTTGTAAACCACCTCCATGGAACCTCATCCCTTCTGTTTTTGCAGCAGTGAACCTGATAGGAAAGCAGAGTGAAAATTAATTTAATGTGGGTGGGTAATTGTGTCCCACCTCGATTCCTGTGCTGCTGCTTGCAGCCCTGTGGTACCCGAGTGCCTTCCAGGAGTGCAGTGAACAGTGCAGCTCACAGCTGGCACGTGTTTGTTCTCTCATCCCTCCTCGGGGGAAATCACTTTCAGTCGAGTGATTTGGGAGGAATTCTTTCTAAATATGTGCACATGGGATGCTAAATATTTGCTAGGAAAAGGCCAGGCCAAATGAATTCCTCCTGGAGTGGAGGAAAACGGAGTTTGTGAGGATTATTTTGTCTTGGGAGTTAATATTGTAGTAATTAGTTTTTACCTGCACAGGGCTGTGGTGCTGCTGCCACAGATGCAGCACTCCTTTTGGGAGGCTGTCAGGGAACATGTGTCAGTGAACCTGGAGGTGAGGACTCACAGACAGAGAGAGGAGAAAATACAACAATTTAAATGGAAATATTTACTCCTTACTCTGTTTAAGCAGATGAACTCCAAAGCAGTGCCCTGGCTGGGAGGAAAATATCACTCATGGAGTCTCACACAGAAATGTCAGGATCCAGCTAATTGTGCTCTCAGAACTGTTCCCAAGTTATCCAACATGCAAAGCAGAAACAGGTCATGTTCCTCCTGAAACACTGAGTCTCCAGGGTGTTCCAGGGTAGAAGTTGCCTCGTATTTATTGTCCTGTGCAGAATTTTCTGTGTTCCCATATGTAGAGCTTTGTCCCTGACAACTGCTGGCATCTGTCTCCCTTTCAGAGCTCCCCTGTGGGACTCCTGGTTGTGCTCTGTGCATCACATCTCTGCCTCACTGATTCTGCACTGATCCAGAGGCACAGCCTCCCTGGGAAGGGTTTTCCTGTCTCCTCACCATGTTTTCTGGAGAGGAAGGAAGGGAGTGTGGAGGGGAACAGCAAGAGAAGATGGTGAGCATTTCACTGCTCTTGTGCCTCAGCACCCCTAACAATAAAAATATGTAAAATTTTCTCCTCTATTAAACTTTGAGGTTCAATTTGTGACTGTTCATAAGGGAAGGAGCTGCAATAGAAATTGAGTTTTTGGAGTGTTCAGTTAATTAGTAGCTTTAAGAATTATCACAGTTCTGAGCTGGGCTTTGCTACACATCCGTGTTTGTCCCTCATTTCTTAGTGATTTGTTTTTTCTATGAATAAAACATTTACAGGCACCTTAAGCACTGTTTTCTTACACCAGTGTTTTTGTTTAGGATACAAAACAGATTGGAGTGACAATTTATACTGGCTTCTAAATAACCTGATATGGAGTTGAGCATCTTAGCAGTGCAAGTTCTTCTCCAGGAAGCTTTACCTGGACAGTGCGTCCTGTGATGGGAAAAACAATCAGATTCAGCAAGTTTGGGTGAAAAGTATAATCAAAATGAAGGTGATTTCTTCTTTATGTAGCTTTCCTGCCTTTCCTTGCCCAACCCCTGCTTGCTGCTGTTGTACTGAGCCCCTTCCTGGCTCTTTGTGCTCTCCTGCCCCTGGTCCAAAGCCTCACCCAGGTTCCCAGGAGGGCTTCAGGCTCTGCAGAAACTGCTGTGCCTGGAGAGGATTGCCAAAACAAACCTTCTGATGCCTATTTGTAGGGGAATTAAAGGTCACAGGGAGCTCTTGGGAAGGGATGAATAGAAGGAAGGATTGGCACCTTCACCTGCTGCTTTCTGTGAATCACTGGACACCCAGTTATAAAGTGAGCTTGACTTCTGAGGGTTTTGCCCTAAAACAGGCTCTGTTCCCATCGATGGAGAAGCCATGGCTGGTACAGAGTTTTGGCTGAGGCTGTTTTTTGGGAAGGCTCAGTGGTTTCATGACATGGTGTGAGGGAGCTGCTGCTCCCTTTCCTCTGCTCTGCGACTTTCATGCATTCACACTCTGGTCTCTAACCAGCTTTCCCAAAAATTGGAAATGAGCTAGAGGGGAAATTAAAAAACTATCAGCTTACCCTCAAATGCCCTGTGAATATGATAGTTTTGTTGTTTTTTTTTTTTTTAATGAAAGCTCTTCTAGCTGTAAGGAACAATAATCTATCTTTCTCCAGGCTATTGACTTTCCCACAGAGAACAATGCAAAAGAGTGTCCTTCCTGCAGCAATGGCAGAGGCTGTTAAACACCACCTCCTGGGAGGGCCTTGTTCTCATCTAAGCATGATGCTTTTCTGACTAATTTAAATTTATTCTTATTCAGCTTCAATGCCGTCAGGGCTGCTCTTAAAAATAGAACCTTTCCATAGGTGAAAGACTCTAAATGACGATCTAGAAAGAGGCAAATTTATGCCAGATTTTTAAAGTTATCTATTTAAAATTGCACTTTAAAAATTTCTATTGGTTAGTTTTAAGATTATATTTTTATATGAAGTGGCTTTTAGGCAAGGAATTTATTTTTTGCTCATGTTATTCCCCCTCCTTCTCTATCATGCTGTGCAAGTATCCTTTGGAATCCAATGTGGCAGTATAACATTAACTTTGCTCTGTGGATATCTTCAGAGCTGAGGTCATGGAAGCCTCTCTGTGAGGGATCTAAAAGTAATTTTTGATGTTCACTGTGATTAATTTTCTTCTTTTCAATATTTTTGTAAAGGATGGTTTCACAGTTTTCTGATATTTTCTTTGAAGAGACCTTTCCTTTGATTTGTCCTCTGTGTTAGAAAACACAGGGTTTTGCAGCAAGGTTTGGTTTGATTGTAAACACTTCTCTGCTTTTACTGACACTGAAGTCGATAAAAAGACTCGGTGTTAGGAAAAGAAATATTATTTTCCTTGTACAACAACAGAGGCATCATGAGAGAATTCTGGTGTCCCCTCTGAGCCCTCCAGGGCTTTCCCAGCCCTGTCCTTCCAGTTTGCTGCCACTTTCCAGCTCTTGCTCAGCTTCCCTCGTGGGTGACACCATCTGCAGCTGCTGGGGAGCTGAGTGTGAAGCCAAGGGAAAAGAACACGACTTGACTCAGTGACTTTCCTTCCTGGAAAAAGGGGGGAGCGTGGAAGACAGGAGAAGCAGTGATAGCTGCAAGGCTGAGTGGTTTTCCAAAGGGTTCTGTGAGACATCAGCTGCTCTGAAAAAGCAGAAGCTGAGAACAATTCTGCTGTAAAACTGATTTTTTTCCTGATCACTGCCATGAAAAATTGTGATGTGCTGTGATCAAAATTGTCCTGTTGATTTCTTGGCAAGCTTGGCCAGTCATGCACCGTTGTCTGTCCAGCCTCTGTTGGCTTTGGGATTTTTGCATCATCCTTCCCATGTTAATAAATGAACTGTAACATCCATAAAACTTTTCTGAAACAAATCTGGGATTAGCCTAGTTCAGGGAGCATCTGGATCAGTGGTGCTGTGCCCTGTGCAGTGAGAAGGTGCCAGGAGCTGTCTTTGTGATGCACTGGCTGTTCAAGGAGGTGTTTAAGACATGTAGATGTGATGCTCAGGGAGATGTTTTGGTGGCTGACTTGGCAGTACTGGGTTTAACAGTTGAACGTGAGGATTTTAAAGATCTTTTCCAACCTGGACAATTCTACAATTCTAAACTGGTGTTCTGGGCTTGGTTTAAAACCCTGACTAAACTTTATATGTGTCCAGTTCCTGTCTGCTGTGTGGTTATTTAAATGAAAATGTCCTCTTGCTTTCCAGGCCCTCTGTCCTTCTTCTCTTACTGATGCTCTTGACCTGAGTTCCTTGGGTGCTCCTCTGCAATTTACCAAAGGTGAAAAATTTGCAAAATTATCTTCTGCCTCCAACCCCAGCCTTCTCCCACCCATGGGATGCTCCTTCCAGTTCTGTCTGGTAAGTCTCCTGCCTTTCACATTCATATAGTTCTTTAAAAAGTTATAATACCTATGCAAGTAGGTAGGTAGATGCCAGGGAAATCCACTTTGGGAGTAGTAAAACAAAATGTATTTTGCACATTCAACATTTTCTTCATTGAATTGAAGGAAAAGAAGTAAAATAAAAGAATTTTTACCTTCTTGTCCATAAAGTTTGGAACAAGCTGAGATGCCTAACATCAGTGTGGACTAAAGCTCTGAAGAACTTGATAGAAATTATTAGTGACATGACTTGGCTTGTGTGAAAGGCCAAAGAGAACTTGCCATGTGCAAATCACCTCAGCTGTCCTGGCAGAGCTGCAGTGGGCACTGCCCTGCACCTGGAGGATCCTGGGGGTCAGTGCTGGCTGAAATGCTGCTTCCTTCCCTACCTTTTGTTTTTCATAAGGGTCACCCAGCAAAGAGAACACAGACTTTGGGTTGGAGACAATTCCTTTTTAGTGTTGGATGTGCAAATGCTGAATTGTTACATAAGGAGGGTGTGATGTGCTGGTTGTCTGAGGTCTGAGTTTGCTTCCAGCATGTTCCCTGTATGTGATACTCAAAGCTATAGAAACCTGCCAATGTGAATTGTCTGGGCAGCTGCTATGGAGCTGTCATAACTTCATATAAACTTCTCTCACATGTGCCAAACTGTCAGCACTAAAGAACACTCTGGGCCAGCTCTTAGAGGGTCCAACATTTTCTTGTGGCTTAGGCAGTACATGAGAAGGTTTTGGTTTTGCCTCACTGACTTCTGAAGGTGAGAGTTTTGATTCTCAGCAACATCTGGGCCTCTCTTACGTCCAGCTGATGTGGGAAACTTATTAACCTTTGCTGAGCAGAGTTTGCTTTTTAAAAAATGGATCAAAATAACATGTTTTGATACATTAAAAAATGCATGTCATAAAACTGCTGCTTCTGTGCCTGCTGAAGCCAAGAACTGCTCAGGCGTGAGAAAGAGCAAAGAGAAAAAAGCCAATAAAAACTATCCAAGCCTAACAGAAATATTAGGAAAGGAGATGAAAGACAACCACCTGGGATGCCCATGAAACAACTGATTTTAATCCCCTGCTGGTGCTACATGTTTCCTTAGAAAGGGAATTTATAGATGAAGGAAAGATTGCATGGATAATGTGCTTGGTCAGTGCTTGTAACCCTCAGCCTGGGGCCAAAAAATCCTGAAAGGCAAAGAATGATGGGTTTTTTTGTAGATATCAGGAATTCTCCTATTTCTTGCATGTCCTCTGCAGATCTGATAGTTCTTTAGGGAAGGAGTGTTGGCCTCTAGCCATACAGGAAGGAGGCAGCAAACATGCACAGGGTGGAAGTGCTGTGGACTTAGGAGCTGCTCAGCCTTTGGAAAAATGTACCTGAAAGAAATTTATAACTGATTGCAGAGACTGGGAAGAGTTTGGAAACGGGAGCACCAACTTTATACTGCTGAGATAAAGCTTGTAATACAGTGGGCTTGTGAAAACATTCAGGATTTATCTTTATGCAGCAGTATGAGTTTGGACAGTGGCCAGGACACCATCTGCAAGTGTCCAACAAAAATCCAAAACACTTTATAGAATAGATATTGCCCTCCCTCCACTCCCCAACAGCAGTTCCAGCCAAGTGGGAATGGAGGAATTTTATAAGATTAGTGGGCTACCGGCTGCAAGCAGAGAGCTAACCTTGTCTGCCTCTAAAGCCAGGGGTATAATCTCTAAATTAAATTTACATGATTTATCACATCCAGGAAGATTGGTGAAACAACCAGGAAAAGTAGAGGAGAGAGGAAGAGATGATGGCCATTGGACTGGAGGGGTTTTGTCTTGTCAGTGGTAAAATGCACAATCCAAACCACTGAAATGGGTCTCCAAACAAAATTGCACTGCAACACAGAGGCGCTTAATATATTGTTTGCAAAATGCAATATCTCAGGACACAGACCCATCTGTTGTCACGGAGGAATCAGGTGGAAAGTGCATTAAAAGTTGGAATTAGTCCCCACTGGGAGATCTGCACTGAGTCATGGTGATATATGGGATCTGTGAGAGGGAAGAGACAATATTGTCCCTATGATTTATGCATTGCACAGTCACTGCCACTTTCTACAGCATCCCTGTTCTGTTGGCTGCAGAAAGCAGCAAAGAGAGGCTCCCCCTGGCTCCTTTGCAGTCTCACTGTGCTGGGGGTTTAGTGGTGGGGCAGCTCTGTTAGGATGGGGAAATGTGTTTAAAAAGCAAGGAGAAAATCACACAAAATGCAAAGGTCAGCAGAAACTGGCCCAGGAGAAGAAGTAGCAGATTTGATGCATTTTATTAACTTGGTGCCTTAATGTAGAGTCAAAAGATAGAAGGATGATTTGTTTAAGCCTCTCAAGTATGTTCCTTCTTCACAGCCAGCTTTCATGACATCCAATAAAGGCACTGTACAAAAGTAAATCTGTGGAGAGCAAACTGGCCATTAGGGCTGTGCAAGATCAGGCTGCCTTTGGAACAGTGTAGGTCTGCAGCCAGGCTCAGTCCATGGGTCAAGAAGAGCTAAAATCATATTTGTCTATATAGGTAAAATAAAATTAGATCCAGGACAAGTGCAGCTGCTGAGCCTGTGGTGCTCCTAATAAAACTCACCCTGTCTTTCCCTCTGTGATCCCCAGCACTCCCCACTGCTGCTCAGCTGTACAGGGAGTTGGCTTTCATCCAGCCAAGTGCTCTGATTTTACTTTGCTGCTTCTTAAGTAGCAGCTACAACCAGGACAGGTATAAAGCCACATCTTGGAAACCTCCCCTACACGCCTTGCAAAGGGACTGATTAAAGCTTTCTGTTATCCCTGGGAAATCTGGGCACCTCCTAAGGAAGAGCTATGAAATTGTTTCCCTTGTTAACTGATAGGATCTTCTTGGAAATCCTATCATATTTCATTTTTATAACCTGTTACTAGAACTATCCAGGTGGCATATTGAAGAACACTTGTCAAAAAAATGTAGCATTCTTCTTTTATTAGGAATAAATGAAATTTATCTCATAACCAAATCTCCTTCTAAAATAACTACAGATCCAGGAAAAGAGGAATTGAAGATAATATATTTTCTTCATTTATTGCATTATTATTCATCATCTTTCCTTGTACTTTTCCATCTTTCTTTTTTCCCCCTTTTTTTAAAATAAACCCCCCTGGTATTTAAAGGCTAGTAAAGACCATTTTGCTTTGTTTTTGCTGAGTTTTGCTGGTTAGCTGAAGCTGGCATATGGCCAGATTCACATCCACATGGTCTCTGTTAGAACTTGGTGGGGCGCCACTCCAAGGAGACACCTCATTAAATTCATGTTGGCAAATGTTTGTCACCTGCTCAGGAGCTCTGCAGAGATTAAGGTTGGGATTTTCCTCTCCTCATCTCTGAGCCAGTTCCTGGATCCATGCTAACAGGCATTTTCACAGGTAGCCAGGACTACTTGCCCTCTAAAATGTCTTTCTCTCTCTCTGCTGTTGAGGGAGCCTGGATGACTGGCCCAGGTTCACATACTCCATGTTTAGATGCTTAAAATGAGATGAATTCCATCCTCCAACTCCTTCAAAATTATTTACTTGATTTTTATTCCCCGCTGCCTCTGGCAAGAATATGTTTCATATCAGTTCCTCTGTGCACCAAGAGATCCTTACTCAACTGCTCCAAGCCTTGACCTTTCCCAAGATTTTTCATTTATGCCACCTGCTTCCCACATTTGACATAGCCCTAAATAGCTTCATATCATCCCACAAATTCTCTTCAGAGTTTTGTTTTCCCTTGGTCACCTCTGAGTCTCCTCTCTCCCAATGAATACAGGTCGTGTTTGCCCAGTGCTTTGGTGTGAAGTGCCAAGCTGCTGAATCAGTCCTGTATTGCCTGAGCTCCTTCCCCACAGCAACATCTCCTGGGCCAAGCTCTGGCTTGCTTGGAATGTGACAGTGAGGGAGAGGAAGGACACGAGGAAATCGTTTTTCCTTGGCAGAGGCTCTTGTGCTGGAAGAGCCCTGGTGCAGCTGAATGTCTCTAGAGCTGTGAGGAGGTTGTTGAAGGCAGTACAGTAGCTCCATGAAGGGGTTTAGTGCCAAGATTTATATGTTGGGAAGTTTTGGGCAAAATGGAATAGATCATTGCTCTCTGGCTTTGCCTGTTGTTTTTCTTGTTGTTGTTGTTTGGTTGGGTTTTTTTTTGTTTTTTTGTTTTTTTTTTTTTTTTTTGGTTTTTGTTTTTTGGGTTTTTTTGGTCATTGTTTATTGTGGCTTTTTCCCCCCAAAAACAAGCATTTGGGACCCTCAGGCACATTGGAAAAAAAGGTTGGAGGTTTGGTGCCCAGCTTCCAGGCCACATATACGTGTTTCCCTCTTTATTTATTTTCCTATCTAGTTACCCTGAAATTCACTTTCCTGTGATCTGGGTTGTTTCTTTAGCTTGGGCACCAGAATAGTGTGGAGGGGAGGGCCATAAAAGCAGAGCATGGCATTCCCTAAATGGCACAGTTGTGATATGTGCTGTAGTTTGGGACTGGGTTTGTGTAATCACTTGTCCAGCACTGTGTATTGCACAAAGTGGAGCATCTTGGTCACAATCTCAGCTCACTGCTGGCTGAAATCTAATCCTGTGCCTTCACATGCTCTCATGAGATTTTAGCTTAGGTGCACACAGAGCCTTGGAAAGCCAATATGAGAAAGAATTGGGTTTTTTGAGGAAAAAGACTGACGAAGAAATGGGAGGGAAGAGAAGCTGTTCAACATTCTGGGCTTGTTCAGATACATAGAGAGAAATCAGTCTTCCCTCTGGTGAGGGATGGGGTGGACCCTTCCTGCCCCACTCCAGCTTGTCCCTGCACTGTCCCAGCCTGTTCCTGAGGCCACCAGGCTGAGGCTTGCAGTGCATCCACCTCTTCACCTCTGTCTCTGCTGCTGGAGCCATCAGAGTTTGTGTCTGCCAGAGCTGGGTGATCCTGCTCTGAGAGGGGAAAAATATCCACAGTAAACCTCACCCAGAACATCACTGATCTGGAAGAACAACTCCCAGGAACCAGGCAAATGAATGATTTATCAAAGGTAGTTTTGACCCTTGCCAGGGTCATATTAAACACCTTCTTTCTTTCTGGCTGGCTGGAGAGACTGGGCATGTTGATATACGTTTTTCCCATCTTATTCTCCATTATCTGAGCCACAGTGAGAGAGTTTCAGCCTTTGAAAATGTGTTGGGCTAAGCTGAGAGGAAAGGAAATACACAGAAAGATGGTGTCCTCCGCTGTTGTAGTGGGTGCCAAGTGGTTTGTGACAATTTTAGGGAATTATTTATTTCTTGTTCTGATGTGGAGAATCTGCTCTGGCCCCTCACCTGCAATGGAGCTGCATGTAGACAAGTTTTGGTTAATTTCCATTAAAAATATGATTGTTTTTAGCTGAGGGATGCACTAGGTTCTGTTCCCCAGGAGGGGTTCCCCACTCCTTGGAAACTTCACATGCAAAGCATCACACCCCAAGTTCAGCCCACCAAATTTTGATTGCAAGGCATCTATATCACTCTCCAAACAACCTCCCATTTCAGTCTGGAGAGTGTGACAGGCACCTGCACAGGGCTGAGGCCTCAGATTTAAAAGATGTGTATGTGACACTTGGGAACATGGTTTAGTGGTGGGCTTACCAGTGATGGATCAATGGTTGGACTCAATGAACTTGAAGATTTTTTCCAGCCCAAATGATTCTATGATTCTGAATGAATCTGTAATTCTTTGTGAACTTTCCAGCCCTTTACTACCATGAGTGGGAAAGGGAACTTTATATTTCCCACCTCGAGAGGGAGATGTCCCTTATCCTGTGTTATCAGGGTGACAGCACCCTTTGTCCCATAAGGTTTTTTAACTTCACAGTGGGGAAGTAAGAAAACACTGCATTTTGTCTAAAGAAAAACCTTTGAATCTGCCAAACATTTGTGAGACAACAAAACTTGCAAAGTGTCTGGAATGTGGCTGATTTATGACTGCTTTGTGGGCATAATTTTCTCTACTTGCTGGTCCTAAGCTTTATTTGCTTTGGGAGCACACCACTGTGAGTGTTTTGGTGTGACATTTACAGTTTCCCTCATGCAAATTGGCCCAGCAGCAGCCCAGGGACAGCAGACCATAAACTTATGAGGGCTGGCAGGGAGAGTGTACAGGGAGGCCAATATGGGGGTGTGATTTCTCCTCCCTTCAGAAAGGGAGCTGGATCAGTGGCTGTGGAAGGATGCTCTGGAGAGCTCTGATGCAGAATTGTTTGTGTTTTGTTTCAGCTGCCCTTTTTTTCCCAGCTAAATCAAACTGGTATTTTGGGGCCACACTGCTTAGTTTCAAGCCTCGAGGCATTTTTCTTTCTGAGTGATGCTATTTAGTTTACTGGGTTTTTTGTCTGTGTGGTTATTTTTAAGAAAAGTGGTGAGCATATATATCGTTCCCGTCTTCTGTTTCCCTAGACCTTAACACAAATTTGTGAATCACCTGATCCAGTTTGGTTTTTTCTGAAAGAGGAAAGGAAAACACACTTTGGATCAGAATTTGAAGGTCTATCTAGAAACCAAACATTTTGGACAGAGGGAAAATCAAGTTCTGTAATTGGAATTGATTTTTAAGGTTCACCATGGTATTTGCACTGCAGTGTAGACTTGAGAGCAAGGAAAAAAGGTATGCAATAGGCATGATGAGACAGTGGTATCAGGCACTGTAGAGCCTGGTGGTGCAGTGCAAGGTGAGATACTGCAATTCTCTGAAGAGGTGGAGGTGCTAATTCTAATGTCTTGGAGGAAGGTGCACTATGCAGCAAGAGCTGGCACTGCTTTTGTGTTTGGCTAAATGTGGCACTGATTTATCTCAGGAAGGAGTTTCATGCAGCGGGGCACTGTGGGGAGACAGTTGCTTGTGATTTACTCACCGTGCCAAACCCGCTTTGAGTTTTATTTTTAAAAAGCCTGTGCAGTCTCTTTTCCCTGCCTCCCTCTCCTGCAATGAGCAGCACTAAATGCTGTTCACCACCGAGGGGACGTTTAAACTAATTTTTCCAAAGTGCTGATGAAGCAGGACACACTTTTATTGCTGTCATAACACGGCTCGAGCTCTCCTCCCTGATTGCATTTGCAAAGCACCGACCTCGATGAGCCGGCACCCCGAGGAGCGGCTGGGGCAGGCAGCAGAGCCCGGGGGACAGGGGAGTGACAGGGCAGTGACAGCCCATCTGCTGCCTGTCCTGCCGGCCAAAATGACTTCATTACCAGGCAGCACTGAGGGGAGAGCAGGGGAGCTCAGCTGGGCTGTACCCACTGCTGTGCTCTGCCCCGTCTCATCCCGTGGTGTGTGCCAAGGGAGTCGGGGAGGTTCTGGTCCTCCCTGTGGGCCTGAGAGATTTTTAGCCTTCTAGCAGCCGCTAACTTTTTCCCAAGGAAAATTTTCTCAAGGAAGCTTTTGTCTCAAAACAATCTTGGTAAACAACTATCCTTTCTCAAAACAATCTTTGTCCAGCTGGTGTTTTGCTGTTTCTCCAGTTTAATCAATGGCACTAGAGAGGTGTCGTTCCTATTCACCAATCATGTTAAGACTGTATCTGAACACCTTATAAAAGGTGGTAAGAATTTAGACAGTAAAGACTTCTTTTCTATGCTCTTTGCCTTCTGAAATATTTGGAGTCTTCTGTGTCCTACAGCAACACTCCCAGCATCATTCCTGCCTGTGAACTGCTCTTTGCATGTCAGCACATTTGCATGCTGCTGTAGGACCCAGCTGCACGCCCAGCAAGGGAAGGAGAGGGGCAGGGCAGGCCGAGGTAACCCAAACAAGTGTCAAAAACCCCTTCCAGCTAGCTGCCCTGAGCAGCACAACAAGAAAAAGTTGCAAGTTGGAAGTTTGGAGACCCCACTCCAGACCCAGTAATAACATCCTGTGTCTACTTCTGATGCAAGTCAAGAGGTGCCAGGGGAGGTTCAGGTTGAACATCAGGAAGAATTTCATCACTGAAAGGGTGGCTCAGCATTGGAATGGGCTGTCCAGGGAGGTGGTGGACTCATCATCCCTGGAAGTGTTCAAGAAATGACTGGATGTGGCATTGAGTGTTATGGTTTAGTACCATGGTAGGGTTTGGTCAAGGGTTGGACTCAATGAACTTGGAGGCCCTTTTCATCCTTAATGATTCCATGCAGAGCAATATCTGTGTGCTACTCGGCAGAGACTGGACACACACCCTGGCACTGTGCAGTCCAGGGCTGGGGACAGCCAGCTGACCCTCATCCAAAGCAGTCCAAATCAGGATTGTCTGTCTCTTCTGAAGAATTTTGTAGTCAGGCTCGAATCTGTAGCTTGCACTGCACTGTCACAGGCAAGAGAGATGTCTCTTCCCTAGCTGAAAAGAGCTTGGGTCAAGTTCTCTTCAATCTCCCAATCAAATCTGCAAAGTTGCCTCAGCTCCAGCCTGGGGCACCTGCAAATCAAAGCCAGCCTGCAGCTCCATTATTGTCCCTGGGGTTTGACCTGCAGGTGCAACAGCACTCCTGACTTCTTTGGTTCTTCTGCAAACATACAGTCTGTCCAACCCCAAGCTCATTTCTTTCTCCCTCTTCCCCCCTGGGCTCCTCTCACCCTCTCAGTCCTGCCATTGCAGCTCCTCCAGCCAAAAATCTCCTCTGGAAGCAGCGATGCCTCTGAGCAGGCTCTGGAGCAGTTCCTCTCAGTGCTGCAGCATCCCCGTGCACATTCACAGTGGCAGCTCAGTCACCACAGCCAGGGGCACTACTATTTCAGTCCTGGCCTTGGTCTCAGAAGACTCTGGTGGCAGATTGTGTTGTGACTGAGTAATAATGATGAAAGGTTGGGTGTTTATGGAGCTGCGCATGCTTACAGCCGACTTAACAGCAGCTAATTAATTTTCCCAGTGTTGTGATTCACTGGGGCAGCATTTTCTCCAGCTAAAACACTCTCCAAAGCTTGGTCCTGTCACAGACACTGACACAGGATGATAGCAGACATCCGTGTCCTCACCCTCTGCTAACGTGCCCTCTTTGCTTCTTCCTGTTCCTTGGTCTATATTTGGATCCAGATGAATATGGAAATGGCCCCTGAATGAAAAAAAAAAATAGACGCTACTGAGTCTTGCTGGGGTTTTTATGTGAAGTATCTCCTGCCTTATGTTCTGTCTTTCCCTCTCAGTGTTTCTTGGTTAAGATGTTTTGTCTTCAAATCATGTCTTGATGAGTATCAGACTGGGCACTGAGTCCTGTTGGGAATCAGATGCTGGGGGTAGCAGTTGAAGCTTTTTGGCAATTTGCTTTCAAATGTCTTTGCAACAGGAATAATTTAGAGCTAATGAAATAGATGAAGAGGAAAGAGGAGGTCATCTCTCAGGCTGGAAAAGGTGGCTTATGTCATTTGCTCAACACTGGCTTCAAGACAGTCAAGCTGTCCAAGAGAAGAAAATGTTATGGATTTCTTCTCCCTTCTCTCCCTTTGATGTAGGCACTCACTTGGGCTGCAAGAGGTGTTGAGGCATATCTGGGCTGCGTGAGGCTCTGCTGGGGCTGAATAAGTGAGAAAAAAAAAATTCTTGTTGCCACGACCATCTTTCTTTGCCATTAAAAAAACCTCATGACAGTAAAAACTGTGTGGGTTTGCAGAGTCATTGCAATATTTGTATCAGTGTGAGCTATCCCTGGCCTTTGTCTGGAGGAGACAGAACAATGGATTGCATCTCTGAACTTCCTCCATCCTCCCCAGATCCCATGGTGTCAACCTTATTGGCTAAGGAAGCACAGAATCAATATTTTTGACTTGTCAGTGTACTTGTCCAGCGTTTTTTATCCTGCTCTCTCTCATTGCACTCTCCACTGCAGCTGTTTTATTTTTGCTTCTCTTGATTTTCACCTCTACTCCTCTGTGGCATGACCTTTCCACAACTTTAAGTTCATGGTCTTCATTCTGTGTGTTTGATACAGTTTTAAGTAGTTTTGTCATTTCTTTTCCTTCCTCAGTCCCTCTGGAATACATATCACTCAGTCAGGTCATAATTTCTTTTCCTTCTATAGATTCCAGCTCCACTTCTCCACCCTGCTGCTGTAACTAGGGTCCCTCAGTCCCAGACTGACTCCCTGCATCCCTGTCACAAGCTCTGCATGCCTTTGCAGTGATCCTTTGTTGGGCTGCTGTCAGCAGCTAAATGCATTTTCTGATATTCTCCCTCTCAATCTCTGCTGCTGCTGGAGCTTTGCTGGTGAATTCAACCTTGTGCCCTGGATGTCTGAACAATGGGAATGGGAACTTTCTCATCGCTGTCTCTAAGCCCAGGGAAATGGTCTGGTGGGATACTGAAATGTTTTCTCCAGTGTGAAAGCCATGATGGTGCTGCCATGTGGGACAGTGCTTTGGGAGGAGGCAAGAGCCAGGGCAGGTGCTTGTTTGCTGTGTTTTGGGTTGTGTCCTTTGCCTCCTCCCCTGACTCTGGGCACCACTGAGGAGGGTTTGGCCCTGCCATCTGTATTTCCTCCCTCAGATGTCAATACACATCAATAATGTCTCCCTGGGTGTTCTCTTCTCCAGACTAAACAACCCCAGCTCCCTCAGCATTCCCTTGTACATAAAATCCCTTGGACATCTTCCTGGCCCTTTGCTGGACACCCTCCAATACATCCACACGTTTCTTGTCCTGGGGAGCCCAGCACTGACACAGGGCTCCAGATGTGTGTCACCAGTGCTGACTAGAAGGGAGTGGCCACATCTGCCTCGACCTGCTGGCACTGCCCTGCTGGCACAGGCTGTGGTCCTGCTGGCTGCTTTGCCACGGGGCACATTTGCTGGCTCACATTCAGCTTGTCCACCAGGACAGCGAGGTCCACTGCATGCTTCAGTGTTTTTCCATTTAATTTGTGTCATTAGTGTTTCTTCTGGCTACTGGAGCCATTTCTGTTTGCATTAGAGTGTTCCAGTTTTCACTGAGTATTATCAGATAGCAATTTGATGTGAAATGGGCAAAAGCTGATTGAAGGGCCAAGGCAATTCTCTCCCTCATCATCTTCCAGAATAAGCACTGCTGTTGTAAGCTCCAAAAACACCTGTGAATGAAAGAATGTTCTTAAATTCTTGGATGACTTCCAGCATCTATCTGTGGGGAGGATAATCTTTCTGTGAAGAAAGGATGGAAGGCTGTGTGTATACAAAGGTGACATTAAACTGAGCTACCCTTCCACTCACATTTGTTAATAATCCATTGCACATGTTCCAGAGGCTTAAAGGCCCACTGTGAATTTCTTCCTGGGAAAAAGAGCCTTGCACAAGACATTTTTTAGGCCCTAGAGACGAGCAAATCTTCCTCAAATATTTTGAATCATTGATGGGTATTTGTTCCAAGCTTTAATCACTGCTGTCATAGCAGCCTCATTTTCACCCAGGTGACTGTTCCTTGTGGCAGGAGGGTGACACAGTGGCACTTTCACATCAGAATGGAGATGTCTCAGCACAGCTGGGAATCCCCAGGGTTTACTTGGGAGCAATTCAGATCCTCTGAACAGTGATAGGATCATAGGAGAATTTGCTTCTGAAACAACAAAAAGGTTGTTCCAAGGTCCTTCAGAGACCTGTCTGTTGATTCTGACTTCCACATTGAACATGGTAATCATTTCCCTGAGCAAAATTTCAGAGAATTGCAGCCTCTTCACCAATCCCTTCTCTCTCCTGTTGTTTTGATAACAGGCTGATCTGCAGACATGGAAAAAAACTGCCCAGCCTTTTTCTTCTGCCTGTGGCAATCCTCAGGTGCTCCTACATTCCCCTCTTCCAGCACCACTAGAAAAACCCTGTGTTGCTCTCCAATGAAAAAAAAACCCACCCAGCAAGTGAAAAGTTTCTTTGCTGTGGAGGGTCAGCAGCAGGTGGATTACACCCTGAAAATCCCCTGCCAGTTCTTGGAAAATAGGATTTAGATCTTCGTATAAAGGCAACTTTTATTAAGCAAACTGCTATCCAGTTGGCTCCCTGGAGTGCTCAGCTACGTGAATTTGGGAAGCTTTTAGCAAGGAAATTGGAGGGACATGGTTTTCTGTCACAGGCTTAAAACCCTGCCAGTGCCCCCAAGGGTGATGCTTCTATACAGATGCAGGGGAAAATCCATGTGTACTCCAAGCAATGGGGAGGGGAGCATGGCTACCAGGTGATAATATTTCCATTTAAAATCAAAAGGGAAATCCTTAATTTATCATGAGGTACTTTTGGGTGGTCAGCTAAGAGGACCTGAGGCCTATAAACATTGCAGCTTTCTGTATTTACCCATATGATGTTTTTGTTTGACATGATTGCTTTCCAAAATATTGACAGTAAAATGGTGCTGGTAGGTTGAAGAAAGAATTGAGCAAGAGCCTTGTTTCTAAGGGCAGAAGTGAGGAAGGTATGGCCATTACTTGGAGAAAAACTGTACATGTGCATGCATGTGTATTGCATATTTTGGAAGAAACACTCATGGCTGAGATGCACATCACTGCTCAGATAGACCTCATGAACACCACCTTTGGGCTTAGTCTGGACTGATCATATTCCTCAGAGAAATGAAAAAGCCTGAAGGTTGTCATCCTCTGCCAGCTGCCTGTAGCTCCAGTGGCCCAGTTGGAGACCTGAAAACTCTGGGCTGTGACACACCTGACACCTTTCATGGGATCATGTTTGCCTGTGCTAACGTGATTATGGCATTAGGAGCTGCCACACTGGCATAAATCTGATCAGAGATGCTCTTTTGGGGTTCTGTTTCTCTAATGGGGTTGGGAGCTGTTTGCACTGAGTAGTAGTTGATCTGGTCCTGGAAATCTTGAATATCATGGATACAGTGACCAGAGAACTGAGACTTCTCCAGAGCTGGAGCCTGAGTCCAGACAGAGATCATCTGAGCTCAGGGAAACAAGTTCCCATTGCAGGGAAAAAAATGGGCCCTTTAAACTAAACTTTATTTTTTTTTTTCTCTTGTGGCATTTGGGCCTTTCTGTCCTTGTCCAGAGGGAAGGGTGCTCTGGGAGATGTGCCTGCCTTGCTGCACAGCGTGTGGGGCTGGTGAGGACTGGTGGACAGCACTGAGGCCACAGCAGCATTGCAGTCACCTCCCTCCTGATTAATGGGAGCAGACAGGGACCAAATGGGTCATAAATGTGCCCCTGAGCTGCAGGGGAGGTGCACCCTGTGATGGACCCTGAGGGGCTTGTCCTGACATCATCTGGATGTGGGAGCCTGCTGGATGGCTGACACAGGGTCAGGGAAAGGTTGAGACAGACAAAGTTGTCTCAGAAATGCCTTTGGGTCTCACAGCTCAGACACAGGCAGTGACACCCCTGTCTGCCCTTATCCCTGGGGAGGGCCAAGGCTCAGCAGAGCCACTGGACATGGCCTGAGTGTGTCATTTTGTGTGCTGTGCTGAACTCTGCCTTGCTGAACTCTGCCTTGCTGGACCCTGCCTTGCTGGACCCTGCCTGGCTGGATCCTGCCTTGCTGGACCCTGCTGTGGAGCTCCCCACAGCTCCCCCAGGCCATTGCTGCTTGCAAACAATAACTGCACATTATCCTCTCCCTGCAGAGGTGCAGCCAGGCTGGATATTGCCCTTAGTGTATGGCGAAGATGGGTAGAAGGTGATTTTTGAGTTAATGAGACCTTCCAAAACACAAAGCTTTCTTAGCAAAGAGAACATTCCCCCCTTCTTTGTTTCCCCTCCCAGTCCCACAGTGCTCCCTTCTTCCCATTCCAGGTGCTTCTGCTTCTGGAAAGACATTTATCATTTCTCCATCTCTGACGGTAGATTTTTTCCCCCCTCTCTTGCTCTCTCATTTTATCTTGCCCAAGGGGTCTGTGCTACCTTTTATTAGCTGACACTTCACTTCTGCAGATGGAAATGACACTAATGGAATGTGGCTGAGGCTTTATTATAGAAATGCTATTCGCCCTGCACAAGCAAACTTCCAAATAATCTCGCAGGAAAGGAATAAACCTTGAAGGCAGCTGCAGGAGCTGCAGATGAAAAAGAAGACAGGAGAAGGGACTGATGAGCTAAGAAAGGAAAAAGAAATAGGGAAGGGGAAGAAACAGGCTAGGGCATATTCTTTTGTGTCCAAAAAGAAAGCAAAGGTAGTTTAACTGAGAATCAGCTGCATTTCACGTCCAAGTTTCTGGCAGAGGTTTCATGGTGAGGTGATGGGGCAGTGACAGCCCTCTGCCTGGCTGTCACTCCTGTCATTGCCCCAGCTTCTTGCCTAAAAGCTGTGCCAGTGAAATAACTGTTAAGGATGGTGGATGCTGTTCTGTAAGCTTTGGTTTTGCTACTGTGAACAAGCAAAGGGTTTTCAGACCAGAGGGTTGTCTCACCAAACACAGCTGTGCTGACCCAAGCTGACAGGCCTGGGTGTTTTTGCTTTTCCTGAGCATGAAATCCTATCCGTGACAGTCTGAGAGGTGACATCACTGTGTCCTTGCACACTTTGCTTGCTTTTCCCTCCCACTTTTATTTTCGTGGTGTGTCTATTACCTCCATGGCTCATTAGGCAACAAGATGCTAATACTGCCTGTAAAGCTGCAGGATAGATAACCCCCCTCCTCTGTTCTTCTCTGTGCCTTTTTTCTTTATTAGGTATCTATTTTTGCTTTTCTTTGTTTTGTTTCCTCTCCATGTCATCATCTTCCCCTGGCTCCCTTCATTCATAGTGCAGCTCAAAGGGGGATGATTTCAGGGGCTGGAAACTTTCTCTGCTCTCTCCTTCTCCTGCTGTAGGAATTCATTCCATCTCTTAAACCAGTAAACTATGTAAAAAACAAAACAAAACAAAACAAAACAAAACAAAACAAAACAAAACAAAACAAAACAAAACAAAACAAAAACCAAAACAACCCAGCTGTGCCATATTGAGAGATGTTACACTGGGGAATGATTCCAGCAGCAGTAGCTGTGTATTGACCAGTTTGAATTGGCAGGAGACTCAGATGGGGAGCAGGAGTTAATTAACCCAGATGCCACGGAAACAGAAGCATTTGTGTTGATCCACAAGCAGCCAGTTTGTGGCTGGTTCTCCCTGCTCACTTGTTGGCTCCCAGACTAGCTGGCTGGCTCCCTGTGGAAGGAAACCACTGCCAAATGGCCTCCCCTTCACTATGACTCTGGTTCCTTCCAGAGCAGCCACCACCCTGTGGAGGGTTGGCCTGTGGGGATATGTGCAGTCACCCCACACATCCATCACCTGTGTGCCTCTGATCGCAGATGAGAATTTTATTTATAGCACAACCTTTCTTCCTTCCTTCACCAAAGCACTTAAGGGTGTTGTACATCATCATAATAAAACCCATTACAATAAAATATTACCTCTAGAATCTTTGAAAATGAAAGCCAGGCAGGGGAAGCTCAGAGAAAGTGGGAAAAGCAAGGGCAGGAGTAGAGGGTGGGCATTTTACATATTTAAGGTGCTAGAAAGGCTAAATTGCAGGTGGAGCCTGGGGAATCACATAAAGGTTCTGACAGTCTTTGCAGAAATGGGGTTAGACAGAAGCAGACAAAGCTTGGACAAAAATGGAGAGGTTGGCATGGATTGGTTCACTGGATTGATGCACCCCAAATCTGGGAAGAGTTGGGAGGAATGTCTGGTGCTCAGGGTGAGACCTGCCCCAGCCTCCTTCCCACCTTTGTCCAGTAAATTCTTCCTTGTGGGAGGGGCTGTGGTGAATTTGAGGAAGGAGCTTAAATCTTTTTCCAAGAGCTCACCATGGTATAACTGGCAGCAGATGTGGGCTGTGATGGTGGGAGGAATGAACAGATGAGGACTAGACCTGGCCTGAACTCTCTTTTTCATTTTTCCTTGCTGTTTTGTTTTCTACTTCTCTCTTCCTCCTATTTCTTGAAATCTTTCGTGGATGAAAGCAATCTTTCATTTTCTGTTTACAGAGCTATTCTTTGGAGTAGTTCAGGCTCTTTTGCACATCTCCCTAGAGCAGTGAGGATTTTTGTTTGTTGCTTAGGCTCAAAGTTACACAGGCAGCTTAGTCTGCCTTGTCCTCCTCTCCTGTTCTGCCCAGACATGTTTATCCCCAAAGCCCAGCATTGTGCTCTTGTTCATTTTGGGTAGCCAGAGTCTGGCTGAACATCCACAACTGGAGTCTGCCCACAGCAGAGGCTGTTCATTGTGCAGTCATGAAGAGACACCAGAGAATGTGCTGACCTTGTGATAATTAATGGATTGTGGGGTAATGGTTCTGTGTGACGCATTACAGAAATGGGATCCAACACTTCTACATTTAGGGTAATTGAAAATCTGAGACATTTATTATTTTGGGCACACTACAGTAACTTTGGTCTTTAAATCTTAAATTAATCATTTCAGACATTTACAGGAAGAAAACAAGGGGCTGGCGAATAAGGGAGATTCAAGCAGTCCATAGACCCCAAGGAAGGGCTCTGTGCTGGGTGCTATTCCCCTGGCAGACCTGGGGAACTGGTGCTGGATCAGCAAACCAAGGACCCTTCTTAATCATTGTGGTGTGCTGGCCAGAGTCTCCTCAGTCAGTAAAAAGCTCCACAGGACAATGCCTGTGGAGAAAGTGCATCAAAAACCTGCAGGGGTTGAGGAACCAGCCACTCTTCTGTGTCATCCCAGAGCTGTGACTCCAACAACTGCTCAAAAGTCTCTCTCGAGCTTGTACCTCATGGGCCCTGTGGTGCTGAAGCTGCTGGAGTAGAGATGAGAGTTTGCCACAGTTTAAACATTCTGTGACCTTTCCCAGAGAGCAGAGCCTCTTTTGGGGCAGGTTTGTCCCTCACTGGTGCTGATGGTGATGCTTGGGCTGCTCCCATTGCAGTGCCAAGAGCAATCCCTGGAGTGGCTGCTGCAATCCCTGGTGCAGGGCAACAGCCTGGCTGCCTGAGCACCTTGCAGGTTTGCTCAGGTGAGAAGAGACAATTTTCTGTGAGAATCACTTTGCCAGTTGAGTGCTCTGGCGTGGAACAACCCATCATTACGGTCTCACCTGTTATTTGTGTGTCTAGCAGGTTGCACAATTAAGGGGAGAGATCTGTAATAACCAGCCCTAAGTAAAGGGATTGTAACCAGGCTAATAGAATCCATTTCCCTCAGCTGCTCCATTATAGCAGTGCCCCAGACTGAGCTTTTGCTTCACAGAGAAGGAACCACACTAATTTTCACTCTGTTATTTTAAAACAAGCAGACAAGCAGCTGCTTGTGTCAGCCTTCCCCTCCCACTCACTAGTGAGAATGGGAGGGGGTGGCACAGAGTGGTACAAAATAAACAAATGGGAAAACAGACAAATCCAGAGGAAACAAAGAAGAGAGCTAGAAAACTTGAAATCCTTATGAAAGATATTTTTCAATGCTCTGCTTCCTTCCCTGTCTATAACTTGTTAGGTACAGTGTACTCCTGATGAGAATAAGTGTGACTTTTTGTGGGTGGGAGAAAAGTCAATGGTGGGAGCAGGGAGAATTCAAGAATCTACATTTAGGGAATGCAAGTGTGCCCCACCCAGGAGCCCAGGCTTCATGTGCAGTAGTACTGATCCTGAGAGATGTGTTTTTCTCCTGTAGCTATAGAGGGAGGCCAAGATTATTGCCTATAACCCCCAAGAGCACAGAGAAGTCCTGCTGGAGTTTCCTGCTTAACTTTTCTTTTGTCTGCCTTTATTTCCTCTTTCAATCCTTTAAAGTGTGGTGGAAGGATTTTTCTATTCTCCTCTGGATGGTGTGTTTAATCTCTAATTAGACAGTTATCTCCCTCAGCTGCCATGGACCAGGTTACAAACCTCAGATTTGAAATGAGAGTGGTGATAACAGAGGTGGGGCCGTGTCAGAGATAGGGCTTGCTGCCTTTCAGGCTGACTGCAAAAGTCAAAGAGAAAATAAATGTAAACAGCAACACTGTGGTGTCCTTGAGCAGCTGAGAGGAAAGAGCCTTGGCCAGGACCATTGGCTCAGTGGGGAGACAAGAAGATTTGCTCCTGCAGTTCCTTCCCCCTTTGTTCACATTTCATTCACAGCTTCCAAGTGAGATTCCCAAATGCTTCCTAAACCCAAGATATGCTGGGATTTTATGGTCAGTATTGCCTCATGCAAGACAGAATCGTTTCACTCCTCTGCAATGCTAGCCTCTCTTAAATTTGGTGTTGTTATTCCTAAGGGCCAGTTGTGCTTTCTCTATTCTGAAAAAACCCCTTGCTAAAGTCAGTTCTTGTACCTAAAATTTCCCAGGCACTTATTAAATGACTCCTGTCAATAATATTTACAGGTTAGTAAGATGCAGCAAAAAGTGCTATTTCCTTCCAGCTATATCTGCCTCTCCCACAGCACATGATAAGGAGTCAAGGACAAATAGACAGATAGTCTGAAGACTGGCTTGATCAGTGCATCTGTACTAAATGTTCCTGCTCCTGCCTGGAAATGACAGTCCAATTTCATGAATCTGAAGTCTGACACCTCCCACAGGCACTACTTCACTTGTTGTTTCTTTCCTTTTGATTTCTCTTTGAAAATCCCAGTCCGTTTCATGGTCAGAGAACCTCGTCTTTGGCCCCTCTGTTCATCAGAGCCCTTCATAACCTGGCACAGGATGAAAGGGCTGTATAGATAATTTATGGGAAATCAGTAATTGAATCTTGGCTGTTCCCCTAAATCATATCGCCGAGCTATCAAACAGCTGTGGGTACTGTAACATATTCCAAAACCTGCATAATTGATGACTCCTTTGCAATAGTCCAGCACACACAACTGGCAATTTTTCCTCCCTCTCAACAATGTTTTGAAGTTTTCAGTGAGGAAAGCTCAGTACCAGAGCAGACCTGCAAAACTAATGGCCAAAGTCGTTAAGGAAAAGATGCGGATAAAAGGAGAATGTAATCCAAATTGATGGGTAAAATGAATCCTTCATGCTTTTTCCTAAAGGGATTGGGAATGATGAAAGCACCTGAGGAGGGAAGCTTTATCTCTGAGGGTGGTTTATGGGTGGTGTTTATGCAGCAGAGACATGCCTGTGAAAATGGGATGTAAGAGAAGTTGTTACAGATGGGCAAACACGGAGAGCATCCCTCACCTCGAGGCTCCAGCTGAAACCCTCCCCTCAGCAAATCCTGAAGGCACACCCTCACCCACTGTGGGCTGAGGTCAAGTGCCAGTGAAGTGCTTCAAATTTATTTCATCCAGGTCCTGATTGGGATCTGAATGGTGGTGTCTGTAGAGGCAGCTCATGTTTTTGTCACATGCCTCTCCACCTCAGACACTGCAGCAGCCCAGGTGAACTAAAGAGGCCAAGAAGGATAAGAAAAACCATGGCTGAGTGTTCTGCACTGGGGAGACACCGCCTTGGACTCTGATAGAATCCCCCTGGATGTAATCTGGCTGTGAAAGCAACTACTGACTTCACCTGCTTTGGGTTCTGGGGCTCAGCTGCAGCCCCTGTGGCCACACATGGCCGGGCAGACAGGCTGTTACAGCAAGAGCTTTTCTGCTGTTTGCTAGCAAGGAAAAAAGCATTTTTGTACCCTGGCTAACCCTGACTACACAGCCTAGGGCTGTGTGCTTTATGGCTGAGCCTGTAACAGTGTCTGCAGCTGTCATAGAGACCTGCAGGCTGTCTTGTGCACTAGAGCTGCTGCAGAAAACGATGCTCTGTTTTGGCAGAAAAGACGTCCTGCGAGCCAGGATCAAAGCACATCGAGTGATGTGTGACTTTTCCCATCCACTTAACGAAGGTGTTTGCTGAGGCCTGTTGGAAATGTGTGGCAGATTTCCACGATCCAGAGAGACATGGTAATACACTGTTCTGTGTGTGCTGCTGCTGACTGGATGTTTGTTTAAGCCCACAGTACTGCTGTTTCAACACAGAGCAGTCTGCATAAATTACCCGGTTTTTCCTGAGGGAAAAGTGATTTTTTTCTTTAAGTTTCACAGCTCTTTATTACTGGAGACCAAGAGACCTGAGGCCAATTTACCTTGCAAAAGCCCTTTCAGGGTGTGCCCTCATTAAAGTTTTAGGGTGCCATTTTTAAGGGACTCTCTTGATCTCATCCCATCCTGGTGCTTTTTTTGCACTGGGGAGTGGAGTGTGAGACAGAGGAGAGCAATGTCTATCTGGGAAAAGGACAGAGCTTTAACCCAGTGGAGCAAGGCTCTCTCCATCTGGTTGGTTGTAAATGCAGCACAGTGAACCCTGGAACTGAACTATACCATACAGAGACTCTGTAACCTGAGTCAGGGATGCAAACTTCTTCCAAAGTCAGCTTAAAAAAATATTGGCTACTGTTTTGACGAAGTACTGACCACAAAAGTAGCTCCCAAAGAGATCAACAGTTGCCCATACTCAGCCATAATTCAGCCTGGAGTGATAAGAGGTTCCAGTACTCTCTGGGCTCTCGGATCAGGATGCAGCTGCAGCATCTCCTCTGCACATCTGCTGTGGCTCAGGACAACTACTCAAAAATGTGTCCTTTTATCTGCTATTTGGCCATTCTTCTTGGGGGTACTTTGTTCACTGCCACTGCTAAATAGAAAATCAGACAGGTGCTCTGAGGGTTGGGGATCTGTCCTAAGATTTAATTGAAAAGTTTTTGCTAAATTTGTTTGCTTGTGTTTAAAATGAGAAAAATCCCCTGGAGGGAATAAGACTTTTAAATTCTACCACTACTGAAGAATTTACGTGCTGTGAATTTTAAGTTCAGGGTTTGGTCGTTTGCTTTAGTTGCAGGGAAGCCTTACATAGATTTTTTTTGTTTCCCTGGCCATCACAAAGCACTGGTGCCACGGCTCCCTCTAAGTGCTGCTGCAGAGCTGCCTCATTGTGATTCTGTTTCCAGAGAAGTTTTCATAAATTCACTCCCAACTTCGAGCTCCCTGTGGCTTCCTCTGGGGAGGAACCCCGTGGCCTGTCCTAACCTCTCCTCTCAGCAGAGCACAAATGCTGACCTTAACAAAGAGATCACAAAACTTTGTTAAACGAGGTGACTCGACAGAAACAAACGAAGTGGAAAACACCAAGTGATGCCCCATGGGCCACTTGGGAATTACAGGGGTTTCAATATCAGCCTAAAATCCTCTCCTGAAGGAGAGGAAGGGTATGAACTGCAGCTACTAAAATCGTGGCAGGGAGCACCACATCTGCAGGCAAAAGAGGGAATCCAGAGGTACCCACGGTGGGAAGCAGCACTGCAAGATGCTCTCCACAGATCACCCAGGAGTGATCACTGCAGCCTGCTCCCCTCTGCAGCAGAGCTGTGATTGCAGAGCTCACAGAGGTGCTGTGATCACTCCTGGGTTACCTCTCATATCTCCCTCCCAGAAAAGTTAGCTTGAGTCTAATGATAGCTTATCTAGTTATTATAATTAGGTATATAATCATTAATGACCTGCCTTAATTACAGGTTTTCTTCTAATGTAAAAGATTCCAATTAAGGTTCATTACATGGAAAATCTGTGGAGGCTGTTATTTCACTCCTAAGATCATTCAGAACAAAGAGAGCACATGCAGACACTAAGTTTCTTTAAGGGCTGTATTTTAATTAATTCCTGCTTCTGAAACAATTAATGGATTTAGTCATAATATCTCAGGAAATTCATGTTCATCTCTAGAGAGACAGTGCCACGAGCTCAGGAAAGATAGGCTGCATTTCTTGCACATGACTGAGAACCAAAATTTTAAATACACTGTGGAGCTCATCTTGTACTGGTGGCTTTGCCTGAAAAGACTGAAAATTCCCCTAGGGTAAAGAAGGTGAGTCCCTGGTACTACCACAAATCTGTCTTAGAGTTTGCTGGCAGCTTCCTCTCCCCCTGGACCGAGCAGGAGGGAGGGTCCTTGGTGTGGTGGCAAAGGGACAGGGACCACATGCCACCACCATGCTGCCCTAGAGACAAATCCAACACTTCGGGTGGAGAAGACCTTTGTTCCCTTCAGCAGGGAAAGCACAGGGTGGCTGGTCAGCCTTCCTCACCTGAAGGAGCATCTTGGCATCTTTCCCCACCCTCTTTGCTTGTAGAGCACTGGCTGTTTGCAGATTTGCCATGGGGAAATGTGGCTGGTCCCTCTCCAGTGAGGAGGCAGAGGGGTCTCTCTTGGTCCTCACTCTGAGCAGACTGGAGTTCTCTGCTGCAGCACAGGATTTCTGTAGTGCCTTGGGTTGTTCTTTAATCTCCCTTTGTGTCTTCTCCCTCTCAATGAAAATGTCTCCTTCTCTCAATAAAGTGTGGAGAGGGCTTCAGACAGCAATGTTTTACTGATCATCTGCTTTGCTGGGGCAGTGAAGCCAAGTGCTCCACAGATAGGCATCCAAAGGGAGGAGGAAAACTCGTTTGCCTCTTATAATGAGGAAAGACAGATGCTTCCATCACTTTTAAGGGGAAGTTTTTGTTTTACATTGCTTTCAGCCTCATTGACAGCAAACTCTTCGAGTAACTGCTATATCCTGGCAGGTTTCCCTTTTCTAGTTGTTGAGTAGAATAACCACAAAGTCTGGAGACTGGTGGTTTCTCAGCCAGCCACTGATAATCCCCTAAATAGACAACATCTGTGGGTGAGGGACGAGGTAGAAGCATTTCATTACTTCTTTCAAAACCTTTTAATATTTCACAGTTTTTGTATCATGGCTTGCTGAACCCTACAGGAATCTATAGGAATGCCTATACTTTGTGAGCTTAATGCTTTGCATTAGTATTCCTCCTCATTAAGAGGTTGGTAAAAGCTTGGCTCTTTCATTTTCTGCTGTGTGCTGTGGAGCAAAATGCAGTATTTCATGGCACTTTGCTTGACCTTGTGTCAAATTAGGGGAAGAGATGAAAGGCTGATGCACCCCCTCCTGAGCAAGGATGAAATTTAGCCTCAGGTTCCCAAGTCAAGGACTGGATCAGCATTCTCAATGGAGCCCTGTAATATTTGTGTGTTTGTGCAAGAGGCTATTCTGGATACAGATGAGGCTCGGGGAATGGTTCCAGGACAAGATCTGAGGCTGGATTTGGGGTTTTAATAGAAACTATGGAAGTGCTGCTCTGGTGTGACTGAGCTGGACAGTCCGAGGATGCTTCAAGATCTCTTTTCAACCTGGGAAATAACAGGAAATCGTGCTCCGAAGAGCTACACTAAGTGATGTAAATCCCAGATGACTGAAAAGCCAAAGGACTGGGGGAAACCCCGGTGCCTTTACAAGCAGGGTTTGCCGAGCTCTCTGTGGCAGCAGCAGCTGCTCCGGGCTGATGCTGAGCTGCAGGAGCCGGGTGCTGCCGGTGGGGGAAGGCGCCGGAGGGGTGGGATGTGCCCGGGAGATCAGCCGTGCTGCGGGAGCCGTGCCGAGCAGCTCCACGGCGTTTTCTGCCCTGTCACAGCCAGCAGGGGACTGAGACATTAATTTTTAAGAATTAAAGACTTTAGTTAAGCTAGATATTGCTGAGGTAAGATAGATAAACTTCCCTCTATTAACAGAAGCCGGATTTAAGGAGCTGATAAATCATGAGGCCTGTTTATGTATTCTGACTAATCAATAGACTCCAAGAATACAATACAATCATAAATCAAACAGTCCTGGAAAAACAGGATTCAGTTGTCATGTAACACTAAAAGGTTAAACAGTCAAAGCGAGGAAGACCCATCTTACTTCATCATTTTGAGACCCCACTCCATAAAAAGGACCACTGACCCATTTTAAAGAACAAACTACGCATGCTTAACAGCTTTTTGGCTAAATACCATACAGAGCGGGGAATGGGATGCACCAGAGTTATGAATATGCATTTGTGTTTTGGGTATTCAATACTCCTGCACATAAAAAGACCCTGTGATCATCTGTAAATTGCTTGTGTTTATTTGGGAGCTCTCCCCACATGCTGCCCAGCATTGTAATAAACATACACTTTCTAACTTTAAACTGTTAGAGAGTCTTTGTCCGTCATAGCTGGATATTGGTATTAGATCAATATCCATATTTTTAATAAATCAGGACAAGGCAGAGGGACAAGGCAGGGAGGGACAAAGCAGAGGGACAAGGCACAGAGGGACCCGGCAGTGCCGGGGGGATTGCCCACAGTGCTCTGCCAAGTGTTGCAGGACACTGAACCAAACATCTGCAGTGCAACAGCGTCCTTGGGCAGCTGTGCCACTGCTGTTCTCTTCTGCGAATAATGCAAGCATCCTTTCCTCCTAAAGCTGGAGGGAAGCCCTGAGCAAAGCTTCAGCTCTCTGAGGAGATGTATCCTCCCCAGGCAGCAGTGCAGTCAGGTGATGAAGTATTATCAACCCAGACAAAGAACAGATAGTTTCTAACCTACTTTTCCCCCAAATTTGTGCTGTGCAGTGATCCTCCTCTTAGTCTGCAAGAAGCCTCATCCATTGGGAGTATTCTGCTGTGGCATCTGTATGATGTGTTGTTCCCCAGCCATTGTAGCTTAACCTCCAGTCCCAACTCACCTGATTTTCCACAACACTTAAAATCAGGGTTAAACTGCTCTACCTTTAGTCCAAACAAAGCCTTTCTGCTCTTCAACCTGCTTGGTGCTCTCTTGCACTCAGCTTCTGCTATACAGGTCTTGGTGACTCAAGACACTCTATTAAAACCAAGCTACAAAAAAATGTTATAAATGCAGATCTCTGGTCTCTCAGCTGTTCTCCAAACTTCTGCTCTTTTCACAGCCCCATTTGCTTCTCTGCTGGTGCCACCAAGTTCCCTGCCCCTCTCTCCAGTTCTCTACTTCTACCTCTTAGAGAAATTCCTTATTCTGTCTGGTCATAAACCCACAGAAGCCCACCATTTGGAGGCCTTTCATCTTCTGTTTCCTTTCTTTTTCCATGTGTGTTTTTTTCTGAAAAACAAAAGGGAAAGAGATAAAAAAAGCATTAAGAAATTCTCTCTGGGTGTAGACCATCATTTTCAAAAGCATTTCTAGCCATGAGACACCTGCATCTTGTGGGTTCAACCCACCCAGTTCTCTCTATCGCCTGTGGAAAAATATTACATGTTTAACTCCCAGGCAGGAATTCTTCAGTGAGTGACCCAGAGAACAGAGTAATGCTTGAGCAGGGAGTGAACTGGCTTCCAGCAGAACCAAGGAGCCTGGATATTGTCTTAATAGTGTGTCAGGGTTATTCTGTCACAAGTCTTTTCCCATCCCATTATGATTCAGAGCTCTGTAGCTACATCACAGGGTAAGCACCAGCCCATGTTCATCTGTATCTGTTTCCATGTCTCTGCTCTCCTCTAAAATGATCCAGGATTTAATTGTACTGGGGAGAGCAGATTTGCTGCCAAGATGGCTGGAGGAAATGCTGGAGAAGGTGGCTCTGGATGGGATCTCCACTCAGGACAATTTGTCTGTGCCATGGGGAGAGCTGCAGGTGATGGACAAGAAATGAGCTGGCAGAGCTTGAGCTCTCCTCTGTCCCTCCTCTCATCTCTTCTAGTTCATTAATTTATTAAATACATCCATTTATGCTCAGACTTGGTGGTAAAATAAGAGCAGAGCTTTGTCTCACCTTTGTCTCATGTACAGCTGTGCCTTGTGTGATGCTGACTTTATTTCCCTGCATGCATCCTCATGTGAGGTAAACTGGAAGCATTTATAACTTGAATCAAAGAATAGCGTGTTGTTTGGAGGTCTGTGGAGAGAAGACAGCTGTGGTTTGCAGGCTCTGCTGTCCATGAAGCACTGTGATGGACTGGGGGCATGTTGATTCCCCAGGGGAATTGGCAGAATAATAAGAAAGAGAGGCTCTCTGAAGGAATTTGGGAGACAGCAAATGCCAGACACGAATCCAAGTGGAATTTTCTTGCAGTCTGGAGTCCACTGTTTGAGGAGTGCTGATGCAACTGTGTGCAGATAAAATTGATGTTATTTCATAGTTCATTTCATTGAGTTACTTGCTTTGGCTATTCCACCCACTCTGAGTATTATGATATTGCCTAGAGAACACCATGACAGATCCTCTTCTGTCACTGTCTCGTGTTTTCTCTGCCAATGGTCTCTCTCTGTGCTGGACTCCTGAATAGCCATGATTTCAGCCTCCTTGGTACCAGTTTCACATTCCTGTGGCCAAGAAGATATCACTAATACTCTCCCATATTTTCCACAACATACCACAAGAACGGGGCCTCAGCTTTAGATCTGGTGATACATATTTATGTTCTGCAAAAATGTCTTGCCATAGGATACCCAATCCAAGTTGAATTGTGAGTCTCCTCTTCCCTACTAAGGAAATTACCATCTGCAAGGGCACCCTGTCAAAAGGAGGGAGAGAGTTTACAGTGATATGCAAGTTACATTTAAGAAGAACTGAAAATCTCAGCCAGCATAAGGCAAACTCCAGAGTGAGCTGTCAGAACAGAGCAACCTTTAATATTCATGTATCTATTCAGGATGCATCGCTGCATAATGTCTATTGCAGTCATCAGATACACATGTTTAGCACCTAGAAACAGTAAAATCACTTGTTAGAGCTAAAATGGAAATTATGGGATTGATTTACCTGTGCACTTCTAGTTGCTTTATGTCAGACTGGTGATATGAAGAAGGCATAAACCTCGTATAACTGGCTGAATAAATTAGATTAATGTCTTGTTCTCCTTTTTGGAAAGGTCTAAAGCAGACAAAATGTACCCTGAGCCTGTACAAATTCCTTTTCTTGCACGCCTCTTGCAGCCTTCCCCTGCTGCAGTTTTTATGGTCTTTCTGGTTTTAAAAAAATCTCTTTCAGCAGAGATTTGTGTCCCTTTGCTGAAGGAAAGCTGCTGGAAGGTGGCTGCTGTGCACACATTGCAGGTCCAGCCTTTACACTTTTGGGGACAAGTCTAAGACCCCTGTGAGCACAATGTTTTATGGGTTATCCTTTCATTCCTGCTCTCCATTCAGTGTTGCATGGATTCTCTGGGGGCACAGGGCTCCCAAAAGCAGCAGTCTGTGCTGCTGTAGCAGCACCATTCCCTCCTTCCCCCTCTGCAAAGACAACAGAACACATGAAGCAATTTTGGCAGCAAACTCATGAGCTTCCAGTTGGGTGTGGTGTTGGATTCTCAGGTGGGGGTTCAATCTTCTGTTTGTTTTGTGGCTGTCTGTGTAGAGATGTGCTTTGCTCCACAGATAAAAATACATATCCTCGTGTATATTTTCATCTCTAAGTGCTCTTTCAGAGGAGGCAAAGATGGAGTTTGTGCAATCACAGTGATTGCACTTGGCTCCTCTTCATTATAGTCCATTGAATGGCTTCTTAGATTTTTCTTTTTCTAACTTTATTGACATTCTCATTCTGTGGGGGAAAAAATCTTCAGTTTTAAGAGATTTTGCCAACAGAAAATAGTTCAGGTCACATCTTGGAGTCCTCAGCATGATGTTGCCTTTATAAAATCTCAGTAGATGTTTGATTAGTTGGCTCCTGTAGAGCCAGTTTACTGATTTACCTGATACTCACATTTGCAGCCCTATAAGCAGGGAATTTATCCAGTCTTTGATGATATAAGCACCTGTGGACACAAGCAAGGGACTAGAAAACTGAGGGCTGAAGATGAATCCACGTGAAGGAGAGTCAGCTTGGAACAGGTTTATGTCAAATGCATGAGGCAGATTGTGCTGCTATGGGAGAGGGAGGGAAGCTGGGAGAGGAGCCTGTCCAGCTGTGGGTGCTCCTGACCTTGCCTCCAACCAGCCAGTCCATCTCTCCCTCCCCCTGGTCCTCATCATCCTCATAAAACCAGCTACCAAACCCAGGCAGGCTTTTCTTTCACCACTGTGTCTTTGGAAGCCACGGACCTTGCATCCAGAATCCAGTTGGAAAAGCATCAGCCATGTGCTTTACTGGCCCTCTGAGTTGTGGTGGAAACATCTCTGGGTTGGATCCAGCTGTGCAATTAGTGAATAAGCAGGAGTGTGAATTCCCAAGAACATTTATAGCCGATGGGCCTCTTTTGCTGGCACCAGTTGTGCCCTGAAGCATTTGTTAAATTTATTTGGATCAGAGGATCTGAAAAAGTGCATTGTGGGAGGGAGAAAATCAATGCCATGGGCATGTTCCCACTCCAACATGATTCTTCTGGATGTGATCCTTCTGGATGGAGATATAGGGGCTGTTTTTGACTGGCAGGTTGAGAAGAAAGGTTTGAGCTGAAATTGGATGATTATATTAAGTGAGATGATCGCATCTTTTAGGGCTCAGCATAAGTCCCAGATGATTCTGGCCATCATCATTATGTGAATCCACACACTGAATATTGAAGTAAATAAAGTACTGAAGTGGATCATCACATGGGAGAAGATGTCACCTGGTGCCACTCAAGGCAGTTGGACTGTTGGAGCTCCTGATCCAGGAATGCAGCCCTGGACTGCACTTGCAGGGACCACAGAGGATGCTGTGCTCTCATTTCCTGGGAGACAGAGTCATTTGAGAAATCTGGCCTCACTTTTCTCCTTTCTGCAGCATCCTGAGAAAATTAACAAGGCTTAGCAGCCCATAATACTCTCATTTTATCTGCAATCACAAATCAGAATGTGCTCATCGTGTGTTGTGGTCTTTACCAGAACTGCATCAGTGGCTGATTTCTGGCTGGACACTGATCAGAGCAGGTGGGGCTGAAGGCAGGAATTTTGGAGGGCTTCAAGCCCCAGAAGTGCCCTTGAGGCAGCATTTTAAGACATATAATTTAATTAAAATTTAATAAGCAATCAGAACTTGTGCATGCCTTTGCACTGGCATTTTTTAACAACAAATAAATATCCCTATTGTAGAATTTTATCTTTTAATACAATTTGCATTAAGTTTATACGGTTTTGAGTCAAATTCTACACATTTGTGTCAAGCAGCTTTTGCCCAGGAGGATCGGGGGGATTGCAGGAGCACTCAGATGTGTGTCTGTCTATTTGAACCAAGCATTAAATCTTTCACTGGATCTCCATCTTTAGACACACTGAAGAGAATGCAGAAGACATGCTGACATACCTGGCTCATGTTTGAAATTGAAAAGCAAAATCCTGGTCCCAATTAATTTAATTTCACAATTCCCAGCAACTTCAACAGAGCCAGGCTTTCATTGAGAAAATTAATTTCGTTTTGTGTGTGTCTCCTCAAACCTTTCCAGCCACTGCACCTGAACAAAAGCCAATATGGAAAAGCCAATATTGACAAAAAAGATCCAAGCATGGCTGCCTTAGGTCATTTCACTTCTTGGCCTCTTCAGTTTCCCGTGGCCCTGAGGATAAACAGAGGATCACTCAGTGACAGAGGCAGCACTGGTGTGCTTCAGCTGTGGCTACTGGCCAAAGGTGTTGGCTGGTACAGCAGCCCTTTCACTTTCCAGTCCCTCTGAATGACACACTCAGTTGGTTCTCAGGGCTCCTGCCAGCAGCAGGGCATGGTAGGTGGGTTGTCCTCACTGTCAGTGGGACTGGCAGGATGCTCAGAAGGGAGTGTCTGGCTTTCAGGGAGAAGTCTTTAGGGAAATCAGCTCTCATGCAAAAAGCCTCGGGAAGGCTCCTGTTTAGTGCAGCTTTGAGGAACTGAGGTGAAGCAGTTTGAAAGAGACCAGAGGGAGAGGAAAGGCTGAGTAGAGCAGTTGTGTACAAAGTCTGTGAATTGTTTATAAACCCTACAGACATGCAGGACCTTTTGTTGGTTACCACAGATTTACTTTTCCAAGCCTTTGGCCAAAAACTGCAGCAGATACGGAACTGCCATCCACTTGCCTGAAGAAAATATCACATCAAAGTTGGAAAGTTGAGTAGGTTTGCACCTGTCCTTGCTGGAAAACTTTGTCTTTAGTTTGCTGGAAAGATGCAGGTGGATACTAAATACCCCATGAAGGCTTAGTGAGGGAATGCCAAAGTTTACAGGAGCTTGGTGGCCATGGGAGTCCTGTAGAACCCATAGGATTTGCAGAAGATTTGTTAGAAAAGAGTCTGCTGTTCACTGAAAAATCTTTCCAAAATGCTTCCTGATACTGTGACAATTAGTAACAAGCTTGTGAGATGTATTCTGCTGAAAACTGCAGAGAAAATGGAGGTTTTGTTTTCCTTATTGTTCAGTAATTTTCCCCTTCGCTTTCTGTTTCTGCATCTCTTTTTTCTTCCTGATGGATGTCCCTCGGGGGAAATGTCCTTCTGAGCCAGAACAAAAGACTGAGTGGATTATGAACTTTTGTTATTAGGATCATAAAGCCTTTTTCTCTTATAAGTCCCCTCTCTTCTCTATTATTTCATGCCCTCTGTTTCCCTATGTGACCCTTCCTCAGAGAGAACCATCAGGCCTTAAGATCTTTTTCTCCTTTCATTCCACGCAAAATCCTGTTCAGAGTTTTTCAGTGCCTGCCTGGAGGTGAAGGAGCATGGGGTGAGTTTGAGAAAACTCTTTCATGTCCCACTAAAAATCCCTGGAATGGATTTTTACTTGTGGTGGGCATCCTAGGGGATTACAGCACAACAATATGGTGGCAGTGGTTTTGTTTGGGAAGGCAGCACTTCAGATTTATCAGGGAGTTTTGATGTCTCAGTAAATGAATGAAAACCCAGTATCAGAGCTGCTGGGATGTTTCCAGCTCCATCTACCAGGACCAGGATGTGACTGAAAATAAAACTCAGAGGAGGCTCAGTCTGGAGGGTCTGATGGATCAGTCCCCTGTGACCACTCAAACTGGTTAAATACATTCCTGTGCTTACATGATCTGATGGAAGGGAGTCAGAGAACTCTATTCCTTACAGTCTTTGGCACTCCCGGTTTAAATAATAAATAATAGGCAGCAGGGAACTTGTTTGAGTTGGCAGACAAGGATATTTGGGAGAGGATGAAATTGTTTCTGTGGTTCCAGTGAGACTTCCTAGCTGTAATTCTGCAGGAGCAGAGATCTCTGCCTTGCTGTTGGTGCAAGCTTTCAGTCATGATTTACCCACAAACAGTCACGTGGCCCTTGTGATTATTTGTGCCTGATGTGGTTCACAAACTCTTTACTGTTTTGGTGCTCGAGTCTGCCTCATTGTCTACTTAGTACTGAAAATATTGGGCTGCATTCCTGGCCTGGGCTCGCACAGCTCTGCCTCTGTTCCCTAATTGAATGCAGACAGCTCTTGAAATAAAATTTCCGCTGCAAATGTTTCTGCTGACAAGTTCAGAAAATGCTGTCTGGGAGCTCGCTTTACTCTCTCTCTGAGAGGTGTCTGTCCCAAAATCATACATTTTCTGACTTAGAGAACCCTTGAATATGACACAAAGAGGATTTTAATGAATTCCGAAAAAAAAAAAAGAAAGAAACCAAAGAAAAACCATTTTCTGCCATGTTTTAGGTGGTTTAGCAAAAAAAACTGCAGACAGTTTAATGCTGCTGTTTCTTTTCATGTTATACAGATACTTTTCACCTATGTGAGTGCTGAGTTTTGGCCTCAAAGGAGGTTATTTCACCTGTCTTAATTTATCTTATTTAAATAAAAGAAAGAAGAAAGAAGATAAGGGCTGTCTCTGTGTGTGTTCCTAATACAGACCTGTTACTTGTCCTTAATGCCTGAGTCTTTAGGAATGTTCCACTATTTATTTAGTGTGATTTTTGAAGGACTGCACTGGTTCCTTCACACAGCTAAGGAAAATATCAAATCTGATGATCAGTGCTTTGATTCTTCTGGCAGGTTTATATAGCTGCCTTACAACAGGCAATCCTTAACCAGGTGCTTATTTTGTATTATATATGTGATTTAATTCCTCCCTGGTATCCAAAGGTATCAAATGCTCTTCTTTGCTTTGTGTTATATTTTTCTAATGCAGAATAATTTACTCCAGGGCATTTACAGTGGGTCACTATATCTGGGTGTGCAGAAGCTTGGTAGAGGCAAGATAAGTCAAAGTACAAAAGCTTTATGCTTGTATTTCAAAGCTAAGGAAGAGACAACGTGCATGGACTGGGCTGCAAATTGCAGAGAGAAATAATTTTGCAATATTTCATTCTCTCCTCAAGAGGAGGCAATGGAAGAATCTATTTCTCCAGTGAAGCAGAAGTCTTCTGCTTGTATTTATCAACATTTAAAACACATCTCGAACTGTAATTTCTAGCATGCCAAATGAAATTCCTACCAATCACTCACTTTGTTGCTATTAGTGCTATTAATAATGTAATTTATTCAGCTAAAGGGCTCCTACAGAAATATATAAGAGGGGAGTAATAAAAACTGGGATGATACAAACAGTAAAAATTGGCTGATCACGTAGGAGCCTTGCTGGCCTGGTGGATCAGGTGAGCCTCGCAGGATTTTTCCAGGGAGCACAGAACTGAGCTGCTGATTCAGAGACACTTTAAGCTCAGAAGGTTCTCTGTAGCCCTGGTTCCATACCTGAGGTGTTTTGGTTTTCTGAAATTCTTTTCCCATGGAATTTTCTGTAAACAGAGAGATGGAGATGGAGATGGAGAGATGTTTTTGTAACTCTACCTTTGTTATTCATTCCTTTTCCTAGGAGGGACTTCTTGATGTCCCTCTGGTCTGACCAATGTGATTGAGGTGGTTTGCCTTTGTGTCACCAATCAAATCGGTCTGTGTAAAATAGTATATAAGGGAGACACATCCCAAAAATAAAGGAGTCATTTTCAGCCTTCTGAAGCTCAGAGTCTGTGTTATTGTGGTGTAAAACAGTGACAGGTCCCCTGTGAGAGGGACACAGCCCATGCTGGTGGGTGACAGCTCTGCAGTTCTCTGCTCCAGGGCCCTTCATTCCCTCTCTGCTGCAGCCCTGTGGTTCTGCCCCATCCTGTCCATCCCCAGTGGATGAGGCCGTGCATGATCTGCAGGCTGAACCAGGAGCACTGATGAGTTTGTATAATCCTGACTAATCCAGGGAGCTCAGGAAATTACATTGGATTATTTGTACACAATAGGAAGGACCCCAGGAGGTTTAGAGTAAAATGATTCTTTACACTTGAGGAAAAACTGGGCATCAGCTCTTTCCCTGTCTTCTTTTCTCATTGCAAAGTGTGAGGTTCTTCACAGTGACAGGTTCATTTTGTACTTGAGGGCTCTTGAACATTTGGCCCTCAGCATATTTCCCAATTATTTATCACTGCTGCTAACAGCTGCTCTTTTGCCCTTGATGTTTATTTAAAATGTGTTCTTCAGCCCCTGGAATAGCTCTCTTGGGACTGTCTGTGGGGAGGGACATGAGCTATATTGGAGCCCACAGGTTTTTATTCTGAGCTCTGGAGCAGTCAGGCTGGGAGAGCTGAATGAGAGTGAAATTTGCAGCTTTAAGGAATACATGGGCACTTATTGGAAGAAAATCAGGATTTTATGTGTCCTGTGGTTCATCTATCACTAGTAATTCATTTTACAATGTATTAACTGACCTAAGCCTATTCCTATTGTGCAACAGACAATCCTTCTTTCTTGCCTTCACTTCCCTACAGTGTGTCAAGGATCTTAACTTGTTCTTATTGGATTTTTATTTTCTCTTGTTTAGAAACTGAGTATTTAAGGGCTAGTTTTCACAGCAGCAGAGCATATGCAGCAATAAACATCATCTCCAGTTGATTAAGCACCATAGCTGAGTTGTTCAGCTTCCACAGAAGCTGTTTATTGTAAGTATCCTCCAACTCTGAGGACATCATTTTAATTATATTGCATGAGAAGGAGCAGAAACAATAAACCAGAACATTAGAAAAAAATTAAAATACATAATTTTCCTTCCCTGAGAGGAAGATTTCAGTGAAGGTCAAGGTAGATTGGAGGTGTTTGTACAGCTGGGGAGTGTTCTTGAAAGGCCATTTCCCAGCAGTTATTTTTTTTCACAGAGGCTGCAGAAGGCATTAAGGATAGGACAGGCCATTTCAACTGATCTTCTGAGGCCAGACTGTGAAGTTGTTGTGAATCATGCTGGTGATTTCAGAGAAACGTATTGCACAAGCTCACCATTTGTCAGTGCAAATAATGTGTTTCCAGCTTGACCAGTGGAGTCTGGCCTTGACAGGGTGACAGTAATGGGAGCAGCTTGCTTAGGTTTCCTTGCTATCTGTGCTGAAAGATGTGAGAACATTAATTTCTATTACTGCCATTCTGAATCTTTTCTGGTTCCAGATACCAGCTTGGACATTTGTCTTTCCTGCCATTTGTTTGAGAGAGGCAGTGAAGGACTGTAATAATAATAATAACAAAAAAATGCTTTAGCAGGACAGGCATGGGAGGACAATGTCAAAATGAGGCTTCTCAAGCACATCAGTCTCTTGTTTCAGACACATCCCTTACCTTTCTGAGCTGCCAGGTACCCCCAGCACTGTGAGCAGTAGTTGGGTTTTGGCTCAGTAAATTCATTTGTCTGGTGCTGAGCGGACCAGCTGTGCCACCTTTTTCTTCTCCTGATTGTTGTAATTGTCTCCTCTTCTATAAAAGTGTTTAACTGCCAATTAAACCCTGCTTTAAGTCGAGCAGTGCCAGTCCAAGGCTGGCTGATCCCCAAATAACCCACAGCAGGGAGGGCTGTGGCAGTTTCTGCTGTGGGAGTCTGACCTTAGGCCAGGCTTGTCAGGTCATTTGTGCCAGGCTTGTTGAAAGGTTTGTGAACTTTCCAGTAAACCTAGTTCTGAACAAATCTGGGCTGTGTTGGCCAGGTAAAACATTAGCTTCACAAGCTGCAATTCCTGCCTTTTCCAGTGTGGTCTGAACCGAATAAACCCTCACAATTTTCACAGGGGTTTCAAAGTTTACTGGTGCTGTGGCCCTGCAGGGCTGGGGTGAGGTGAAAAAATGGATCCAGTTTGGCATGATCTCCTTTTGAACATGGATTTTTTTTCCCTGCTCTAGTATGAATGGCTCTGAGGAACACAAGACAGGCAACGGGGCAGGATCTGTCAAAAAGTGTCACCCAGTGGTGTCTGGTCCTGTGACCAGGCTATGAGAAACACCTTCTTTGTCCTCCCCACACCTCCTCACTCCATTTTAATTGACACCTTCCTTACCTACTTTAATTCAAAAGCACTCCCTGCAAACACACACAAACATATACTACTGCTGTCTTTTCAGCCCCTTTTAAAAATCCCCTTTATTGCAAATCCTGTTGAGCACAAAGCTGCTGGAGGCCTGTGAATTTGCCTCTCCTGAGACAGAGTATTACCAAAGTGAGAATCCAATATTTTTTGGAGGACTATGATCATTTCTACTGGTATAGGCCCCACAGAGAAAGAGGCTGCTCTGTGATCATGAACAATACAAACAAAACCAGCCTGCAGTCACATTACTGAATGCCAGCAATTTTTACTACTTCTATAAATCTGTCTTCTACCAGCAGCTAAATGACACTGATGTTGACAACATTATTTACTCCTTGATGTTTGGAGAGTTGCTCTTTCTCTAGCCAGTGGTGCAAGCATTTAGAGAATGGAGTGCTAACTTGGAGAGAGGAAGGAAAGTCCAGTTGTGGCTTTTTGCAAAGGTGTCAAGACCCTTCAGTAGAAGGACACAGCTTGCAGTTCATATTCCCACCCCAATTACTGCAATTTTTTTTGTGGAGACTGCAGGAAGAACTGGAAGAGCTCCCAAACTCATCACCAAATGAATTGAACAAGGCGATGTTGACTAAAACTGGCCCTAATCCTGATACTTGTGGATTCACACTAGAAGTAAATCTCTACTAGAAGTGTCCATCATTCCTGACTGCTCCTTTTACACCTTTGGCACCAAGTTGTCCCTCTGATTTGCTAGACCTGGTTCTCAGTTTTTGATTGGTCTAAAGAGCATCAGATATGCTGGACATTTCTGTATACAGACTAGTTATGGGAAAAAACCCTATGGTGAAAGCATAAGAAAGTTTGTGGTCACCAAAGACTCCTCACTATTTTTCTTCTAATGTGGAGAAAAGTAGCAAAGCAGCAGCTGGTCCCTGCAGAACACCAAAGCAGAAAGCAATAACCAGGAGGAAGGTGCAGTGCAGTGACGTTGAGATGTCACACTACCTTCTTGGTGCTTTTTTTGTGGCTTAGATGATTCCATTCCACCCAGCAAACAGGAAGGCAACAAAACCTATAATGCAGAGGGTCTGGGAATCACATATTTTAAGGCTAGAAGGTGATCACGAAACATTTTGTCTGAACTCTTTTATCTTGTCAGCTTACAGGGTGCAGACTTGCACTCCATTACATCTGCACAAGACCCTGACCTTTGTGTGATCATCCTGCCTTGCTTTAAAGGCTGAGTGAAAGAAACCTCCACAAAGCTTATTAGAAAAATTATTTTAGTGGGTAATTGCTCTTGTAAAAGCAAATCTGATGTTTGTTGTATGTACTACTTTACCTTTTTATTCTGTCTTTGAATATATTTATAGCCTTGGGCACTGACCTCCTTTCAAGTTATTGTTTGACTATTTTTGTTATTTTTTTTCTTCATTTCAGATATGTGAATTAGTCCTGATACAGAATTTATTAATGAAAATATTTTAGTGTTTTCTAGGTAAAAAATCTTTCTGTAACTATTTTTTTCAAACAAGTTCTTCCTTCTCTTAATTTAAATAAACCCGTGGGTACAGAGCTAGGGCTGGTGTACTCCTTCTCAGTATTTTTTAATGAAAACTGCTGGCCACAAAACACTTCACTAAACTGGTTTGGCTGGGCCCCTATGGCCATTATTTCTCTGATAAGAATATAAATTTTTAGGTCCCTTCCCCGGTAATTTTCTCTTGTTTAAGGAAAAATCTTTCTATCTTTCTCTAGAGCCAGAGGTGCTCTGAAGACATGTAGGAACAATGAAGTCCTCATCCTCAAGTGTTTGGATGTATTTTCAGGCTGAATGAATATTTCTGATGGTCTCCCATCCATCATATTTTATCAAATTTAATGCAAAAGTTCTAACTTTTACATTTATACCATGGAACATCTTTTATGCTACTGTTTATTGCAAATTCATCATGTGATCTAAAGTCTCATATAAACATTGGAGGAATCTGCTGAACTTGTGATATTATTGTCTGCATTGCTTTCTTGTTCCTGTGTGCAGCAGGTTCAGTGAAAATTTACTTGTGTTCCTCATCACAGCTACACTGCTCTTGGTGTGTGCCACTGCCAAGAACAAAGCTGTAGCACTTAATAACAGAATTTTGTCATAGTCTTTATCTCTGGAAGCCACTCCAGTTTATCATTTTAATAGCAAATGGAGTGTTTTATACAGTTGCCTGATAAAAGTTGCCATAAGCAGCTCTTTAGGGTTTTGTTCTTTTTTCCTCTCTCTTCAGCCAGAGCTTTCAGGGACACAAATTTTCCCCACATCTTTTTGAGGCCAAGGTCAAGCCTAGTGAAAGATGCTGTGGGACACCTCAGGTGTCAGACATATGACAGAGCTTTGAGACAAAGTAATAAAGCAGAGTACAAAGGGTCCATAATGAACTAACAATGTCATGGTGATGAAGAAACAAAAGATGATGGGCTCTGGTGAAAAAATCCACTGCCAGTGTGCATTGCAGTTCAGGCTCCAGCCAGCTGGAATGGAGAAGAGAATGAAGGTTGTTTCTGTCTAATTTTACTACCCTTATTTCTGTTTCATAGACTGAAAAACTTAATCAGCTGTGACTTGTGGCTGTTCTTCACCCAGGCAGGTTTCAAAAACCAAGGAAAACCTCATTTAAGTGGAGTGCATAGAGAGGCAGCCCAGCAGTTACCAGTAAACAAATTACCAAGAGTTCACATTTAGAGTGCCCGCATACCCCGTGTTGTGAAAGATGTCCTTTACCTGGTATGTCATGTCCCTTATACAGTAATAAATGGTTAAATATATTTCTGATAAGGTGCAAAGTGTCGTTCCAATCCGTAATAGGAAAACAGACATGCCAGGGGTTCAAAAGAGCATGAAAAATCCTGAAGTGAAGCCTGGCAAATAAGTTTTGGGGTTGTGTTCCCTGGGAGGAAATTATTGAGATTGCTCTGAGAGAGGGATGGTGACTGTGCTGGTGAGAATCAGCCTGCAGTGGGTGAGGTGAAATAAGAGATGATTGATGGGCTAAAGGGAAATGCAATTTTGTGTGAGAAAAGGTCTGCAGTGCATACAGGAATTTAGGGGCAGTGTAGTACCTGGCTTGGAAAATTGCCTTGTCCATACTTAATAAGGTGTGGATTTTTTGAGCTGAGATTTGCTTTGGTTTAGGACTTTCCCTTATTTCAAATCCAAGGTGTGGGGAATTCATGCTACATAGGGAAAGGACTGAGCAATGTAAACTTGGACAACATCAACCTCCATGATGACTTTGTGGAGCTCTCAGGCCATGGACAAGCACAGCCTAAAGCTGCTGTCATTGACTTGCAGACTTCAACTTGTGGAAAACCATGTCCTAGAAATGTGGGTCCGACCTCATCCTTGAGGGCTGAGTGCTACAAGTGTTTCCTACAGTCTGGTACAGAATGAAAAAGAGAGGAAGAACTTGTTGCCTTGGAGTGTAAAAAATGCATTGAATATTAGTAATGAATGAATGGATGAAGGGATTCCATCAATAAAATCTACTGAGATGAAAACATCAGCACTTATTTCTCAGGTTTTGTGAAGGGTGTGTGTTCAGACGAGTCTGAAATGCTTCTAATTAATGTTATCAAAAGTGTGACATTTAATTAACTCAGTAACACGTTCAGCCTAATGATAACACATTTTGATTCACCACAGGCAGCAATGAGCTCTCCTGAGCAACTCCAAAGGTAGGGAGGACTGGGGGAAGGAGGAGAGCAGGAGTGCACACAAATGCACTTTTTACTGCAGAAGAGCAGAGTGGCAAGAGAGATGATTATGTTGTCAATCCCCATCTTACATCAGAGAGACGTTTATGAGTACAGAATATCTGCTATCAGATATTTATAACAAGAATCTATTTTCCCAGGCTTAATTATTGCAAAACTCATCTGCCACTGGAAGGCATAACAACAGGATGCATTAGTTTTGTATTCTTGAGTCAGATCTGGTCAATGAAACGGTGCCTTTTTGACATTGAAACCTATTGCAAACATTTTCTTAAACTGAATCAGCAAATGATTTTTTTTTTAATTTGAAATGGAAATTTCTGCTGTGTCATTCACCTGATCAATAAGGAGTTATCCACAAGAAGTAATATGAGTGGGAGAGAAAGAGAGAGAACCCCACCTCTGCTGTGCTGTTACTGCTGGTTTTGCTAAGCATGTAACTGATCAGTCAGGTAGCAGCATGAAATTTCCATCTCCACAATATTTATGTGAATTTAAATGCTTTTCACAGATATCTTATTTTGTTTAAATAAATAAATAAAAAGAACTAAGATGAATGGGAACTATGCTTAAGCATCCTGTAGATATTTGATCACAGAGGATGCTTCTGCATCTCAGAAATACAATGAAAACATGCCATTGGCCCTTAAAACCCTTGTAGGACTGACTCTTCCACCCTCAGTCTATGAACATGAGTTCTTAAGTGCTCTCAGAAATAACAACAGTAATTTGTTCTGTGTGCAACCTGCCCAGCTGGATGAGGCAAAGGAGCTCACGAGTGAAAGAGAAGTTTTCTGAAGGTGTTTTTGATGACTCACTGCTCATTGCAGGAAAGCTACAGGCAGGAATGAAGCTGGGAAGATGGGACAGGAGAAATTATCCAAGAGACCCAAGGACAGAGCAGGGGGAGACGCAGCAAGGCAAAGATCAGTAGAAAGAATATGGCAAGGCACAAGTTCACAGATGTTGTTCCTATCAGATGTGTTTGGTGGCAGCTGATTAAGCCATGCCCTTGGAGATTCAAGTCTGCAACTTTTCCCTGACCAGAACTCAGCCTCCGTGGGTTTCTGTTGGAATCAGTTAGGAGTGGCTTCAGGTTTAAGGTGGGACATCATGCTGTCAGTCAGGCCAGAGCCGTTCCCACCTCATAAACATGTGCTGAGGGTTTGAGTGTGGACGCTGTGAGGGGGACAAGGCTGGGTCCCACCACAGGAGCTGACTCTGGAGCTGGTCCAAGCCATGGGCTGCACCATGGGAGGTGGACGGTGACTTATGGCTCCTTCCAGGAATTTCATTTGCATAGTAACAGGCGGAGGAGGACCGCAGTGTCCCTGCAGCAGGAACATCATGGCAATTACTGCCGGGGTGACACGTCCATGGCAGAAGTATGCATGTTAAAAAGGGGGCTGTGCATGGGGACGGCACCCACGGACACTCTGGCATTTGGGAAACGAATTGAAGGACGGCAGACAATGGAGCCAAGCTCCATTCCCGAAGATGTATGAGGGGGCGTTGGACGCCTGGAATCTCCTTGTCGTGGGGGGTTTTGTTCTTCTTTTTCCTTCTTTTCCTTGCAAGCGAGCGGGAAAGGGGCGGGGAGCGAGGGCGGGGGCGGCTCCTCTGCCGTGCTGGGTGCCAGGCTCGCTGCTGCAGTACCGTACTCAATATTCTGATCACCTTGCCAGCCAAGGAGCCTTGTGGAGCCTGCAGTGGTGTCAGAGTGAAAAACGAGCCACGCCACCACGCTTGGCCAGGCGGTGGCTGCCTGCCCGCAGCCAGTGCCAGCCTGCAGCGTCTTCCTTTGACAGAAACCCACCCTGAACGGGGTGGTGGGCTGGTGTCCGGCTTTTTGTTTCAGTCTGTGTGTATGACACTATTTCCCATTGCATTTAAATAAGAGGTTTCACTGCAGTGGTTCACAATGCCGGAGGCTTGAACTCCTTGTCTCTTAGGGTCTTGGATTCCTCCCACGGTTTGGCAGTCATTTGTGAAGAGGTAGGAAGGAGTGAGCTGGGTTGAATGTGTTTTTGGATGTGTTTTCTTCTCCCTGTGTTGCTGTTTGACATGGAGCGAACTGGAGGAGGCAGTTTCCCGCAGTGAAAGGCAGAAGGAATGCACCAGCCTGTGTGTGTGTGCGTGTCCATGCGTGGAGCAAGGAGCTGGCTTTTCCCTAGGGAGGTATTGCAGTGGTGAGAGTTACACAGACCTCTGGGTGCTGCTAACCCAAGGCATTGTCTTCTATTTCATTTATTGTTCATGGCAAAGGCATTGCCTTGGCAACCATGGTGCTTCTCCATTCTTGGCTGGTGCATTCTGCGTCACCGGGGTGGGACACGGCAGAGCAGCCGAAGGAGCAGGGCTAGTTCTGCTTGGCTCGAGGCTCTCAGAGACTGACAGGGCTGCTCAGAGGCACCTGCACATCAGGGAAATGCTGCTCAGGGTTTTTCCTGTGCTGCTCTGTCTCTTCACTCAGAAGAAGATTGCAGCACCCCCTTGTTATCCCAGGGCTGATCCATCTGCTCATGGCTGGGTTGGGCACTTGGGTCGCAGCCCGCCGTTCCCCCGGCGTTTTGGTCATGACATCTGATCTCTGCAGTGCTCACACAAATAGTTCTTCCCTTGCAGCAGCCTCCAGCCTGCCAAGATGACTTTGTGCCATCTCCAGGGAGGGAGGCAGAGGGAGGGACTGGTTGCCTGTTAGGTTTCACGTTCTGTTCCCAGCGCCTTTGCTCTTCAGTGCAGCTGCAGATTGGAGTCATTAGAGGGAAAATCATTCCTTCCCTCGTGGCTAGAGAGCTGTCCAGTTATGAAGGCTTGTGATGGTAACTTCAGGGCTGACCCACAAATAAAATAATTCAGTTGCTTATCCAGCCCTGGAGAACATGGAAGTAACACCCTCTGGGAGCTGCATCAACATCAGCATGACCACCCTGCATGGAGACTCTCCTTTATGTCTGTCCTCTGAGCTTAGGACAAGGTTCTCAGTGTGGAGGAAAGAAGCCCTCAACAAAACTAATTTCCAGATGACCAGATCACTGCAAGAGTTTCTATTTTCACAAGGCACAATTATACTCTGAATACAGCAGCCATCTACCAACTTGTGGTGAGATGTGCTTTCATCTGCTGAGGAAATTGCAAGGTGGATGTTTGTTTATCTGTCTGTCATCTAGAGAGGGAAGGAAAGAAAGAAGGAGAGAAAGAAGGAAAGAAAGAGAGGGAAGAGAGGGAGAAAGTAATAAAGCAGAAAAACTGCTTGTTATTGCTTTAGCTGCAAGTACCTGGAAATCATTCTGCATATTAGTTTATTACAAGTGGCTTAAGCTAATGGAACTGTGATGATGTAGAGTCATGAGGCCAGGAATGTTATTAAAAATATGTTGACAATATAGCTAGCAATTCAAGCTTGCTATCCATTCCTGTGTTGGGAGGAAACAAAAGGTGGTGTGAAAGTTTTGCTGCTCAGTGTACAGGTCACATACAAATCAGCATTCTGGCAAAAAAAAATACAAAATGTTCTGCAATGTGGAATTGCTCTCATGGGGACATTCTGAATGTCCCATTCAGATGCATTTCTTCTTAGAACATCCCCTTGGGTCCAAGCGTATAGTTAGAATGTTTTGAAATTTTAAATCTCTTGCACAGTTTTTTTTGGGTTTTTTTTTTTTCCTGTGAATTTTTGTCTTGCTATTTATGTATTCTTTATTTTATGCCTTTTTTTTTTAATTGCATGTTCACCATTTTTCTACCACCTTGTGATGATATCAGCTCAGAGAAGGTTCCTGCAGGGTTGTTTCTCCATCAGTGTTTCATAGGTTTCCTTGTTCTCCAAACAACAAATTGTTGTGCTACCAACAAATCAATGCTTCTTTCAATTAAGCATTTGTGGAAAGGGGAAGATAAGACATTATCTAACAAGGAATGGTAAGAAGGGACAGATGTTTTGTTTTGAGTGAGAAGTATGAAGGAGAATCTTATGCTGATAAATTAACAGAATGTTTTTGGAGGTGATGGTGCAACCCCTACTTAAATACTCAGTTTGGTCTATCCAAAATATTTGATTTCACCCAAAATGAAAGGCTACATTCTATTTTAGGTCTTTAAAAGCAATTTTAATTTTTATTAATGCTTCCATCCTCTGGTTCTAAAATAACCCCAAATATATTTATATAATGTTGAATTGAAATGTACCACAAATTTTTAAACAATACTTTTTGGGGCGATAAATACTGAATTCAAATATTACAACACTGGAGAAATGAATGACCTTTTTTCCATTCAGTGAAAATGATTCCCTGGGTCTGCCAGGAACCATCATAAATTATGCACTCCCCTCTTCAGGGGAGCTGGTTTTAGGCACAGATTTTGCAGCAGTTGAGTGGTTTTGCCCCATCTGCTCCCAGGAGAGTCTGTGTTGTTATTTCCATGGGTGGCTGAAATGTTTGTGCACCCACAGAGGATGGAGTGAGGCAGGAGGCAGAGCCAGCCCTGACCTGGAGCATTGCTGGTGCTGGGCACACAGCACTCAAAGTGATCTTGTCACAACAGCCTGCTCAAAATCTGTCCTGATGAGAATTTCATAGAACTGACAGGAATCCCTCAGGGTGGGGGAAAGGAGAATGACTGGAGGAGTGCCAGGGAGGTGCTGCTTTCTCAGGTGGATGGAAGCCTGTCCTCCACATGTGGCTATCAACACTGGCCATTCTTCTGATCTTAATTATAGCCCTGATGCTGGGCTTAAGCCAAAAGGAGCACCCTCAACTATCAGAAAGTGTGATCCTCCTCTTCCCACCCATGTTTCTACCTGGGAGGACAATAGGGAATTCTTCCTGTTCCAGAAGTATGTTCAAATGATGTCCCATTCCTGACTGAGCACTGGTCAGTACCAAGTAAAAAAGGTATTCCCTTCTAGATTTATTTTTCTTCAGTTTTTTTTTTTTTTTTTTTAAATCTCACCCCACAGCAAATGAGTGAACTGCAGAGACAGGTCCAAATTAGAAACAGGCTGGAAGCGTGCCCAGGGGCAGGGAGCACCCGAGGGGATGGGGAGGCAGCGTCAGGCCCAGCTCCCAAGGTGAAGTTGTCCTTCTGAGTGCAGGCAGGATGTATGTGAGATCAACACCCCTCCCCTGTTGGGAGTCTTGTGCTTCAGCCTTGCTCTTGTTCTGCTTTTGACCCTTTTGCTTCACTGGGTTGTAGGGCTGATGGGAGGGAAGCAAAGCTAATGAGGAATGTAACAGTCAGGTTCTTTGTGAGGAAGGCTGCCCCACCACCTCAAATATATGCAGTGTCCTCTGCCTCTGGAGCTCTCTGGACACTTGATCATTTAATTATTCCTCTCTGGCAGGTGCAGGGCCCCCCTGTAGAGACAAATGATTCATTGACTCATGTGAGTTGTATTCAATATGTAAGTTCAGACTGTAGCCCCAGTTCTGTTCCCTTGGCTCTGCTCCAGTGATGCAAGGAGAGAGAGCTGATCTAAAGAGTTAAAGAGGGGTCTTCTTGCATAACGATCAGAAAAGTGGAAGGGAACATCCAGGGCAGTCTCAATCCAATAAACCTGACTGTCAAAATCACAAAAAGCTGGTTGTGAGCAGCACAAACCACAACAGCCTGGCAGCTGCTCTGCCCAGGATGCCCAGGATGATGGGCAGAGGTGTGGTGAGAGTGTAAAGATGACCCAAGTCTTACTATAGAACACTTTTCCCATTCAAGATGCCTATAAAAATCATTGAATTTTGTTGTATGAGGACTTTCACCTCTACTTGCCTGCCTGACTCTTCAAAATTAGGGAAGTTGGTAGCTCTGGTGCTAAGGTGCTAATGGGGGAATCCTATAGACTCACAAAGTGAAGTGTCCTGTTCACCTCTGAACTATCCCATGGAAGGACATGGATCACTCCATCATGAAGGTGGCTCCAGAGGGTTTTTGGGAAGGCTATTGATGTGCCCTCTTGACAAAAGCAGAGAAGCACTTGACAAACAAGTCCAGATGGAAAAATAGAGCACCAGCGTTTCGTTGCGTCGCTTTTAGGAGGTGGCAATGAGGCACGGGCATGGTTCCTGCTATTTCACTGTGAAACCTCATCTGAGCTGTGCTATTGCTTTATTCTGCCTTTCTCTTGGGATACCAGGCAAACACCAGGCTGCTGTCAGGCTCCATGGACTGGCATGATCCACTTCCAACATGTCCATGCTGCTGTTGCTGCTGCAGGGAACTGCGCTCCCATAAAACCACCGTGGCTGCTGCCGCCGTGACCGACAGCAGCAGTGCACCGTGGCTGGGAGCTGAGCAGCCTTCTGGGACAGACAGTGCCCTGATTTGGGTGATTCATGCCTTAATAATGTCCCTTCACTTCCAGAGAGAGGTGGCATGACAGGAGCGCGCTCGATCCGTTCCGACAGGGAACTTCTACATCAGCCGTGCCAGGGAATTTGAGCAGATCGGGGGCTGCAGCTCCATTCCAAATGTGACAGGGCCGTGTAAATAAATAATCCCAATCTACATAATTATCTCTTTTTCAGGGAGCCATCACATAAATCAAGCTGATATCAAGGGATGCTGCCTGTGGAATTCACTCATCCAAGGCTGGGCTCTCCTTGGCCTCGCTGCCTGGGCGCTTTGCGAGGGGTGAGATTTTGTGCGCTCTTGAACATCACAGATTTTCTTCTGAGGAAGATCAAATGCTTGTATCATTTTTACCAGAAAAATGCCATCCACGGCAGTCTTCCAGTGGTGATTGAAACTGTGAATTCTCATGCAAACAGATTCCTTTGCTTACAGTCATCTGGGAGCCGGGCCTTTGATTTTCATTTATTATTCTCCCTGGCAGCATGTTCAGTCAGTATGCAGATTTCCTCCTTCATTCAATTTTCAGTGGGTAAGAAGACTACAATTAGTCATATTATCATCAGCGTGAATAAAAGGGAAACACTGAACTGGATCTTTATGAGCCTGCAGTTGCAGTGGGATGATGCAGATTCATTACACAGGAGTAAGGTATGAAAGAAAAGCTTTAGGCTGACTGCATTTGGCTCCTTGCTATCTTCCTCCTTTGTGGAGCTTATTGTCTTTTGCTGGTATTCCAGACCTTCTGCCCAAGTCAGGCTAGACAGGGAAATCCCTGGATGGGGCAAAGTTGCATCTTGAAGAAGATCTCAAGATCTCATCTCCTCTGATGAGGACAAATAAATTAGCACAGAAAGCTGGCTGGAGAAGCAGCCAGAGGGTTGCTGAGGGGAGAGCACTGCAAGCCAGGCCTAAGTGTGTTTCCAAAGATGCCTCCCAGCTGAGCCTTGCTAATCTGGGACCTACATGCCAAAGCACACAGCTCAGAAACCGGTTGGGCTGCAAGACAGGAGATAAGCACAACAAGCAAGGGGATAAAATAATCATTTTGCAAGCAGGATTTTTAGGGATGGAGTAAAGAACTAGATTTTTTTTTTTCTCATGAACTTATTTTACAGAGTTTAGATTGAATTAGCTGTGTTGAAAGGAGGATTCAGATTTGTGGAATCTGTCCCTCTGCTCCCTTGCATGCTATCAGAGGTAATTTAGGTGTTGCGTGTACTTGCATTGTTCTGAAGGTGTTGGGATCTCTAGGGCACACATTCACATGCAGGAACTGATTCTGATGCCTCGTTTGGTTAGAAAAAATGGTAATTTCCCTGATTTATAAGAAGAATGGGGATTTGGGAGTTGACTGTAGTGTTGTGCCATACTTATGTTTCCATGCTATTAATAAATCAAAGAGAAAAAGAAATTAAAGACAGATATTTTCTGCTTCCCTTATGCTGAAACATTATTAATTCACCAGGAAAAATTCATTTGGGATAACCTGCTAATTTCCTCAACTTCACATGGTGACATTTCCATGTCTTAGCAAGTCCTCTGGCAGCAGTGTGCTCTCCCATATCACTGAGGATCCTCAAGGTGCAGATTAGCTGAGTCTCTCAAACCCTGCATGAGGCCACAGGGACACAGCACAACTTTACAGAAACCAGAGCAAAGGAATGGTATTTTTCCACAAGCAGCCAAACACGGGAGTCAAACATTGTGTGGCTTCCCTGAAGGGCAACAAGGAATTTCTGAGGGCTCCGTGCTCAGTCCAGCTGCTCCCAGCACATCCCAGCCTTCCTGCTTTTTGTGAAAGACGTGGGATGCCTGTGCCCTGGAGACTGAGCCCCTGTGTAGTGCTGGGGTGAAATGGGCAGAGCAGACACACACACACAGAACATGACAGCAGAGCTGTTGTTTTGTCAGGAAATCAGACAAAATGAGGGTTCACTTCCAGTAGGAAAGTTCTGCTTTGACTTCCAGCTGTCCTTGTTTTATGGGCCTCTTTCTCCTCATCAGGATCCTCTCCCAAGCTCCCTTTTGTTTTTCCTCTTCTCCTTCTACCTCTTGGCTTCTATTTCAGCTTCCTGGAGTGATGTTTATTGCAGTAATGAATGCAGGGAGTCATGTGGCTGGTGGCAGGTATTGACCCTCCTGTCACCACACTGCTGCTGTCCCCCAGCTGTTCTGCTGGCAATCTGTGAGCCTGACACTGATGCTTTGCCTCTGTTTGGCTTTGTAATGTGCTTTTTCCTTCTCTAACTCGGGTGTTCTTTGCCTCCATTCCCGATGAATTCTGTAAAATTTGGACTGCTATTTCAATAAAGTATAGCTTTTAATCAGTAGGATCTTCATCCCTCCCTTTTGCCTTAGCTGCAAATGCTGTAAGCTATTTAAGCAGTGGAATTGCAGAGCTATTTTTTGAAACTCTAGGTGTTCCAATTAATTAATGTGAATAGAAATTATACTAACTAATCTCGCCCTGGTGCTAGGGCATTTGACTGTGTCAGGAGACCATTCATTGTATATTTTCTATTTTAATTTCACATTTGGATATGTAAGAGGCCCTGGAGTGAGTCTCTGAAGATGGGTCCTAGAGAAGCCTGCATGTCTGGGTGCTTGTTATGTTTAACCTGTTTTTCTGGCCATGGAGGAATTGAATCTCCACTCCTCAGCTATGTGAGGAACCTGTTTTCACTCCTGATGCTTCCCAAATTTGATCCCTTGCACCTCCTGCTACTCTGACGGGGGTGAATATTCCCAAGAGTAAGTTCTGTGGACATTCAATTGAAAGTAAATAAGATGGGGGGGTGTTCTTTCCTTCGGATTCCTTTGACTGAGCCATTCCAAATCTCAGGATGAAGTGTGAACAATCCCACCCTTTCACTGCTGTGTTTGTCCAGGATAGATCGTGTCATCAGGTCTCATCCATGGCATTTGCATTGTCTCAGCTACACTTGTGCATGGGGGATGTTTCTGTGGGAGAAGGTTTTTTCTCTCACAATGCCATGTGAACACTGGCCAGCGATCAGGCACCTAGTGTAGATAAGGGCTAATTCCTTCTTTTTCCAGAGACAAAGGGAACAGCAGATAGGCTTTGCTAAGCCATGGTCTGAAGGAAACAACCTCCCCATCCTCTGGCAATGAACAATTTAGGCCTGTTGTCATGCACGTGTAAATCTTTTAATCTCACACCCCTCACACTCCCCATGCCGGGCCTGCCTGCTCCCTCCTCCCCCTCCTTCTTCCACATCTCCATCTTCAGTCTCTTCCCCCCTGCCAGTCATCTGTCCCGAAGTCCATGGGAGTTGTTGCAGCAGGGTACCCTGTGCCAGGAAAGATTATTCTTGACTGGTTGCCAAGTCTCCTGCTCTTGCTCTGGCACGCAGATAAAATGTTAATGGGGCCGAATGTGTTTGACACTAAGGGTGAAACTGCCTGTTCCAGGCACGGAGCCTCTTGCCATCCATTTAGCAGCTGCACAGGCTGGATCCTTCCACTGCAGTTTTGCTTGCTAAAGAGGACCTGACCCGGGACTTTCAGGTTTGACAGAAACCAGAGATTACAGCTTCCTTGTGGCAAGAAGCTTAAGCAATGTCACCTGCTTGCTGATGGGTACACAAAGAGAGAATTATCTTGTAAGGACAAATCTGGAATTCTTTTTGCTGGAACGGCTGACATGGAAGTGGGAAGACCTGAAGTAGGTTAAAATGTGGTCTCTGTTCAGCTCTGATCATTTTTGCAAGTATTGAGGCTTCCCAGCAGGCTGAGTGTGCAGGAGAGAAGTCAGGATCCCCCATTCCTCACAGCTCAGTTTGGGGGAGGAAGAAGCTGCTGCTGCTGCTCAGGTTCAGCCAGCCAAGACTCTCTAGGTCTTCCCAAAGACGAAGGTCAGAAGTTTTCCTACATTTGATGTGGCCAGCAAAGCAGAAGGAGAATGTTCTTAATTAAGCCCTGATAAGAGTGTGTCTGCATCTTGACTGACAGGTTGCTTTCATTGTTTTCTCTTTAAGGGAGTTTCTCTTTTCCAGCCTGAAACACATCTGGCTGAGAATTGTTTCCTTCTAAAGTTCCTGATGGAGAACTTCCTCTGTAAATTCTAGAAGTGGATTGCTTTTTGTCTTTGGCAACTTCCCTTGTTAAGCCAGCAATAGTCTTGCTCCATCCACAGAAGCAGAGGGAAACCTGAGGGGAGGGCAGGCAAACAAGCTGCCACTTGAGCAAGGAAGGTCTGGGGGTCTGAACTGACCTCATTTTCCACCTTCATAACTTCTGGTAAAATCCTGGTAATCTATCTTCATAGTGTCATTATCCATGAGGGTTATTGCCTTCCACTGGTGTGAAGGGGGGAAGGATGAAACCCCTGAGGTGAGGGACTGGTTGTTGCTGGACAGAGGTTTGCTATGGCTTGTCCTCCTGGAGCACGTCCTACAGGTGTGGTAATGCCAGGTGACCAAAGCTGTGATCAGCTGCAGAAATACAAGCCCAGGAACTGTGTTTTTCTGCAGAGTGGCAATAATTTTTACTTTGCAGAAGCACACACTGGACCACTTTTCATTGATAATTATGATGCACTCCAGGGAAGTGTTCTTTAAGTGGGGAAATGCTTTTTTTTTTTTTTTTTTCAGACAGTAGGCAGCTTCTCTCTTCTATCCTTCCCCCTCAGCAGTATGCAATAAACTCATCATAAGCTTTATTAATGAACTGCCATGGTGATTACCTTATTTAGCCAGAAATTACTCCAGGGACCAGACCCTGTATATGCTGAAATCAGTGGAAAATTCCCATCTACTTCAAAAAACTGTAGGTAAGACCTGTTAGTAATTAGGGAAAAACAAGAGCTCAGATGGTACCATTGGCTGGGAGACAAACACTGTTCTAGCATGGGGTGAGGAGAAGCTTGAAGACTTTATTTATTAATAACATCATGATCTCTCAGAGGGTTTTCTGCCCTGTGTCCAGTGAAATCACACAGCAAAACCCCTGAAGAGCTGTGATCTTGGCCTAGAGCAGGCAGATATGTGGTGATTGTGGCTTGGCTTGCAATAGCTCGAGTGAGTAGGTCTCTTCCATGGGAATACTGTAATTGAAATATTTCTCATCTGGTTCAGCAAGAAAGAGACAATATTTAACATGTTAACCTATTAACACTCTCTTAAGCGTTGTTAAGGGACAATGCCAGAACTCTGAGCTCTTAAAATGCTGCCCGGGTTGCTTCTGAGCTGAAAAGGTTGGCAGAAGTGAATCTCTAACACTTGCTGCCATGAAAAGGTGTCATTGTGGGATGCAGGGAGAATGGGAATGATGTAAATGGTCAGGAATGAGCTTCAGGAGGTGATGGGAAAGGCAGGCAGCAGCTGCAGGTGGCAGTAGTCATTGTTTTAGAAAATCCCCATCTCACTTCTCCCCTCTGACTCTTTTAGCATGTCTGAAGGAATTGGTGGCACAGCAAGTGTGAGCAGTGTGGTTTGGTTCCTGGGCCCCAGGAGGACAAGGAGCTGTGGCTTTGCCCGTGTGAGCACTTTGGTGTTCCTGTGCCCAGGGACTGCACGGGGTGTGTTTGGTGTCTGGGGACACGTCTGTGCACAGCTGTGTGCTGATGCCATCAGACACCCTGGGGAGCCTGTGGGGCTCAGCCACGGGGCACAAACCCTCCTGGCTCTGGAGCAGGGAAGCTGCAGTCGGGGCTTGACTCCTTCTGTAGGAGAGCTGCGCTGTGGGGCCGTGCTGGGTTGTCACTCTGAGTGCTGCCACACACTGAGCACTTGTCCTCTGCTCCTCTGGAGCCACCACATCACCTTTTCTATGTCTTCAGGGCCTCCTGACTCCTCACCATGCATTTTGCCTCGGTGACTTTTGTCTCCTTTTAACATTAAATGAGTGTCTTGCTTTCAGATGTCTTCAAGTGTTGATTAGTTGAGGAAGATCAGCAGCCCACCATTACTCTGGGAGGAAGGGCACGTTCCCTTTCCCACATTCCCACTCCTTGGGAGATCCCTGGATCTGTTTTTGGTATAAAATGTTTGGGATATGTGTATAGAGGGAAGCCAGTTCCCCCTGGAATGGACACAGGACTGGTGCTACTTTATCACCCAGAGTACCTAGGTGTAATTACTTTGGAGTGTAATCACGGAGTAATTGAGAGGCAATATAATTGGTACCTGGCTGCAGAATATGTAATTACTGTGTTGTGTAGTGACAGGGTATTTGCCAAGCATATCTTCTGTAGTTACCAAGTAATTTAAGAGAATTTGCATGGTATTTCTTGTCTGAGAGACAGAAAAAATCACCCAGCTGAGATCTCTGCAGAGGACTATAAACTTTCTGCCAGCAGGATTTGTAAGCTTTTCCAAGCAAGAAATGTTGGAAGAATTTGCTTTCTGCCTTTCCTTTTCTTTCCAATACAAAAGTTCTCTGCCTGCACAAAGGAAAGTTTTCTTTTATTTCCTGCCATGTGGAACATGTGCGTCAGCCAGGAGATTCATTGGGAAAAGAGATAAATAAAGAGAGAAAATCTCATTTAATGAGAGGAATAATAAAAAAAAACCCCAAAGAAACAGCAGGATTTGAGATGTCAGAGCAAAGTGCCCCATCTCCATCAAAGCCTGAGCACTGAACATCTCACTGGGGCTGAAAATGTGGGACCTCAGGCAGGAGAAGTGGAGGATGCAGCTCCAACCTGTGTGTCACCAAGTGCAGAGGTGGAAGGTGAGGATGCCTTTTGTCCCGAGTGCTGAGAGCTCAAAGGACAGCGTGAGCAGGATTTCTGCCTTACCGCAGCAGGGAACAACAGGATTTATGGCTGTACCTATGCTAATGACCTGCAGAGGCAAAGCAGCCATTTGTTTCACGTAGCCTCTGTTAAAGCACAGCAGCATCGTTCCCTTTTCTCTCCGTGGGAGAGTGATTGGTGTTTACAAACTGTCTTTTTCTTTCTGCTTTTGGAAACACCCCGCTATGGTAAATCATGGAAAGCAGCCTGTTAGAGCTGTGTCCTCATTTGCAGGATTGGGGGGGCAGGATCAGACAACATACATCACTGGGGTAGCTCTTTTCATCACTGCACTTGGCCTTAATTACGTTATATTGCCCTCTCTAGAGAAATCTCCGACGCTTTGGGCTTCCATAAAGTAATATTTTATCTTTTTCATTAAATAGCAGCTACTCGTTAGGGCAATACAACATGCTGCTTTTCTTTCACCTTCTAATGAGGTTGTGCTCCTGCACGTCCTGAGTATAAATAAAGGAAGGTCTTAGTATTGTTGAGGTTTTGGCTTTACCCAAAAAAACCAACCAACAACAACAACAAAAAAAAACAACCAAAAAACCCACCAAAANCCCAGCCGAAGGCACTGAAATCAGATTTTTTATTTTTACATTTCCTTTTATTACAAACTCACCGTGAGGGCAGGAGGGGAAGGGCAGGAAGGGCGAGACACCCCCCCCCAAAAAAAAGACAAAACCCCAAAAAACAAGAACAACAACAAACCAACCAAACAAAAAAAGCCACCCCAAAAAAACCACCAACTCCCAAAAAATCCCCAAACCCCAAATAGCAGATATATTCTCTTCTGTTGATGCTGTTTTGCAGCATTTGCTTTTGGGTGAGTTGCTCTTTTGTTGCTGATTCCTTCCAGCCAATGCTGAAAATGTGAACCACAGCCACCACGTTGTCTGCAAAATGAACTTGGCTAATCCTTTGCATTCAAACCAGCCCTCACCTCTCTATTGATAAATACAGCTCGTGCTCTAGTCCCAGGGAATGCAAATACTGTTTGCAGAAATAGTGCTGTCCTGGCTACTTCTCATTATCGTGTTTTTATTGCCAGAGATCCTGGAGCTTTTTAGTAGCTACATAATCAATAATGCTGTGACATTCATACATTTCTCAATGCCACCGTGCATGGTGCAGCATCGAAGTGCTGCTTCTCAGGGGCTCTACCTGATAGTGATACTTGTGTACTCATATAATCCTTTTTATCTATAGTTTACAGATCTTAATTAAGATTTACAGTGCTGTTGTGAAGTGGATCTTCATGTCTGGGCAGACCAGCATGGCCAGATGCTAGAGAGGAGTGTTTCAGAAAAGCTCAGGCTTTTTGTCAAAAGCATTCAGCTCCCAAAGCAGGGAACTCCTTGGCAGCCAGGCTGCTTTGCAGGGAAATCTGCCTTTCTCTCCAGCCAGTACTGGAGACAGGGACTGCAACCCTGGAGTCCTGACACCCGCCTATGGTGATATTCCCTGCTCCACTTGTTCCATTTTTTTTGCAACAGGTTTTCTAAAAATATTTGATTTTTGAAAATCTGTTGCACCCAAGGCTTTAGCTTCCCTCCCCTCTCAAATCTGTAGAGGTTTTCCTTGTAGACTTTAAAAAATAACTATTTCAGTAGTTATTTACTAAACAGCAAAAATAACTAAACAAATACAATCAATTTGATTCACTCTAGCTTCTGGAAACACTATTCTGGAGACAAGGAGGCTTCCAATTTCCTACATGAGTCATGATGTTCTTGGATTCAACATATCAAACTGCATCAGCAAATCATATTATATAATGTAATATAACAAGACACAACGGCCCGTGTTTAACCTAGAAAAGATTAAAAAACATGTCCTACCATGGTCATTGGGCTGTCCTGGCAAAATTGTCATTCTCTTTTCTGTCCAGCTGCCACCCCTGCTGTCCTCCCCAACCTGCTATGCTGGAAGGAAAGTGCCATTTTCAGGAACAAAGATCTGAGCAAGTGTTTTAACAGAGAAACCAGTCCTGCTTGTGCCACTCCTCTGGTTTGGAGGCTGAGTGCTCTAAGGTCCTGTCCAGGGTTTCACCTTTTCTAAAGATGCAGAACCAGCATCTCCTGGCTGAGAATTGGTGCACCCACAGTGGTGTGGGAATGGGAGAGCAGAAGAGTTTTGAACTGCTAATGCTGTCTTGTTCTCAGTGTAAAGTAGAAGGAAAAGGGATGTGTAGATGTGATGAAGAGTCATTCTCCTTTCGTTCTTCACCTGCACAGAACGAGGGTTTTGGAGTCTTTTAGCTCTCTGTCTGGGTCTTGCACTTCCCTGGTGTAAGGCACAACCCAGAATCTCCCCAGAGAATTTCTGGGAGGGGCTGAACTGGGGATGGGAGCACATTGCTGTAATTTGTCCTTACCTTGGCCTCTGGGGATGCAGGGGAGGCTCCAAGTCAGTATTACAGCCCTGGCATCTGCACCCCTCTACCCAAATCCCCTAAAATAGAATCATCTATTCACCTGGGCAGTTCAGCTGTGGGGTATTTACTGACAGGAGGTCGGTGCAAAAGAGGAGCTTTCCACAGTGCTTTGGGGAGAGGAAAGGTGTGACCAGGGTGCAGCTCCCTGTGCCCTGGCAGTGTCCTTGTGCTGTCACAAGCCTGGCTGCAAGGGCTCCATGTATTTAACCAAAGTCTGAGGATGTGGGAATGGAAGCAGGAACAGCCTTCAGCCTCTAAGTGTTCTCATTTCCCCTGGGGACTTCCCCTTTTCTCTCCCAGGACCCCGTGAGCAGCAGCTCAGAAACAAATTTAATTTAGCACCTGTCAAACCTTTTGTGTCTCAGGTGTTGGCCTTGACAGTGAAAAGCATCGCGTTTTTGTTCAAGGGGCAGACATTAGGCAGGAAGAACAGGAGCCAAGCAAGGCTTGTTTCAAGGGTGATTAGGAAAATTGTGCCTTAGGAATCACAGTCCAAGGGACAAATCTCACTGAGCAGCAGGGGCATTAGTGCAACACATGATCTGGCAGGGCTGGAGGGGAGGCAGTGAAAGAACCTGTCCAGGCTCCTTTTAAGCATTTCAATGATGCACCTCTCTGCAGAGCCATTATGGAGAAATGTCTCAGGGGAGGAGATTTTAATGTATTTCAGCATGAGGTAAATGATCCCATGCTGAGAGGAGCTGGCACCTTCTCTGTGCCAGCCTCCACCACCAGCAGCCAGTCCCCAAGCAAAGCCATGGCCGGTCCTTTATGAGACAGATGTAGCATAGATACTGGCATTAACATTTCTTTGCTACCAGTTACACTTAAAAAAAAGAAAAATAAAAAGGGAAAACTACCAAACAAGCTCCGAGAACAACAGCAGCAGCAGCAAAATCCTCAAGCTGTGCTGGAACAGAAAGTAATTAAGAAATATTTCATATCTCCAAGCGGCCCTGAAATTTTTATTCCTGTGCATGAAGCTCGGTAGGCTCCTCACGGGCGGCTGCTGCTGCTGCGTTTCAGTGCAATAAATCCTGTTGCCTTTGGAGCCTGACAGCCAGCCCAGGATGTGATCAGAAAACCAACAGAGGCTCTCTGTAGGGTTTATTCCTTGCCTGCCTCAAGTCTGCTTATACCAACCAAGCCAGTGCTCAAGGTGCAAACTGGTGGGCAAAACCTGTCTTTGGGAGATAAAGATCAGAAAGGTGGGAGGTGGTGTCAAGAGGAGGGCTGGGGAGAGTGGGAATTCAGACAAATAAGCTCCCATTTGCAATATTTCCACCCCAAACCCAAGAGACTCACCCTGCCTCAGTCCAGCCCTAGAAGTATTTATGGCCCTGTGAAGGTTGACAGATCCAGAATTGAATTTATCTGGAATAAATAGTGGTGTGCTTTAATCTCTCTTCCAGTGAGCTGTGTCAGTGCATCCCAGACCTGTGTGTGCAGCCTGGCAGGACCCAGCTCGGGGCTGTGCCTGGCATGGGGCTGCAGGACCTGGGCTTGGTGTTGGTGTCCCTGGGTGGCCCTGCCAGCTGTCACCCCACCTGGGTAAGCTTAGTTGAGACCAAATGTCCTGCACAGTTGGCAGCTGCTCCGGGAGGGAGGCAGGGGAGTGGACAGCCTGTTTTTCTTTCTCCTATTCTTAATCATAAGAGAAAGGGTTTTTAAAGCTGTAACCCAAACTATTGGGTTCTAAAACCATTAACTGCAAGAGAACATCTAGTTATACCTTTGGATTCAAGGTATATGGGCTCAGTTCTTGCAGGTCTGAATCCTAGGGAATCCTGTTCCTCACCCTCCTTCCCATCAATCTTAGTCTCCACAAAATTGAGAGAACCACTGACCTTGTGCTGCACCATCTTAAAGAAACTCAGCACAGCAAATCTCCCCAGCAGACAGCTGGAGCAGTGCCAATTTTGAGCAGCCAAACCCTCACGTGTCATACACCAGGGCAGGGACAGGACCTCTCTGCTCACCCTGCAGGTGATGGGACGTGGTGCCTCTGTGGCTCCTCCAAGCCCCTGCTCATGAGTCAGCTTGCAGGCTGTGAGTGCCACTGTCTTCCTTTTCCTCACGTTTGCCACCAGGTGAAGCAGGATGGATAGGATGTGGGGGAGTGAGTCCACCCACTTCTTTGTGTTTCAAATTGGTTTTGAGCATAAGAAAATAAAAACAGAATTATTTTTAAACAAGGGCTTCATTTTGATTGCAGCTTTTTACTCTGTATTTTTTCCAGCTTTTGCTTCTGTAGGCTGGTATGACTAACATTTTGAAAAGGAAAAGTCATTTCAAGGTGAAAACCCTTTTTTACTTGGGGCCAATCAAATGGGACATATGACTTCACTAATTATTTCTTTTCATTAGGGACTTGTCAAAACTGAAAGTTTTTCTTTAAGCACTTTCTTGGGTGTCAAAGGCTGATCTTTTTTTCTAAAAATATGAAACTGGAATGGTGCCCAGGTACCTTCACTCTGTGGATGATTTTGTTCCTCTTCAAGTGTCCATAGCATAAAAAGAAGCAAATTGTTGGACCTTGAAAGTTTCCTAGTGAGGTTTTTGCTTGAGGAGTGTAGAGGAAAGCCAAAGCCCCCAGAGCTCATGGGAAGTGCTGGTCCAAGGCTGATTCTCCTGGGAGTGCTGAAGGCTCAGCCCCTCCCTCTGTCCAGCTGCATTGCCCAGACTGCAGCAGCTGCCAGGGGCTGGCATGGTCACAGCTCCCTGGGGACTGCAGGCAGCTGCCATACTGAAAACTCTCCCCCTTCTATCCCTCAGAGCCTTGATTCAAGGAAACAAATTAAATCCATCTCTTTCCTGCTATTTCTATTCCCTTCTTCTGTATTCTCCCTTCCTCCTTTTTCTCTTTGTTTTCTTTCCCCTTCTCCTTCCATGCATGAACTAATTGACGTCTGATCTATTCAGAGGTTCGGCCCTAAAAAGTAACCTTCACTTAACTGCTCACATAACTTGCCTGTCACTTTTGATAACAGTCAGGGCATCATTTTTGCAAGTGTTCAACAGTAAAATTACTGCTTTGCTCTTGTCAAGCAAATGAGCCCTGAGGCTTGTGTGAAAACCATTAATGATGATGCCACGATGGGACTGGTGCACTGGGCAGCCTGCAGAAGCATTGCTTCTGAATTCATCGTGCCCTGCTGAGCAGTTTAGGTTTAATTAACCTGCATTAATGCCTGCTGGGATAGCATTTTCCCTGCCTCCTTTTTCACGGGGTCAAGTGGAGCCAGAGACAGCTGCTGGTGTCTCAGGTGCCCTGCGTACGTGGCTGGGATCCTGGAAATGTTTATGGCTGTGGTGTGGAAATAAACTCGGCTTATTACTCTCATAAAACCGGTGGCTGTAGCCTTGGGCTTTGCCAGACTTGCTGAGCTGCTGGAGAGAATTACTGCCAAAACATAAACCTGCTGCAGCTCGTGGTGCTGGGGCACAGGGCTGTGCTGTGAGATGTTTGTGGGGGCTGCAGAGGTGCTGCAGGGTTCTGCAGAGATCCTGTGTGTGTGTCCATCCACCAGGAGTTGTTTACCATCTGTATGGATGCAGTGAAGGGGTGAAATTTGCTTTCTAATGGAAAAGGACTCTGAAACTGGGGTTTGTGCTGCTGAGCCTGCACCCAGCCATTATCAGGAGAGTGAGCATCTGCCACAATAGTTGTAATTAGTTATGAGGCTGCTGCTGTTGCTGTTTCACTGATAAGTAACAGGGGAGGCAAGAGACTACTCCACACCTGACACTGGAGTAGGTTCAAGAGGGTTTTGAGATCGTGAAGAAAACAGGCAACATAAATCCTATTTCTTTAGGAAACTAAGCTCCAGTGGGGCTCTGCTGAATTGAGGACCATTCCTCTCCTGCAGAAAAAAATGCAAAGCTTAACTTTATTCTTGTTTCTTTACCATTTATGTGTCCTGGAAGGAATACAAGTCCAAGAATCAGAAAGCTGGGCAGACCTCCCTGCTTATGAAGTTCAGATGAGACATAGGCTTTGCCATCAACAGTGCTTGCTTGTGTCTTCATGTGGCTTGATGAGTGAGTGGAAGGAATCAGGAATGAAGTGGTCATTAGCACATATTTACACAGGTTAATTGCACGGGGTAAGGAAAGATCAATTTGATTTTCAATGGGGCTACTGATGGAGACGTCTTCCTGACAGTGCTTTATGACCCCATTCTTTGGCATTGAATTATATTTTTCAGGTCTCAGCAGGATGTAGCTAAGGGTTTAGCAAGCTTCTAGGTCATATCAAGCCTTGCCTTTGTAGTTCTGGGTATTTGGTTTTGATGTGCCATGTCTGCTGGGTGCATTTATTGAATTTACCCTGGTAGTCCAGTGAGGAGATTTCTAAGGAGTGAAATCACTCACACATTTAATGAACTTCAGTATCACAGAATGCTTGGGTTTTGAAGGGGCCTTAAAGCTCATCTCATTCCAACCCCCCTGCCCATGGAAGGGACACTTTCCACTATCCCAGGTTGCTCCAAGCCCCAATCCTTGATCATTTCCAGGGATGGGGCAGCCACAGCTTCCCTGGGCAGCCTGTGCTGCCAGGGCCTCAGCACCATCCTGGGTCCATGGTGAGTGACTGTGGCAAACTTTGATCAATAAAAATGAAGAACAGATTGGTTTAGGGCACCTGAATAAATAACCACAGTCTGTTTAATGGGCATTATCTCATTATTGCTGCCAAAGGCCCACGGTCACCCTATTGCCTGGGCTAAGTGTGAGCAATTGTAGCTCATCCTGCTTTTCCCAGGCCAAGCACCCCCTTACTCTTTGTAAACCAGTCCTGCCACTGGGGCAGAGTGCCTTAGAGCTGGTTCTGTCATGTCTCCATTAGTCTGCCATCTGCCACCTGCACCAAACCTCCCCTTGGCCCCAGTCCAGGCCTCTTGCAGGCTTTGCAGATGCTCCAGCACCCCAGTGGCTGCAGGATGGGAGTTTAAATAAAACAGAGCATTGATGTGGAGATGAAATTAATTAATGTCCCTGCTATTAAATTACTGTCTCTAAGGGAAGGCTTTTATTTTGCCTCTCAGATGACAGTGTTTCATTAGGGAAAAAAACCACAAGGTTTGAGAGCTCAGGCTTTGAAACACTTTATCAGGTTTATTTATAAGTAAGAGTTGCATCATTTTTCTTGTGGCTTTAGGAGAATACAGAGTTTAGCCCTCTATTTTTTGAGTAGAGAATTGCTGATAAAAGCCTGTTCCTATGAAAACCTAAGTTGCAACAGAGTCCTACCCATTTTTTAAAGATCAGTCCCTGACATTCTACACAAATCAGCAGCTGAACACCTCAGTGGGGCAGCCATTCTTTTATCTGTTCATTTATTTCCAAAAATATATGGGCAAAAGTGCACACACGTTTCAGAGCATTCATCAGCTTGTAACCCTTCCCTGTGTTCTGGTCTTACCTGGCTTCAGATGAGATGTAAATTTCTTTGACTTTGTCAGTCTGGAGATTTGTTCCTTATTTAGGGATATAACAAAAAAAGTGCAGCAAGTAGATGAGATGAGAAGTAAGGCAGTATTCAGGAAAAAAACCACTGGAATATGACTGGGAAACCTAAGGGAGAGTTGCAGGCAGACACAAATGCATCCACAATTTGTGCTGTGTACTTGCTGCCCACTGCCCATTCTGCCGACATTGGCAAACTTCTGTAGCTTGGCTTTGCTGAACTAAATCTAAGAAGAGCCTTTTGTGGGAGTGGAAAGATCAGGGTATGATCAGAGGTGCTATGGTCAGGAAGTACAGCAGCTGCCCGTGACTCCTGACTGCAGCCAGAGCTGTCATTTCTCACTGTCAGAAGCATTTAAATAAATAAATAACCTCGCAGTAGACATCTCTATATTTTTTTCTGTAGGAGCTAGAAGAAAAAGTGTACCTGGAGAGTATATCTAATTTATTTAGCAGTATAAGAATGTTGAATATCTGCAGAGAATGAAAAAATTCCCCAATCCTTGGGGTTATTTGATCTACTAATTATCCATACTTCAGAACCCATTATTCACACTTTCCTGCTTTCCTCCAAGAAATCTATTTGGCAGACATCTCTATATATTTTTATAGCTTTCTGTGAGATCAGCAGGAACAAAAGAGAAGAAAAATTCGAGTTGTAAACCATTAATAAAATGCAAACGTACAACAGTCTTCTTTGTTTGATGTTTGCCAGTAAGCAGATCGAGACCAAGATCTCTGATATGTTGACATCCTGAAAGATTGGGAAAAAAAAAAAAAAGTTTTTCAGACTTTTCTTTGCCCAGTGAAACAATCAAGGGCAAACTGCAGCTCTGTTTGGAAGCATGTTTGGCAGAGGCAGCAGTAGTGACTCACCAGTATTAACAGCAGCAGGGTTTTGGATCTCCTGCACCTTGCTACCACAATGCCAAGCTATTCATCAGCACAAACACTGTCCTGCACACTCTCCTCCAGAAAAAAAAGCCAAACTAAGGAGGCCTTGGGAGCTCTAATTTATGCCAGGCTTGGTCCAAAACTTGCTGGAAAGATTGCCTTTGAGTGAAAAGAGCTGTGGGACCACCTGAAATGGCCCAGTGCAGGTGGCAATCAGTCCCCAGTCTATGTATCCCATTTTACACCTTGAACATTTTGCAGCATCATGGACAAGGTCACCTTTGGGATACAAAACTGCTGGTGGAACAAGGCAGTGCTGCCTTCTGAGAGAGAGCTCACAGCCATGGCAGGGGTTTACAGGGATGGAGATCTGCTGGCTAAGAGAGAAGGGGTTTATATGTGTGCCAGTTTCTTTTCTGGAAGCATTGTTGGCCAGATTTCTTTTTGACATTAATGAATTCATGTTGAGATGGCTTCTTTGCTATTGTAATGCACCTCTCCTGATTGCACCTTGTCTCCTTATGGATGTGGCTGCTCTGTTTTCCCTGGGTACCTCCAGATGTGTCATGGTTGGAGCCATATCCTTGTAATCAAAATGAAGGACAAGCCCTTGATATGCTTCAGAAAGGAGCACAGTTCTGTCTCTGATATCACCAGCTCATGCTGAAGATGGTAATGGAAGTACATAGTCAGATTTGCAGGGGAAGGCTGGGGGAATTTGGTGTTGGAATTGAGGCACTGTCTCGTCCTTCTGTGGGGTTTCTCTGGACCTACACCTCTCTGCTCCTTCTTCTTCAGTGCTGTGGATCTGTAGACAATCCTTGGATTCCTGCAGGAGCAGGAATTAGCCAAGAAATGGGCAGATTTATCTTATCTGGTGCCCACTCAGTGAGTGCCTAGAGCAGAGTGTTGCTCATCTTGCCCTGGTCATGGTTGTGTTTAGGGAATGTGTTAAAAAAGCAGCAGCTGCTATTTGTTCTTGAAAAACACAGGATCTTCTATCAGGATAAACATTTCCAAAAGTGCATGGCCTCTGTGACAGCTACAGGCCTAAGAAGGACTTAAACAACACACACAGGGCTAGAACTGACCTTCACCAGACTGGATTTCATGTCCTGAGCTAGAGAACAGTTTGTTAAAATGGGATTTCTATTGCTTCTCTATCCACTGGCAAATATGTCTTGTGTGTTTGGATCTATATTTTCTGAGTGCTTCATTTAAACTCTGAACTCTGGAGGGAGATGAGCACGGGAGTCATAGTGCAGAAAGTATTTCAGACCCCAGAGCTGAAAAGAGAACAATAATAGAACTTTGGTTGGCTCTCAGTAGAAAGTGGGGTGACATTTTCAAAGTCCATCCCTGTAAATGCTGTTATATTTCATGTCATGTCTTCTGCAGGACAGAAGACCAGTGATTGTCATAGGTATCAAGTGAGAACAAAACAAAAATGCATTTTGAGCTCTCACAAAATAAAAATACATTTTGAAGGACATAGAGGAAAATGATCCATAGCTAGAGGTGCTGGTTTGAGCTCATGGGCAGATGTGCATTAGAGGGTCATGCTGAAAGGTCACAGTCTAAGAAGATGAGCTTTAAATCACAGGATTTTCTTTTCCCTACACTTTCTCTGGATGTTAGTGCTTTTTCAGGAACAGATCTATTTGATGGGGGCATGTGTACATTTTGAGGGGGCAGGTTTGTCATCCCCCAAGGCAGCAAATCTGTCAAGGCTCCAATGTCAGGCTGTCAGGCCACTGAACCTTCTTCTTTTCCATCACTTTTGAGACAGGTTGAATCTGGTGAGGCGAGTTGTGTATCCAAGACACAAATCCTCATCCAAGAAACATGGAGCCAGCCTGGAGAAAATGAGGCATTTGAAAAACAAAGGCAAGGCAGTGCAAAACTAGGTTGTCTCATGTTGCAAAAGTGACTTTCTACGTCAGTGATCAGAGTGCGAGTCACTCAGGTCTGGTTGTTTGAAGAACAGGATGAACAGCCAGAACACAGCAGAGCCTTCCTGGGTTTCCCAAGCCTACCTGCAGTTCATGCAGGGTGAAACAGGGGACAAAGGGAATGTCCTGACTCTGGCTGATGATGTTGTGTTGTTTATTTTAATGTAGGTCAGAAAGTCATACTGGAACTGTGGTAGGGAATAGCCCTTTGCACGGGGTCATGATGTAAAACCAGGGAACAACTGACCCCAAAACAGTGTCTCCTTTCATGCCAGCTGGCCAGGGCATGTCAGCCTGCTGCAACTCAGCTCACACCCTCATAAAACAGTGGATAAACTCCACCACTGATCTGACCTTTCTATAAACCTGCTGTGCTGTGTTACATCGGTGGAGCCTCTGGCCCAATCAATTTTAAATGCCACTGTTTGCCAACCTTGCATTGTTCCCACAAACCAACTGAGTGTGTTAAGAGAGGATAATTAGGGAGAACACAGTAATTAATACTGCTGATAATAACCCAGAGGTGTAATTTAGCTGCCTGACTTAGACTGAATTCCCTGTGCTGGAGGAGGGAAGGGCACCTGCTGAAGTCTCTGGCAGCAGCTTAGCTCTCCACAGGAGGCAATCACACGCAGAGCACACAGAAGCCACTGAGGTCTCTCCTGAGCTGCTAATGATTGCCTTGCAGACAGCGATGGCATGTCACTATTGATTATTTTCCTATTATAAACTCCTTCCTCTTCTCCCTTTTTGCCATGATCTGTTGGGTAAACACAGGAAACAAGCACGAGCAGCTGAGGTTTGTGGTTATGAAGTGTTTGGAGGAAGAGAAGGAGGAGGGGAGGCACTGGTTCAGCAAGCAGTTCTTGTTCTAGGAAAGTGGCTGTGGCTGAAAAAGCAGTCCAAAGGGATGTGGTGGCATCAGGATAAAAATCATCCTTCAGTCCTATGCAGGCTTTTCTGCACTGACATTACAAGATACATTTTTTAACATTGACTGTTGTCATGAGCACGCTGCAGTGGGCATTTTTTGTGCAAGTCCATGGTCAAGGCTATTTGTTTTTCATACTCTGGTCACTCGAAATTTTTTATGGCTTTCTTTTGCCTAGAGATCCTTAGAAGGTCTCTCAGGTTCCTGTGGTCTCCTATTGGCTGTGGCAGGATTGAACAGGGGAGAGACAAAGCTTCTTTCTCACCTTCTTGTCACTTCTGGCTTCATGTAGGAAGTCCCACATCACTGGACACCCCCAGATGGGTGTCTAGCTGCTGTCTGCTGTATTTTTTCAAGGTGTTTCACATCATTTAGTCCAGAACCAGCATTAACTTGGTGCAGTGCAAAGTCCTTCTGTTGCCTTCAGCTTTTGCCCCAGTTCTATTCAGGCTGCACTTTTGGTTTGGTTTGGTGAGGTGATGCAGTCGTTGATGCTATTCCTGTGCCTTGGCTTTTTGTTAATGAAAGCAGTTCCTGAAAATCCACAGAATTGTGTTTTCCTGCTACTAATTTCCTCAGAAGCTTGAGGGAACTGGTGTGCTGCTGCTCATGTAAATGAAACTCCAGTTAAACATATGCAATGGAAGGTCAAGCTTTTTCTTCTGATTTTTTTTTTCCCTTGCATTTGGCATTTGAACTTTCATTTCCTCAACCTCATTCCTTGCAGGATAAATTAATGTTTTATTCAGGACATTAAAGTGCACTCAGGAGACACAAGTGATTCTAGTGACCTTCTCTGTGACCTTGAACAAATGTTTTCTCTCCCTGAATCTGCTCCTTCCCAGGGGTTTTAAAACCAACTGATTGTCACTGATGTCTTTTACCAGCTTCTAGGTTTGGACCCATCCTTCTTTGTGTCCTGACAGTCCCACATCTTACCCTGGAGCTGTGTAGGAGTTGGACATCCAATCTGTACTAATTGTCCAATCCCCAAAGAATGATTTAGTCAATCCCAAAATAGCTTTCTAAAGAAGGTATGGTGAATCATTCTCCTGACTTCCCCTTTCTCTGCTCACTGAGGATAGTAGAAGCATGGATGGCTAACGAAACCAGATATCTAATTATTTAGGGGTGTAAACTTAGTAAGAGGGAGTCTACCACAAAGTCACAAAATGCAAATGTGAGAGCTTTGTCATTTAAACTTCTTCTTTGCCTCTTTATTATGGTTTATTGGTTTTTTTTGTTTGTTTGTTTGTTTTTGGGTTTTTGTTTTGATTATTTGTTTTGTTTTGTGTTTGTGGTATGTATCTTCATTCAACAGCAATTAATAAACCTTTCCTCATGCAAAGCTGTCAGGTTCTGTAAGTCAACATGACAGAGAAAAGGAATGGAGAAAGCTTGTGAGAGGAGAAAAGAAATTAAAACCAGAAGAACCTGTTAAGGAGAAAAGAAATTAAAAACTGAAGAACCTGTTATAGCTGTATTACAAATGCTATCAGTGTTTATCAGGGAAATAAGACAATAATCACTGGGTCCTGATAGGATGAGTAACCTCATTCCTGCCTTATTAAGCTGGTTTATTGTGGGGAGAAGGTGGTTCAAGGCTTGACTTGCCAGTAAGTGCATAATACTAACTCTTGTCCTCTGCCATGGTTAGAAAGAGTTCAAAGATTGGTTTTTATTTTATTTTCTTTCTTGTTTTCCCTTCCTCTCCTGACTGTCAGGGTGAATTTGTATCTTCTGGCAATGTTGGGGAGGTCGGAAAGATGTCAAAAAGAGGATGGAAAATGCATTTTAAAGTGAGCTGTTAGGAATTGCTTTGACATTTCTGACAAAGGGAAAGGTTACTGCACACAACTCTTCAGCTCCTATCTTCTTATTGCATTTCTTGTCAATCACAAGAGGAAGCAGAGGAACTCCCTGCCATGCCTGGCTTGTCCCATGCCCACAGTTGATCTGGCAGGTAGGTTTGGCTTGGCATGCAGGCACTAATCACACTCTGTAGGGTGTGATTACAACTTGGGGACATCTGTTCTTACCAGCGTCCCCTGAGGTTCTGCTAAGCCAGTTGTTCAGTTCAGAGGTAGCTCTGGCCCCTCTCCCCACCATCTTTTTTTGCAAAAGTGAGAAATGCCTACTCATTCCCTCCGTGTCTGCAAGGAGACCTTGATCCTCAAGTGAACTTTATTGACTGACTTGCTCCAGAAATTTAAAATCACAGATTTGGAGCCTTCTGCATAACCCAGTGAACCTCTGCTGTTGATAACAGACCAATAATGCTGACACCAAGTTTGGCACCCAGAGACATTTGGCCTGGCTCGCCCTCTTGTCACCTGCTTGGGAAGAAGGAAGGAGAAATTAAGACACAAAGTTTAAAGACAGCCCACAAATGGTCGTGCCAGAACAGAAGGGAGATGTGTTCAGGAAGGAGCTTTACTGGCGAAAAGATAAAGCTCTAAGTGCAGAAATATTTTGGTGTTGATGCTTTCAATTGCAAATGAGCAGAGCCTGAGACTAGGGAAATCAACATGCATGAGCTTGTACTTCAACTAATAGTTGCTTGCACCATGTTTTAATTCCTGGATAGCTCAGGAACAGGAAAAAAATAGAAGAATCTTTGCCAGTTCAGTTCATTATGAAGAGCAATAACTAGTTCTAAATAGTCCTTTATTTCTTTTCCAGTCTTATTATAGGACTGGATTAATAGCATCAGTTTCCTGGTTTGTAATAGGAAAGATTCAAGCACGTTCAATATTTTGGTAAAAATATGCAAACTTGATTGTTTTTCCAAAAGCAACTGAAAACATAAACTTATTTGAGGAAACTCTCAAGTATTTTTTCTTTAGCTGAGCATTAACATTTTCCAAGGCAAATGCACCAAACAATTTTCATTAATTCTTTTCCTTCTACCCAATTCTTACTGGTTAGGTGGGTGAGAGAAGGGAAAATCTCCTTTGAGCTTTAACCTCTTCCTCTGATTTGCAGCCCTTGGTTTTGCTTTTTGCCTTTCTGGACTAAAACCAAAGGCAACACTTGTAGAGGCCCTGAGAAGCCTTTAATGTTGGAGCTTTTCTTGGCAGCCAGAAGAGAACAATTGCAAAGCAGAAAAGAAGAGCCTTATTTAGCAAGCCGTTGTTGCTCTCCAAGTTGATGAAACAATTAGCTGGAGATGATGCCCTGGTGCCATTCTGCTCTTTTCATAGCACCACGATGCTCCTTTGCCAGGACAAGCTTCTTTGTAGGTTTAATAAACCATGTGAAACTGCACATTCCTCACGTTGGACCCTCCAGGCCTCGTAGAGGGAAGATTTAGCTGGCCAAGGGCAACACGATCCTCCTGGAGGAGCAAACTGATCTCCCAACAAGGATCGTCTCTGCCTGTGAAAACAATTAATAAAAGCTGGAGCAAATCTCCTCTTACAAATGTCTGTAGCAGGTGGACAGGAGCTGCTGTGGCAGACACTGGCCTCATCCCTCATGCTGGTCCAAGCTGTGCTCTGTGTTGTCTGGGGAGGGTAGGGCTGAGAGCTGCTCAGAGCCACACAAGAGTGACAGTTTTCCATATTCCTGACAGCCTCTATTAAGCCATACACGGAGATTGATGAAAAGCTCCTCGGTCTTACCACAGATCAGAGCAGTTCAAGCAGCTGTTGGGTTGGAACACTGTCCTTTATTTATTTCCTGGTGACTCTTTTCCACTAGTTTTTTTGGAAGCAGATAGTGTTGTTTGCCTGGCTGCAAGCTGAGCTTGATGCTAAATCTGCTGGAAATGCTGAGCAGTGGATGCCTCTTTACCTTCTGTGCAATTGCATATGGATTGGTTCCTGCAAGAGTTTCTAATAAACATTTTGATGGCCTTGTTTTTTCAGCCACATAGGAAGGTGATCATAAAAAGGAAAAAAAAATCCCAGAGGAAAGGAAATTAAAATTATCAGTGATCTCAATTCCCTGTGTTTCAGTTAAACAACATTTTTAATACTGTCTGCAGTGCATGTACTATGTCTGTGCTCCCCTCTCTTGACAGGTCCCCAAATCACATTCACTGCCATTCATTATGTGCAGTGGAATAAAACATTTATTCCAAGTCATGTTTTATTCCTGGGAAAATATCTATTTCTGCAAGCTCCAGACATCTTTTTAACTATTAGCACTTCCCTTCATGGCCCTGGGCTCCCTGCCCAGAAGATGAGTCCTGCAGGTCTTGTTGGGAGCGTGTCACCATGCACTGCAACCCTTGTGGGAGAGGTACAGGCTTTGCAGCCTCTCATGGCTGCAGATAGCACAGCCTGGCTCTGAAAATTGAACTGCACCATTCTTGGTGTTTCTTGTTATCCCTTTCTGTTGTTGTGACAGGAATCTTGCAGCCAGTGTAAGGAGGCATACCTTGTATTTTGCTGAAGTCCAAAGAATTTTCTTTTTTAATTTAATGAGCTTTTGGTCAGCACTCGGATTTTATTTTAGGAATAGAACTAATGGCAATGCAGCACCCCTTTCCTGCAATGTCTACTGTCCTGTGGCCAGAGCACACTGGGAGTGACTCTTATTCCAAAGTGGGGAAGCTGTGGCCCAAAGGGGCATATAATTATTTAATGGGCAGCAGGAAACTGGATGTTCTGACTCCAGCTCTTCCCTGCCTGCTTGACCAAGCTGCCTTTTAACTCCTGTTAACTTAACCCAGCAATTAAATGTGCAGTCTGTGAAAATGAGCATCCTCTGATTTACCCTGTGCAGATGAAGCAGTGGGGCTCCCTTCCAGCCCTTTGCTCTGAAAGCCAAAACCTCAACTCACCTGGAGATGAAACAAAGGACTGAAGGCAGAGTGGAGTGCAAGAACACAGGGAATTCAGGTTTTGAGTTTTACAGCTGGTCCCCAGCCCATTTCTGTTATTGACACCTTCAATAAATCAGCTCAGCAAAGGTGCAGACTGAGAAAGATTCACTGTGGCTCACTGACAGCTTTGCTGCTCAGAGCCTACAAATCACCCAGGGAGCTTTGTTTCCTGCCTGGAGGTGCCTCTCAGGGCTCTGCTCCCTGTGCTGCTTCTTGCACTACCTGTGGGCACAAGGAAGATCTGCTTCACCCTTTGCTTGTCCCTGGCAGAGAATGGCATTCATTGCTGTATAAAGGGAACGCCAGGGAGTCATGGCTGTAACAGAGTTATTTATAAACAGCACATTCAACAAGTATAACCTGGACTTCAATGGTTTCCTTTTCGGATGTAGGACCTCTTCTGGCCTCATGTCCCATGGGATGTGCCCACCACAGAAGGGACAGAACTTGTTCATCCAAGAGCTGGCACCCAAAACATGCAAGAGCATAGTTTGCTCTGGCTCTTCACAAAACCTGTGAGAATTTTACAAGTACCACAACTCTGAACCCTGCAACAAATTTGGCTGAAAATGGCCAATGCTTTTAGGAGTTATTAGGAAGGATAGTCTATATGCTCAGTTAAGCCTTGTTTCCTGAGGAATCCAGGCTAAAATATTGCTTAGATATCTTAAAGCAGTTATGCCCAACTGCACACACTACTTTAAATCAGAAAGCATGAAAGCAAATTAAGGTTTTAAATCACCAGAGGTCAATTACCAAGTGGCTACTGCAACCTGTTATCTTTGCTGAACTACTGTGCAGGCATGAACATCTAAATCAGTGCTGTTTAACCCAGAGCCCTCAAAACAGTGCTGAATCTCACTGCTCTGCAATCATCTTGCTTTCAAATTGCTGTAGGAACAATAGAAAACAAAATCTCTGTTGGAAAGGTTCAAGTGCAGCTCTTAACCATCTTCAGTCACCCAAGCAGTAGATCTAACCTGAATCAACTTCCTTCAATTCTTAGAATACTCTTTGATTCAATTCTTAGAATACTCTGTATATTTTAAATCTCCCAGCATCTGTAAGTCGGAATACCTTCAAAATATCTTTGCCACCTTTCATTCCAGCTGCTCTCATAGCAGAAATTATTTCTTCCTTTACTGAAAACCAGCTATCACTGGTTTGAACTGGGATGCTACCCCAACAGTGTTTAGGGCTGTATGGACTGGAGTTACAATGAAGTCAGAGTAGAAGTGTGATTATTTATGATTTGGTTATGAAGCAGTTGAATTTTGAAAAGCAGAAGGGACTTTAAGCCTCTGTTTTCATAACTGCAGATGTTATGGCTTTGGGCTTTTCTGAGCTACAGTGGACAATTGTTCCCATAACTAGAATTGTCTCAATTTAGCTCCTAAAGGGAAGAATCTATCCAAAATTATTATTGTCAGCAGTAAAAGAGCTAACTTTTGGGAAGAAGACAGCAACAGCATATGCTATAAAAAACCATGACCCCACAAACACAATTTTCCCCTATAGACTGGTAATGACTCATTTCAGTGTTGAAAACATAATTGAATTGCTCCTTGCAGCAATTAGGACACTCTGTCAATGTGCAACTACTTAATTGTGTTTTCATACTGCGGACTTGCTGTGGCAAGCTGAATGCACCATTCTGATGCTGAAATTATTGGTCTTTGCTGCTTGTTTTTTCCTGAACTCTATCCTGGACAAGAACTCAGAGTTGGGAGAGTGGTAGGGTTTTTTTGGCTACAGAAATGGGTTTTTCTCAGCTGGCTGAACTGGTCACTGTCCCAAGCCTTGTTAAACTTTGAGCAGCTCATGATGTTGAACTGTGCTTGCCCTCTGCCCACGCCACTCAAGGTGAGGATGGTTAGCAGAGAGCTCTGGGTTAAACTGCTTAATCCATTTGTTGTGTCTCAAGGGAATTAGGGAGCAGTCACACACAAGGCATATTAAGAGAAGGGGAAGTGATATATATTGGGGCAGAAAGTACCATCTGATGGTGGCTTGGACTCACCATCTGTGTCAAAGCAAGGAAAAAAAATAATATTACCTTCTGTCCATCCCTTAGAGCCAAATGCACAGGGCACCCTCAGCAAGACTCATTCCCCATGGAAGCTGGTGCATGTGTCTGGCTTAAGCAAAACCACAAGTCCCAGTGGGGCCAGATGTTAAAATAGCAAGGGCAGAATTCACCTGGTTAGAGTGGCCTGGAGTTGCCTCTCTGGTGCAAGGAAATTCCTGTTTAACAAGGTTTGTTTTTTTTTTTTTTA